>BMAC01000627.1:577892-621387 GCA_014905375.1 Phtheirospermum japonicum | reverse complement strand
CCCTTTCAGAGGTTAATAATATTATAAAAAATAACTTCTCCAAATTCTACACTTAATAATGTGTCATATCAGAGAAGAAAATAATAGGTAGATGTTAACCACAGCAAATAACATATAATTGGACTCAATTAATTAGATAATATTTAGTCATTTCCTCATCTAAACTGCATTTATGCTATCAACAAATTCTTTTGGTTGTCACCATGAAAAAGGTTGTATATGAGAGGTGGATTTATTCACAATCTTAATCATGGTAGATCATGCATTGAGCCAGAAAATAAAAGGAAAAAATCAAATTTATAAATATTCTTACTTGTTTTCTTTTTGCTAATGATTTGGAACTCGAAGCAACCGAGTGCTTTGCTTTCCCTGACGATTTGGAAACGGAAGCATGCGAAGCAATTGAACTTGTCGCTTTTTTTTTTTCAAATTATACTACTTAAATCATAACAAGTCATCAAAGTAAATTGAGAGAGAGAGAAATCAGTGATAATAAGTTCAGTTACTACGGATGTTTACGGTTCTAAATCATCAAAGAAAGCAAAGCTTCCGGGTTCTCCGACTTACAAATCATTAGAAAATATGAAAACCTGTTCAATATTTATTAAAGATGACTTTACCTTTGATATTTTGGCAAATACCTGATGTATATTTTTTGTGATTAAGATTGTGAATAAATCCACTCACCGTCCAAAAGAAAATATTCATAGTATGTGCGTAGTATAAATGAGAAGATGACTCCAAACATTAATCTAATTAATTGAGTTCAAATTATGTCATCAACTGCAGTTAAGATCCTTCATAATAGCATAATGAATCTATAATTAATTGAGTTCAAATACATGTTACTAACTGTGGTTAAGATCTCCTTCATTATAGCATAAATGATGATATAATAGGTGTATGCGTAGATGCACATTTGCATATGATAAGAGACTTCTCATAGAAAACATGGTATAACTGAGTACTTGATGAAAGCTTATAATTGATCGACGCAAAAGATTCAAATATTCGGAACCACACCTGATTGACAAATATGTCCCAGAAAAGTGGCCCGACGATTGATGTTTGCCAATTGTGTATATGAAGCACATCAGGTCGCTTTCCTGATTTAACTAGGTAGTCCAGTGAAGCACGGGAGAAATATGTGAATCTAACAACACAAAGATAACAGTTGGGTTACAAAAATAAATTACCAAAAAAAAAAAAAAAAGCGGCATGCATGTAATTAACTAATAAATCTTCCTGCTAAATAAATAAACCACTTTTATTGACTATATCATTGTTTTACAGTGTAGAGAGCAGCAATGTGACTGCACACATTAATATTCACTCACGCCCAATCATATCAGAAAGATACATAAAGAATTGAAATGTGAAATAGAAAGAACAAGCAAAGGATATTGTGAAATATGTCCGAGAAATTCCAACTCAAATAAACAATTATAAATGCCCATAAGAAGAAGAAGAAGAAGAAAGAAATCTTTGACAAACCTCTCAAAGTCATTCGAGTATCCATATACTTTGTCGTGGCTAAAAAAAGATGAATAATAAACAGGCTCTATAAAGGTAACTCCAATGCCATAGACAACCCTGTATAACAAGCATCCATAGCATTATAAGACGAATGAGAATCTTTAATCTTTTGACAACCCAAGGATCCTCAAATTCCCATTTCTTCCTAGTCAGAATAAAAATAAATTTAGAGTACAAGTGCAAACTTACCCAGTCCAAATCCTATTCCCGCGTAATTGACCATTGAAATATGAGTAAAACTCTGAGTCAATTTCTCGTAATCCTTGAACTTCATCTAGGTTCAAGAAGGCGTACCTATTTCAAAATGGTAAATCTTTAAAAATTGTTTGCAAAAGAAAAAGTACGCACAACCAAGTTACAATATGTTCATAATTACTTGGGTAAAATAACCTCAACCAGATTTCCTTTCCGCTGTAGAGCACAAGATAAACCGGTTATATACGATGCCAAAGGTCCAACTGAAACCACAGGTGACATTTCTGTGCAGATGTGGATTATGTGAAACCCATTCCTGAAACACAAAAAAACAAATGAAAATTTATTTATTTATTTTTCTGTTTTTGTTCATAGGACCTACTGTTTGTACTACCACACATTCAGGGAGGGAAAAAAATGCTAAATATAAGTATTCCCAAAACATGTGTATAATTAGTTGCAGTAAACGTGGGGAACCTTACTGTTGACTTTTCTTTGAAAAGTGACGTAGCTCAGCCAGAAATTCAGCATCATTTTTGCAGATAATCTCATATAAACCATCAGCAGCCAAACTACGCCTTGAGTTGATGACTAGGCTTCTTAAATCAGATGCCTCCATACTTCCAATCACGCCATTGAGAACCAAAGAATCTATTCTAAGAAACAACTCTGAGCTGATTGTAAGTTTATCTGTTTGTTTTCCGGTGCAATAATAATGTTATAAACAGAGTTAGTTGTATGCATTTATACTGCTAAAACAAAAATACTCAAATGTAAAAGATTGTAAATATTTTGAATATTGGCCCTAGTACTTTTTAACATCAATATATTCATACTACTTTACCAAAACTGTGGGAAACGACCATCTTGATTTAAAATATTTAAAACAAGAGTAGCAATCTTTGTCCCTTGTATTCTGTAACACGTGCAAAACTTATGGTCCATACTCCATACATGTCACTTTAAACATGCCACTTGGACAAAAACTTGGGTCAAACCGTCTGACGGAACATATTCCAACAGGCAGGGCTTAAAGAAATTTAGGGTGCTTTTTAGTTTTTTATTTAGTTTAGTTTTTCTTAGGTAGTTCAAGTTTTTAGGGTTTTGGCGGTTTTTAGAATTTTGGTTTTTTTCCTCATTTTTAGGGTTATTTTTTTAGATTTTTTAGGGTTTTCTGTTTTTTTGGCATTATTTTAAAAAGAAAAATTACAATTTAGTTTTAGGGACCTGCCTAACGGTAAGGCGGTTTGACAGGAGTGTGCCTCTGCCACTTGATATTGTAATACTAAGATTAAGACCAAGCATTACATGAGCTAATTCAAAAACTGCAAATAATACAAGTGGGAGAACCTCGTTTTACACTCGCCTCCTCATTCATCTCCAATTGCTCTATTCGATCAATCAATGAATCCCTTTCATTCTTTACCCTGTCAAGCTCCTCCATGGCCAGTAGACGTTGTTTGTTTAAATACAGAATATCTGAATGGCAATCACACAATGAAACATATATATATATCACCATCTAAATTAAAATCCTTATAAACCACAAGATTATGTAATGCATGTTGATAAAAAATAAGACAAATTTACTTTGTTGCGCATCCTTAAACAGTTGCCAAATGTCATTACGTTTCTCTTCTTTCTTGGTACCAATGGGTTTTGAATGGCTCTGCAGGAATAACAAAAAACAGAGGCAACTGCTCAAAACGCGTATGAAGAATAATGATTAAAAAAACCACGAAAGAAGAAAATGTAATGATGAAAGGTGATTTAAGATTTCAAAAAAAAGTAAAATAATGATTGCATATGATTGGTAGTTAGAAAATGTGAATAGGTTAGTAGTGAACTTTATGAAAAAAGTGTATAAAAATGAATGATGATTTGATGATTTTTATTTAAGTGATTGGTGGGAGAAAAAAGGTAAACATGGGCGAAGAGTGTGATATGTTGGAAAAATTTATATTCTTTCTCTTTTCATCGTGGAAAAAACCTCATTTAGAAAAATTTCTCACTTTGAAAAGATATCCAATCACCCCATAAACAAGTCAAATTTCCAAAAACAAAATAAAAATGATACCTGTTGCTCCTCCACATCACTAGGGCTTCCTGACCTGAATTAAACGAGGAAATGTGACAATGAGTGGCTATGTTATTCACATTATTTTTACAAAAGAACGCATTTCTCCATAGTTAGCCATATCTAAAAAATATAGAGAATCCACTTACTCCTTTGGGACAGGACCTCCCGATACTCCATTGCTATCTCCCACATTCCTGAAATGGTAGTGCTTTAACTCAGAAATTAAATTAAATACTCGATTTTACCTGAAAAGTATAACATTCTACATCCGGCACCTGAAAATTGAAAATAATTCTCTGTACAATCAAACAGGAAAATTTCAAGGATTCAACTTCAAATGCCACACGGGCATCAGGTGTTAAAATCATAGCAAACGCCATTAGAACTGGCCAACTGCTATGCTCGCATATAAATCCAGGACAAACATCAAACGATATTATATTCAAATGCCAGAGTATCATAGCCTATGTACGGTCCGCAGTATCATAAAACAGAGACTGCCTTCTTATACTTAGTCACACATTTCGATTTTCAATACCATCTCCTGTCTTGCATAACTTTATCCCATTGACCTAATGAGGTCATTTCAAATTGACTCTAGAAATCGATACAATTCGTAATATATAATTTTAAAAAGAAAAAGAAAAGTAAGAAGAGTAAAATTTGGCGCAGAACAGCAGTTGGTACCTGGAGCAATATAGGAGATGAGGTGTCACAGATTTTATGTTTTTTTTACTGATGTGAGTGAAAATGGGAACTCTTGAGACCGGAGCAGCAACTAGAATCCCCATTTTCTGGAGTGTTCAAAATCATTTATTACTTACTTTATTTATTTCTAGATATTGTTGATATTCGGCAAAGCAAACTGAGAAAACGACACGTTTCGTAATCAGGCGACAAATCTGCCCTGTATTATTAAATTCAACAACTAGCCTACTACCCAAATTTTAAGAATAAATAAAAATATATTATTTAATTAATATTTCGCAAATATTTTTTATAAAGTATATTATTAACTGATAATTTCTGAATATTAGTGATACCTACGGAATTGGGTATTTATCTATTGAATAATGTTAATATATAATATCTTTTAATACTACATCAAATAATGTTGCAAAAGAATAAATATTTTATTCTGAAAAACAAAAACAAGAACAAATAGAGTATAGTCTTTTTTCTAAATCTATATTATCAAAAAGATTTTAATAAAAAATATAACGGTGATGGTATATTAAATTTGATGAAATATACAACAAATATTATTCAAAATAAAATCATATTTTGCAAATAATAAAGAAAACTACTCATATTCAAATAAGTTGAAAAAGAACAAAATTAAAAACATAAAGCATCTCCAAATGTGTAAAATCATACCAGAATACAATTTGAGACTCATTGAAATAATTCTAAAAATCTCATATGTATAATGCATTTTCATCTTTTAAATAATATCAACAAATCAAATAAATATATGTCCCACCTTCAAAAACAGGTAACTAACTTGTGAAACAAGAAATCAGATGTGATAAGAATTTAAATAGGCACTATAATCTGGTGGACAATATAATGGGGAAAAATGTAGAATGAAATTTTTTAAAAATTGAATTACGTACCATTATAAATTCTAATAATAATGGTCAATTTCATCTGAATAATTACTTGAGGTTTATGGAATAAACCCTAAATTACACAGAACAACCGTGCATTTTCAAAATTTTAAAAAATCTAATCAAAATAGAAAACCACATGCACAGAGGAAGACTGAGAAAAAATAATTTCAACAGAAAATCGAAAGTTTATTTTATTTGGAATACATGGAATAAAAAATAATGATCCCAACATTGCGCAGTGTAAATAGCGTTGTGTATTGTGTGATCTATTAGAAACGTTATTTTAATATTAAAAAATAATTATATATTTCTTATGAGTTATTTTTAATATAAAAATAATTATTTTTTTCTTGAAAATACAACTTAATATATAATCTCAACAAATAAAGTATAAGGTCCAACAAGTATCAAATAAAAGTTACAATTCATAAAACACAATAGAAAACAACAAATAATATAGAACTATATAGTAGTATAGTAAAATGTTAAAGTTTTGTAAGAATATCTGTAAATAACAAATAGTCAATTGATCAGTATGTAGATCAAATAATAATATATTGGAAAAAAAACATCCAAAAAATTAGTAAAAAACTGGATGTTTTTCATGGAAACAGTGATCAATTACATGATAAAAATCAAAAAATTGGTGTGGAAAAATTATTCAAACACACTAATATGAAGAGATAGAGGCCGAGAAAGAGTGGTGTTATCAAATTTACATATTATTATCGAGAAAATACTGAATGTGATCTAATCAATTTTGCGTAGGTATATATATATGAGGAGAAACACCAGTTAAAATTTTCTTATTATTGATATTGAATGACATCTTATCAATTTTGTGAAGATATAAGACGTAGAGAGAAATAGTGAGAAAATAGAAAACTAGATGGAGGCAAAAAAGTTATTAGTAAAAACAAGAAATCATAGATATAAGTAAAAGAAAAATCATGAGATTGTAGAAATAATATTATCAAATTTACATATTATTGTGAGAAAAATATTGTATGCCATCTCATCAATTTTGCGTAAGTACTTAGTTCCAAAAAAATAAAAGATCGTTAAAAACATAGATGAGAAATTCTGACGAGATTGTCGGTGAAAAAAAGATAAGAGAGGAGTTTATTACTAAAAATAAAAATATCTTATCAATTTTGCATAGGCACGTGACGAGGGCAGAGAGAGAAGTAGTGGCATTAAAAAATAGAGAATAAAAAACTGCATGGCGGCAATAAAATTTTATTAGTAAAAATAAGAAATCTTAGATATAAATAAAAGAAAATTTATAAATAATATTATCAAATTTACATATTATTATCGAGAAAATAACTGAATGGCAGAAATACGATTTTATTAGTAAAAACAAGAAATCGTAGATATAAATAAAAGAAAAATTAGAAATAATATTATCAAATTTACATATTACTATCGAGAAAATATTGTATGTCATCTCATCAATTTTGCATAAGTATTTGAGTTCAAAAAAAAAGATAAAAAAATACAAGATAAAAGATCGGTAAAAATACATAGATAAAGGCTCGAGTTCAAAAAAAAATATAAAAGATGGATAAAAATACAAGATAAAAGATCGGTTAAAATACATAGATAAAGGCTCGAGAAATCATAGATCAGTAAACTTCTGATTGTGACTTCGACAGAGAGAGGTCGGTGAAAAGAAAAGATGAAAATGAGTTTATTATTAAAAATAAGAAATCGCAGATACAGATAAAATAAAATTCATGAGATGGGATGGGATGAAAAACAAATTTTATTAGTAAAAATAAGAAATTGTGTAGATATAAATAAAATAAAATTCATGAGATTGTAGAAATAATATTATCAAATTCTGTGTATATAAATCGGTAAAATTATTACTGTGATTTGGGAAAAAGAGATGGTCGGTGAAAAGAAAAGATAAAAGAAGAGGCATGAGATGAGAGAGTACAGAGAAAAGTGGGGATAGCAGAAAGAATAATAATAATAATAATAATAATAATAATAATAATAATAATAATAATAATAAATATAAATACGTACACACATACACCTACATAATTTTTTATAGGAAACCACGTGTAAGCATATAACTCAATACGCTGAATTAGTAATATAGGGTGAATTTACAACTCATTAAATATATGCTTCACTCTTAGCCTTTTTTGTTAGGTGTCACAATATTATACTTTGTAAATAAATTTTATCTCAATATAATATATGCTTCTTTTTATTATTTTCTTTCTTTCTTTACCTCTCTCTTTCTCTGTCCTCTCCACCATTCGTTTAATATTCATTCAGTTTTTTAACAGCCCTTCAATTTTTTAACTTTCAATGTATTTAAATAATTTTCTGACACCAATTTAATTTATATTATGTAATTTCCATATACATAGAAACCATTCACCTTTAGTGTTTTTACTAATTCTTTGATACCTTTTTTCGATTTATATTATTTGATCTACATGTATATCGGTGCTGATCAATTTGACTAGTTATTTCTAGATATTCTTGCAAAACTGTATCATTTTATTATATACTATCATAGAATTTTTTATTATTCATTGTTTGATAAGTGTTGGACCTTATACTTTATTGTTGAGATTACATATTAAGTTATATTTCGAGAAAAAAATAATCATTATACTAAAAATAACTCACAAGAAATATAAAATTATTTTATAATATTAAAATAACGTGTTTAAACAATACACAATGCTATTTACACTACGCAATGTTGGGATCAAAACACAACGCGTTGCGTGATACGCATTTTAAAACACTGATTTTACCTATAATAATCTCTTTCTTTTTGCATATTTGACATATGAACTTTGATTTTGATTTCTAATTATAATTCTTAATCCATGATCGATTTATGCGCATGATTGAATTGAGATGTCAAGTGGAGTTTTATAAGCTGTCGAAAATGAGTTGGAATGATTGTTGAACCTTTCACAGAGGCAAATAGTACTCTTACTCTGCATGTGTATTTATTTTTTATCCACGAATTACAAATGAAATTAGTGAAATAAAATATAAAAATCTCATATATGATTATTTAAAATATGCAAATAACCAAAAATATAAAAATAAACATAATTACTGTAAAATGATATAAAATAATACTGAAAATATATAAAATCACAAAATAAAATATAAAAAACATCTAATTAAATTATTCCTTAATATAAAAGATAAATAAAAATCAAAATTAAAATAATCTGAAGTAACAATAAGTATTTTAAGAAAATCAGGAAAAAAAACATAAGATCGATAAATAAATTTAAATTATTCTAAAAGTTACAAAATAAAATAACTAAAATAATATAAATATTATAAAAATCTGAAAATAGATAATAATAATAAGATTTAAAATATAAATTAGATTTAATCCAAAAACTATGAAATAATTCTAAAAATTATAAATAAATTGTAAATTAAATATTGACAATAATTTATAAATTACATAAATAAAATATAAGAACTTATAATTAAATGATTTCTTAGATTTAAATGTTAGAAAATACAATAAAAACACAAATGTTACCAAATAATCCAAAGAATCTTTTTAAAGAAAAAATAGAACATAAAAAATAATAATAATAATAATAGCATATAAAATATCTTTAGTATTTATAATTGAATCTTAATCTTGAATGTTACAATATAAAAATAATCAAAACACGAAAATATTATAAATAAATCAGAAAAAATAAGAAAATAAATAAATAGTAAAAAAAAATTAAAAAACAAGAGATAAGTCAAAAGGTTATAAATAATATGTAATTATTTCATTTATTTCACAAAATTTTAAGATTTGTTATATATTCAGTATTTATTTTCTATTTTCTATTTATTATTTTTTTCAAATTGTTTACAATATTTCTGTTTATTAATTTAACTTTCTAACATTCAATGATTAAAATCTATTTATAGATCTTACCATTTTAATAATATTTTTAAAGTCTTTTTTTCTATCCAAATTATAAGAAATCCAATAGTCACCACAAGGGCTGAATTATAATTAATACTAATTGTTTTCAATTCAATGGACTTTGAAAAAAATGATTCTCTTAAAAATCTATTATTAATTTAGATTGTTTTATAATATTTACGCTTGATTGTTTTTGTATTCTTAACTTTCAGATTTAAAAAATAATTTTATTATAAGTTTTTATATTTTATTTATATGATGTTGTTAAAAAAATATTATTTTAAGGTAACTATGTCTGTTTTTTTTTTTAGTCTTTTCATATTTTAATTCTTAGATTTATTAGTTAAGTATTTATAAATATTGATTACAGTCTTTTCCTAAAAAACTGTTGATGTGTTCTAAACCGCTAAAATCCTAGTATGGGAAAGTTAAAATTACAAACACGCATTTCTAAACCTTTCATAATAAAGATGGTTGGCATAGCTTCTCGTGCCGACATGTGGCAGGCAATAATTGATTGGCTTTTATTTCTTTTTTCTTTTTTATTTTTTCTTTAGTTTTTTTTGCCGAGGCTTTTTTCTTATCTTGGCTCTCACACGTGTGCAAATAATCCAGCTAATGTGGTGTCCACAAATTGTCCAGATATTTCCACACGATCTTTCAGTCTCTATCCCGAACCTTCTCCTCCCTGCTCTCTCTCTTTTCTGATTTCTCCCGAAATTTCTCTCTGCTCTCTCTCATTTCAGGCCAAAATCGTTCATGAAAAGTCCCTTTTTCATGAGATCTAACCGGTCCCAAGGTTACCTGAAGGAATTGATGGGCGGTGTCGGCAGTTTGGCTCCAGATTTTCTGTCGGCCAGATTTATTTTCCCAGATCCAGATTCTTTTTCTCTTTTCTACGATCTTTTCACGCACTCTCATCATCTTCTCTCTTTCTCTTTTTTGTAAGGCTGTGGTGATGTTAATTGATTATTTTGAGTTTTCTGAATTTGGGGATAATGGTTGAAACCGGCCCGAATCTTGGCGGGGCGACACGGATGGCATCTGAATGCAACCGTGACTTCGCAGCGTGGTGATGGTTCTCCTATCCTATTGAAAAAAAATCTGAGTCTCGATTTTTTTTCATATATTCTCATTGGAAGTGGATGCTTTAGGTTTATTTTTTCATATTATTATTATTATTATTATTGTAACGCCCCAAAACAAAAACTACCTTAATAGTAAATAAAATAAACTCTCACCTGAAATTCGCTTTCCTATACATAAAATCACAATAAAAGGAAGTCGACAAAAGAAAGCTCTAGACGAGTCAGTCTTCACCTTGAAAATCGAAGTCAACTTCAATCGCATTATCGTCGGTATCTGGAGAGTTTGGTTTTAAAACAAACGAGAGCGTGAGCTAAAAGAGCTCAGTGGGGACAAGCAATTGAAATGTAAATTTTCTTTTAAAATATAAAACTGACAAGAGTTTAGAAAATAATTTTCATAAAATAATCCAAGCACTTGGTGTGCAAAACTATTTTCATACGTTTAACAAAACTCTAGTCAGCAGCTTCAAAATTAAAATATTTTAAAATTTAACAAACGATAGATTTTCTAAAAAACTAACCAATTATCACATTTAGAGCAAACAGACAATGCTAATTTATTTTTAAGAAATCAATTGAAATATTTAATAGTTGAACAGACAGGAAAAGCTGTCTCGTTCTTGTTTTTAAGAAATCAATTGAAACRGTTAACAGTTGAACAGACAGGAAAAACTGTCTCGTTCAAAAACAATCAATCCAATTTGTAAGTGTCGGGTACGGAACTCTAGAGGTGGCTCCCGCGCGTAGCACTTAGCTCCCGAAGGRCTCTAGAGGTGGCTCCCACGCGTAGCACTTAGCTTCCGAGCCAGATTAACTCACATAAACGTAGAATCAATGTCGATCAAACATGACCCATACATTTCTGCTCACCATGAAAGGTGACACTCCAGGCCGAAGCCTTAATCTCCTTATCCCTCCCAGTAGGCTCGACGTCCCTTGAGCTTTGGGATTCAAACCCAGGGTAAGTCATATTCCGAAATATACTCAATCTACGACCCAAATCCTGCCGTCATCTCCGACCCAACCAGGAACAATGGGAATAGGTACCACGAGTAGTCAAGCAAGAACCACAGGCAACCTGCTCGATTGATTGCCCAAACTACTCGTGCCTGACAGACAGTGACAACGACAGATAGACAGATAGTAACAGACAGTAACAGTGACTGACAGACAGTAACAATCGATAACAGACCGTCAATAACAACAGTCGAGTTCAAATGATATATTTGATATAAAATCATACAATTGAATTTATGATTAAGTACAAATGCAATGCACACTTGCATATCTTCCCTCAAAATACTATTTTTCAAAAGACTATACAAACAGGAAAATATGTTTAAGCAACAAGTGCTTCTTGATTTGGAAAATCTCAAACTTTCCAGTTACTCGCAGATAAACACAAACAACGCATTATAATTTGAGAATTTTCAAACTTCTCAGTTTAGAAAGTTTTACTCACCTTCTTTGAGTTTCTTTCCAAAATCCAGCATAAAGCTACGACAGCTTTACGAGGTTCTTGATCTAGTACATGAAATGTCTCGTCACTTCCAGATAAAAGTCCATGTTGAGTCCTAAAATATATTATAATTATAAAAATTATAAATATAATATATAATAAAGTAATATTTAAGATTCTAAGACACTTAGAAGTGTAACTAATAGTTTACATCGCACAATAAGATAATAAGGATGTTCGGGTCTCAAATCTTAAAATCTGAAGTTCAAAGGGTAAATTTGTAATTTCAGATATATCTTACGTAGAAGGATGTTGTAACGAAGCTATGGTTCCAATTTGAAATCATTTGGAAGTCGTTTGACCCATTTCGACTCAAAAATAAGAAAGTTGTACGGTTTTGAAAAATTAATAAAGTAATTGGGTGTCAAAATGAGATTTTCATAACTTTAAAAAGTTTGTGGGGTCAATCTACAGTTTCAAAGAATCTGATTTGGGGTCAATTCGAAATAAATCAAAAATTTAGGAGGACTAAATTGAAACTTTGAGGGTCAGATTGAAGTTTTCAAAAACTATAATTAAGTCCAAAATTCTATCTAATTCTCCAAAGTAAACCCCTCAACTCCTAACCCATTTCATTTTCACCCAAAAACTTCAAAACTAAGGTTCATCACATCCTTCCCATCGACATCACCTCAGCCTGGCGGCTCCACTGCCGACAACCTCCTGCTGCTCCCCGACCAAGCTCCGACCATCACCGGTCGGGAAAACACAAACACGATCACACACAACACATATACTTACATATACACACAACCTTTCAGACTTAAATATCCTAACTCAATAGGACCTGAAACATGAAATTAATTAAATTCTTTTGAAGCTGAAGTGAAGACGAACAAATTGATATATTATACGTTAAATTTGGACCTGCCGTTCGCCGGAAATTGGCCGTCGAAGTTCGACGGCGCTGGCCCGAAACGTGACAGCGTGCAGAAGCTTCGCCGGTGTTTTGCCGATGACCCAAAACTCCGATCATCGATCCGGAGGTGGTGTTGGAAGATTTATTTAAAGGGCTATGTATGGTGTAAATCTTGTTATGATCCGATGGTTAGATTTTCGTCACCGTGCCGACGAAATCAGTGGCCACAAGACGGAGGTGATGTACGAAATGAAAACAAAATGAATCGGGTCTTATCTGATGGAAAAAATGAAGCAGCAGCAACACTCTAAGGCGGTTGGGCTCAGCGTCTGGGCCTAAACGTGGGCCAGTTGGGATTTAAATGGGCTCAAATCTTTGGGTTAACTAATTGGTACAACTTTGAAGGATTTTTGAGCCCAATTTAACACACTTGGTCAAAAAAAAAAAAAAATACAATGTTATATTTATTTTTGTTACAAAATAAAATAAATATAAATAAAATAATTTCATAATACCCACTGCACAATCCAACAAAATATTATTGTAATAAAATATTTTGATTGACATGAAATAAAAATAGTGATATAAAGAATAATCAAATTAATTTTAATAAATTATAACAGTAAATAAACGGGGCTTCACAATTATTATTATTAATCAAGAATCTTAAGATGTTAACTTTTCGTCATTTCTTTTGTTAAATGGAGTTGACTTGGATTGTTTCTTTTTCTTTTTTTTTTCTCTGGTGAACAGTTTGTGAATATCCCTCAAAGTTGGCAATGTATTACAGATCGGTTATTTAATTATAGATCCAAGGTCTGGAGGGGAGCCAACCGGTTGATCTCTCCAAGCATCCTTCAAGAATTGTCCTAACAAATGTATGTAGTTCTATATTTTTCTTCCTTTTTTTGCGTAGTGAGTTGTTAGTAAGAGTTTTAATCTAAATTCATTTTTTTTTTTGTATTTAATTATGTTTTTTTACATCGATACGAGGAAATATAAGGGTAATAGATGTTATTTTAGTGTTATTATTTCTGTAACTTTTTCGAGTTAGATTTTAAATTCTTATTTTGGTAATTTGTTAGACTTTGTTGTCTTTCTTGATGCGATTTTTATAATGTGTATGTGGAGAGAAGAGCCAAAGATTGGATTGAGTTTAACATAGAAACTCATTGTTCAAAGGGATTGTTACTCGCGTTTCGTGTTTTTCATCATCATCTTTTTTTATTTTATTTAAATTTTATGTTTTCTGTCAAACAATACAATATTTTTTAGGGGCGGAGAAATAAAGGTTGAAAGTGATTATGTAACGCTTTGCATATCTCTTCTGTTTTATGTACATTTTTTTTCATTGTTTTTCTTTCTGTACATCATTTTTTCTTTTTGTATTAAGATCTGGACTTGGCTTGGTTTAGCATTAACATTATAGATTATTTTTTATTTTCTAACATTTAGAGTTATACTTTTTGCTGATATACATTGTGTGGAAGATTTCTTTTAATTAATTGGATCGGTGAAATTTGACTTTAAGAAGTTGAGGGATTTGGAGGTAAGATGAAATTTAGGGATTAATGGCAGGAGTGAAATGTAATTTTCACTGATTATTGCAATAGTAATATTTGATGATTTGTACATAATTATGACATTTTCATAGATTCATTGTAATATCTATCTCCCAATTTTACATAAATTTGCTTGAGTTTTATGTGTATTTTGGATTTTACCTTTTATTTGGAGTATAGTTAGTCAAATATACTTGGGATAATATTATACTTAGACAGTTTTGGGTTGTTGACACACACACACACACACACTCACACACACACACACACGTGNATATATATATATATATATATATATATATATATATATATATATATATATATAAGTATTTCAAAACTTCTTTGCTCAGATTTGTGTTTCAGGATGGTATATATATTGCATCATGTTTTTACATTTCATTGATAATATTATCCGCCACTTTCTGGTTGATTGATTTTTTTTAAACTTATCGTTCTTTCCTTTTTTTTTCCCAGATTGCAAGACTACTGATTGTTTCTGGATTATAGGTCTTATGCAAGAAAGGTGAGAGCTGAAATACCTCACTTCATACATTATTTTATTCAGTTTCATGCCATAGTTTTTTCTTTTTTCTTTCTTTCTTTATTTGATGTGATTTTAAATTATTAACGCCATATTCTCAAATCAAATGTTACTTTTGGCTTTTTATGTTCACTAATTTTTTCAGCATCTTATTTTCTCTCCCTTTTTTCTCCCTCTTCCCCTTTATGTTTTATATACCAATTTCTGAATATTTTTATTAAGGTGTCTAGAAACAAAAGTTTGAAGGTTTGTGTTTTCATCTTCTTCTGCCTCTCGCTTTTTTTATCCTTTCAGTTTTTTTTTTCTTTATACTATGTTTTACAATATATTCTATCCTTGCCTCGGATTGGTGAGTAATCTTCTTTGGACTCATGCATATCGGCAATTCAATTGTTAGATACTTGGTGAAAATAGCTTTTGTTGTTTATTTCTTTGAAGATTGAATATATGAGTTTGTAATATAAATTTTGGGAGTAATTGTGGTTGTGGTGTGAAGTTCTTTTGTTCTTTCATTAAAGCTTGCATCTTTATATTTATGTGTAATTATTGAATGCATGAGTCTGATGTTTTTAGCCTAATAAAATTAAACTATTCAAATAGATAGAAACCAACTAATATTACTTGGTTAAAGGAAAATTTAACATAGTGAGTATTGGATTAAAAAAAATAAAATTCTAAACTCCAGTATGTTATAAGAATTGAATAATTATTGTCAATATTTGCAGTTGAACATGTTTAGCAACTATAGATTGGTCTATCATCGGTAATATAAAGACCAATTGAATGAAGTTTGATTGCCTTGAATGGAGGGTTATCTTAATATTTGTGATTAAGATCAGTGTTTACTTTCTTTAGGTAAGAGAATGTAACGGGTTTTATTATGAGATATCATTTTCACCTTTTGTATGTACAAATGTTTTTCTTTTGTAATTTTGTTGCCAACAATTACACTTTTGGCCATTAGGACTTAAGTTTGTATCTTCTTTTTTTTCTATATATTACCGCACGCCAAGGTGTCTGGCACGATGATTGTAGCACTCTTTTTCACAATTTTATTTTTTATTTCTTATTTCTTCTTCTTCTTCTTCTTTTTTATTTCACTTTTATGACTTATTATTGAAAATTACAGGTGGAATACGTTTGATAGAACCAAATCAAATTCTCAAGCCAGAAGGATAAATTGTATGGTTGGCCAGCCAGTCTATATAAAGATTGTAAAACATCGGAGTGTCCAACGTAAGTGATTCAATATTCTTCTCCCTTTCATTTCCTTGGAAATAACTGAGGTATTTAAAATTATTACTCTTGATTTTTGGGTTGTTTCTTTTTCTTAAAAAAAGCTAAGAATTATTACAAAATACCCCTGAGATTTGAATTAATTACAAAAAGACCCATATAGAAAACTACAAAATACCCAAAAGGTTTGGGGTTTTCTCCTAAACTTTAGGGGGCAACTATAAAATATATATAAATCTAGTGTTCTATAAAATAATTATTTGTTAAGAATTTTTATGTAATTTTCAAGAACTTTTGGGGTTTATTGTAATCAGCTCTAACATCAGTTGTTTTTTTGGTAATTAACTAAAACCTAAGAGGGTTCTTTTTCAATTAACACGAGAAGTCTTATTTCGAAATCGCGAATTCCCGTTGACATATTTTTATGCTCCACAAATTGCACATATCGAGGAAAATAATTGTAAACAAACGCAGTCTTCGCGGATGATGGTAACACCTTCCGAGGTTATTTATAAATTTTAAAATAATTTTATTTTTATAATTAGACTAAACCTCAAGTGGATTTTATAATTATCTCTAATATCAAGGACAAGATCATTTAAAATGAGATCTCATAAAGTTTAAGTAATTATTTGAGCATTTAAATATGTAGTTTTGATCACTATTACTAAACTTTAGTCCTTGAAAAACTAATTAATGTGAGTAGTGTTCTTTGCACATTTGGCAAGTGTTGAATATTCTATTACTGTTTCTTACCATGCGATTGATGTTAAAAGGAAAAATGAGTCGTTAAATAGTATTGTTCTTTTCTGAACACCTTTTCTTTCATTTGGATAACTATTTCTCAATATTTACTGTTTGTCCA
This sequence comes from Phtheirospermum japonicum, assembly GCA_014905375.1. Lineage (NCBI taxonomy): Eukaryota > Viridiplantae > Streptophyta > Magnoliopsida > Lamiales > Orobanchaceae > Phtheirospermum > Phtheirospermum japonicum. The sequence continues at coordinate 604,362 of BMAC01000627.1, read as the reverse complement.
TTAAGTGTGATAATGGTGAATGAAACTCAAGAACGATCTCTTTCAATGGACATTTCTTGAGTGTCCTAAAAATGGTATTATTTTATTGGGAAAAAGATTGTAACTATCTTGTACTATACGCATTTTTTGGGTTTGCATCCTAACGTTTTTTTTTTGTAATTTAATGCATCTTGTACTTCACAAAATTTTGAAAGTGCATCATCCGACCAGCAAATTCGCCCCAATTCGCCGAAACTCGCCTATTCTCGCGAGTGAGGTTGCATATTTTCAAACCCGTATATTCTAGGTGAGTTCCGGCGAATTTATTATTTACTTAAAACTAGTTTCGGTATACTTTATTAAATATTTGATTAAATATGCAAACTCACCGAATTTATATTTAATAAATAATAAATTTTATTTATTTAATATAACTAGTTCCGATAAACGTTAGGATAAAATATGGTTTGCATATTTATTTAATAAATTCTAGTTTTTATTTAATAAAACTAGTTTTTTCTAAATTTTGTATAGTACAGGATGCACTTTCAAAATTTTGTATAGTTCAGGATGCATTAAATTACAAAAAAAACGTTAGGATATGCAAACCCAAAAAATTCATATAGTACAGGATGAATATAATTTTTTACCCTATTTTATTTCTTAGAGATGAATTAGCTTAGGAAAAAAGTGGGTGAGAGATTTTTTTAAACAAAGTTTATAGTATCTTTTATATGCATTTGTTGCTATAAGGCAATCTACCATACTATATTTACTTAATTAGATGTCAATAAAATATATTTATATATTAGCGATAATATGGTTTGTTCTTAAAATATGAATAAGACTAATTTTGTTTCCAACTACATTGTCATAGTGTCATAAAAGAATGAATGAGGCTTTATTTAAGCCCATTTTATTTAAGCCCATGGGGAAAAGAGTTGTCACTACACTTTTTAGAATATAATCATTACCCCAATCTTTACAATTTAAACATAACCAGGCATATGACCAGTCATAAAATACAAGCTTTTTGGCCTTTTCTTTGAAATTAAAGTCAAATCATCATCTTCTTATTGTCACAACAGATGGTTCAATTCACAAATCAAATTATAATCGGCATATTTGACTCACTTTTGATGGGCTGCGATTTTTTAGTAGAGTAAATTAGAAACTTGTGAAAGTTTGGGTGAGTTACATATGTGCAGCTTGCCGAGTTGAAGAAGTCTAGAAATTTAATTTTAAGTTTTTTTGGATCTTTGGTTTACTACTTTATGTTATGCTTTATTTCATCAGTTTCAGCTTTAGTTCAATGTATGAAAATGAGCAACATATTTCTCAGTTGCCCAACTTTAATTATGCGAACTTGATTAATACTTTTGGATTCAAAAGTGCGAGACGAACTATATTTTATTGATTGTGATCATCTGCACAGCTTCTGATAGACTAATTATTAGTCTCTTGATGTTGTGTTTTCGTACTTTTATATTGCTATCAACAAAAAAAGGTGTGGACATTAACCTCCGAGGTTGTAAACATTATTATGGTTATTGTTCTATTTGTAATTTATGTTTATTAGTTACCTCGGTAGGAAGAAAAATATGTAATGTGTAAGTATACATACTAAAAGTATTAATAAAAAAAAAAAAGAAAGGTTAATTTAGTATTAATCCAAAAAAAATATTAGGTTAATTCGACCCGCGGCGAAGCGCGGGTCATCATCAATAATTGATATATCTAATCATTACAAATATTACTTTATACGGAAACTTATAAAAATGACGATATTTGCCTAAAATAAGTTATAAACGGGAGTGGGTATACATCTCTTCTTTCTTACTTTTTTTTTTTTTTTTAATATTTATCACATTTACACACTAATCTTTGATATTGTAACCTAATCATATTTTATAATATTTTTATTTGGCTTAAGGCTAAATGTTGGTCTCATGCATACAATTTATACAAGTATTTACCAATAAATTATATGTTTTCATACTTATTATTTTATCATAATCTTTTGTGTGTACTTAATATATATATATACACACATATTTTTAAATATATATTTAACTTTATAGAGAATGACCAATAAATACAAATTAGGCATTCGTACCTGCTAGAACACACATATCCTTTTTTGTTTTTGCTCAATCCACCCTATATTACTCAATGCCACTCCTTCGCCTTTTTTGATAGGTGGCACAATATTATGCTTTGAAAATAAATATTGTCTCAGCATTACATACACTCCTTTTGTTTTTCATTTTCTTTTCTTTTTTTTCTTTCTTCCCGCTCTCTATTTCTCTATCCTCTGCACCTTTTTTTTTAAATCTGTTTCTTTTTTTTTTTTTTTCTTTTGTTGTCTCTTTCTTTGTCCTCTTCATCCATTACCATCTTTATTCCCTTCAATTCTTTGTTTTTAAACCCATATCACTATTTCTCTATCAATCTATTTCTTTTTACACTTGTTTTCATATAAATAGAAAACATCCCACTTTTGTTTTTTATTAATTAATTTTACCTTTTCATTATTACGCTGGGTGTTTAAGTAATTTTCTGACACCAATTTCATTTACATTATTCAAGTGTTTCCATATAAATACAAACCATTCAACTTTCCTTATTATTTGATCTACATGATAGATGGTACTAATCAATTTGACTACTTGTATTTCTAGATATTCTTACAAAATTTTAGTTTTTTTTTTTTTTAACAATCACTGTTTTTTATTAATTAATTTTAACTTTTCATTAATACGCTGGATGTTTAAGTAATTTTTTGACAACAATTTCATTTATATTATGCAAGTGTTTCCATATAAATACAAACCACCCAACTTTTCTTATTATTTGATCTAATTTTCTTATTATTTGATCTACGTGATAGATGATACTGATCAATTTGACTATTTGTTTCTAGATATTCTTACAAAACTTTAGCATTTTATTATAAACTGATCAATTGACTACTTGTTTCTAGATATTCTTATAAAACTCTAACATTTTATTATAAACTATCATAGAGTTCTATATTATTTGTTGTTTGATACTTGTTGGACATTATACTTTATTTGTTGAGATTATATTTTATATCAAAGATAACTCAGGATAAATATATAATTATTTTTAATATCAAAATAACATGTTCAAATAGCTCACACAATACAACGCTGTTTACGATATGCGATGTTGGGATCAAAATGTAACGTGTTACGTGATACGGGTTTTAAAACACTAGTTTTTACCTATACTAATCTCTTTGTTTTTGCCTTATATCTTTATCATTATTAAAGTCTTATCCTTATTATTCTTCTTTTCATTCATAAATGTCCCACAAAAAAAATATTTGATGAACTTTGTTTTGATTTCTAATTATAATTCTTAATCCATGATCAATGTATTTGTATGATTGAACTGAGATGTTAAGTGAAGTTTTATAAGCTATCGAAAATGAGTTGCAATTATTGTTGAACCTTTCAAAGAGGGAAAGAGTACTCTTCCCCATTATGTGTATTTTATTTTTTACCCATGAATTACAAATGAAATAAACTTTTGTTTTTTTTAAAAATTATTTTTCCAGTCTTCCTCTGTGCATGTGGTTTTTTGTTTTGACGAGATTTTCTAAATTTTTGAAAATTTACAACTGTTCTGTGTAATTTAGGGTTTATTCCATAGACCTTAAATAATTCTTCGGATGAAATTGACCTTTATATTTAGAATTCATAATGGTTTGTAATTCAATTTTTAAGACTTTTCATTATGAATTAGTCCCCATTATATTCCCCATTAAGTTATAATGCTTATTTAAATTCTTATCACGTACTGATTTTTTGTTTCACAGGTTAGCTACCTAATTTTGAAGGTGAAGCATATATTTATTTGATTTGTTATTCTGATAAGATATTACACATTTGGAGATGCTCTATGTTTTCAATTTTGTTCCTTTTCAATTCTTTTGAAATATGTACAATTTTCTTTATTATTTGTAAAATATAACTTTATTTGAATAAAGTTTATTGTATATTTCTATCAAATTTAAAATACCCTCAATTTTTATTAAAATATTTCAAATATAGCATTAGAAAAAAGTCAATATTCTCCTCTATTTGTTTTTGTTTTTCACAATAGAATATTTGTCTTTTTGCAACATTATTTGGCGTAGTATTAAAAAGATATTTTATTATATTAATATTATACAATAAATAAATACTTTATTCCGACTATGTCATCAATTCTTAGAAATTGTGAGATTTATGTTTCAATGTCAATAGTAAAGTAGAAAATGACTGAAAATGCTTTATTGTGACAAAGAAGTAAATATATAAATAGAGTTAATAATGTATTATATAAAAAAATGCGGTGGGTAAATTAAATAATAAAATTTTAATTATTAATATTTATTTATTCTTAAAACATATGCATTTTTAATACACTAAATATTGTAATGTGTGTGTGTGCGTGTGTGTGTGTGTGTGTGTGTGTGCGTGTGTGTATGTGTATGATTAGGTTCAAACGAGAACCATGTCCTTATTTGTGAACCTAAGATCTATTATGGACCTTAGATCGAATTAAATGAATGGACCAGATTTTTCGTATATTCTCTTATTTGATTAAAGTCATTAGGATTATATAATAAAAACAGTGCTGGTGTATATAACTAAAATATTAATAAAGCACTGTGATTGTATAATAAAACACTGCTGGTATATAATAAAAGTACTAGTTCGCAGGTTCACAAATAAGGACATGGTTCTCATTTGAACCCACCCCTATATAATATTTATATATACACACACACTAGTGTGACACCCGTGTATTACACGGGATTTATTAAAAAGATATATATATATATATATATATATATATATATATATATATATATATATATATATATATATATATATATATATATATATATATATTTGATAAGTACAAAGTTTTAAATCTAAAAACAACAATAACAACAACCAAATAATGTATTCTAACCATGCCTGTCTCGTATACATTTCTAATCTATTTACTAATTATTATAATTATTAAGTAATTTCTTATTTTAATATTTTTAAATTCATTAATAACTTCATTTGCATAATTAATTTTTTTAAAGATGTCACATTCTAAACCTATGTCTAATCTCTTTTAATTAATTAATTATTATTATATTATTTTATATTTTAATATTTAGATCAATATCATTAATATTATTAGTTACGTATTTTGAAAAACTCAAAAGATGACACACTTTCGACACGTGTCGCATTGTGCTGATGTATAATAAATATTAAATAATTATTATATAATATTATATTTTTATGTTTAGATTGATTCATTAATAATATTTAGTTAAGTATTCATACTATTGCAAATAACTCTTAATTTACATGTATAGAATAATATATTATAATAAATCTATTGTAATAAGTAATAATTTGTAAATATGGAACTTTTAATATATTATAATAATTATATATGTTAATAATTCCTAAAATTACTGAAGTTTTAATATATTATAATAAAATTTTAATATAATAATTATTTCTAAAAATATGTAATTCCTAAAAATATAGAACTTCTAATATATTATAATATTTATTTGTATATTAGAATTCTAAAACTCTTATAATTAGGATTAAATTCTGTAAGCCTCCGGACCACCAGAACTCACCAAGTAAGCATCCAAACCATCAAAAAATTACACGTCATCCCGAAGCATCCTAAACAGACACATAGGATAGAAATCTTTTCGTTAGTATATATATATATATATATATATATATATATATGGTGGGTTCAAATGAGAACCATGTCATTATATGTGAACCTGTGAACTAGTGCTTTTATTATATACTAGCAGTGCTTTTATTATACAATCACAGTGCTTTATTGAAATTTTAGTTATATACACCAGCAGTGCTTTTATTATACAATTTTAATACTTTTAATCAAATAAGAAAATACAAAAAAAATCTAATCCATCCATTTAATTAGATCTAAAGCCCATAATTGACCCTAGGTTCACATATAAGGACATAGTTCTCATTTGAACCTAATTATATATATATATATATATATATATATATATATATATATATATATATATATATATGATTGGGTTCAAATGAGAACCCGGTCCTTATATGTGAACCTAAGGACTCATCTTGGCCTTAAATCTAATCATATGTGTGGACAAGATTTCCTTCTATTTTCTTAATTTTCATTAAATCAATATATGGTAGGTAAGGGGGGGATTATGTCTTTTTACCTAATACTCTGAAATCAAATCAAACAAAAAAATAACAAATCTGTTGTGAGAAACAAAAGTCCTATCTCCTTATTTGCAGATCTTTCTTCTTTCGCGCGCCACTTTAACCTCCGCCTCCCCTCCCCCTTCCTGACTCCTCCGATTGCTGCCCCCGCTCCACCTTCTTTATTTGCAGATCCGCCTACCGCGCCCAGCTCCCCAGCCGCTGCGAGCCCAACACAAACATCTCACACATCCTCTTCGGCATCTCGGCGCCGCCACAACTGCGAGCTCTGGTGGAAGCCGAACGCCACCACTAGTGCAGAAACAACTATTAAGAACGCCTGTTTCTGCAAATCCAGAACGCCTTGCTGAGGCGTTCTTTATGGAGCTGTTCTTGAAAGTCTGACAATCAAGAACGCTCTGCTGAGGCGTTCTTGATTGTCAGACTTTCAAGAACGGTTTTCAGTGACGTTCTTAAAAAATTTTTAGCCGTTCTAGAAAGTCGGTTTTACAGGTTTCGCCCGTTCTGAAAAATAACTTTCCAGAACGTCCTTTTTTAAGACGTTCTGGAAAGTATACTTTCCAAAACGTCCCTTTTCAGGCGTTCTCGAGAGTATACTTTCCAGAACGTCTTAAAAAGGGACGTTCTGGAAAGTATACTTTCCAGAACGTCTTAAAAAAGGACGTTCTGGAAAATGTACTTTCGGGAACGTCTCCAAAACAGGCGTTCTGGAAAGCATACTTTCCAGAACGTCTCTAAAAATTGGCGTTCTGGAAAGTATACTTTCTAGAACGGATTTTTGAATAACCGTTCTGGAAAATAGTAAAAAAATAAAAAAAATATTAAATGAAAGCAAGTGCCAACAAATACATCAAATTTCATTCCGGATTCATTTTTCCAGGCCTACTCTTATATATTACAATTTTATTACCTATTTAATCATAAAACACATGTCATTTATATAATCCCAAGATCAAACAACACATGTTATTAATCACAATAATACACAATCACCATAAAATGTCAAAACAAACAACACGGCACCTTAAATTATTATGTCAGTAATGAAACACCACGAAATAAATCATTAAAATCACAAAAAATTACTATTGTGCATCGTAAACGGCATACTCATTGTACTCCAGGGGACTATCTTTGTGCTCAGACGGGATTAGCTTACCACACGACACCTTAATATCATCTTTCTAAGTAAAATGCTCTGACTCGTCTGTTTTCTTCCTACCGAGCCCTATCAGCCCTTTTTCTTCTCTTCCAATGATGTTGCATCCTAAGTAAAAATCAGACAAAACCTAAAAATGAAGACCATGACCAAAGCAATACAATGATGAACCAAATATATTAATAAATGCACAACACGTACCTCTGGAGGGCTCGTCAGCTCTGTTACATCTTCGCCCAAAGAAGCAACGACCAATATTAGAAAGCCCTCTGGCCGGTCAACGGCTGTGTAACCATACCTGGCTGCTTCTGCTGCAGCATCTGTGCAAACTATGGCTTTCCCAAACTGAGGAGGGAAAAAAGAACATAATAATAATATAAATTATAAGATAGCTAATAATATTAATAGTAATAATTATAAAGTTGATAGCTAACTCGAAAAACTACAAAGAATTAAGGGTCATCATGTCAATTAAGGGAGTATAAAGAGAAAACACAACCAGAGACTCTAACAGACAATTAAGGGTCATCATGTCAATTCACCTTTATTTTCACAATGCACTTGGAATACTAGTAAATATTATCAGATATTTTTGTAAAAAAAGAATGAAAATAATTCAAAAATTCAGAAAATGAAAAGAGAAAATCCAATCAAGGCTAGATTCGAACTACGAGTGCCTAAGCAATCAAAACCATTAATCATATACATAAGAACCACCAAAACCATTAATCATATACTTCAAAATCAAACAACAAATCAAGAAAGTTCGATACGCACCACACCACAACAGGACTTTGTTCGGCAGCTTCATGATCTCGTCAAGCGACAGGCCCGCGCTCAACTCCACAGCACATCATCGATCGTCACTCCATAACTCTGAAAACACAAAACACTTCTAAAAACACTGTTTCTCTGATCAAACGAGAAAAAACAAAGGATAATATACAAAAGCCGTACAATTTCTCCGACTTTGACAGGCTCATATGTTTTCTACAGATACTTGGCTATCATTTTATAATCATCTTCATCTTTTTCGACCGGAGATATAGAGCACCCTAACTTCTTGTACCGCTCGAACAGAGGATCGTCTAGAGTCGCACCAGACATGACGCCTATGAGACGCGAAGCTGCGTTTATATCTCTAACCGTCTCAAATGCAGCCGCACCCTGCATGGTTATATTTTTCAATTAAGTTTGTATAATATTAATTTAGAACACAAAAATAATCACAATGGCTATACCGCTAAAACCACTCACATGATCAGCTATATCACTGAAATTACTCCTATTATAAAGGATACGAATTATATTTTAGAATTATGAAAAAAAAAAGATAAGAATGCCAAAATAAACTTTCATTATTTATAAAAATACCAAATTCACTTTTACAAAATCAAAATCACCCCACCCTCTGTTTTCAAATTTCAATTAAATGAAATTGTAAGCAAAACTTGATACTCACTCATAAAAAATGAGTATCAAAATAATATGCCACCAAGTTATGTATATGCTTGCATAAAGAGTGAACAAGTAAACAGGTGCTGACGGGATCACCTGAACAGACACTTATGCCCGCATCGCGAACATGCTCGAGGGTTGTTCACAAATCTCCTGCGTCGAAAAGAAGTTCGCACTTAAATCAGAATACGCTGCTTATGCCCGCATCGCGAACATGCTCGAGGGTCTGTTCATCATAGTTTAAGAAAAAAAAACATAACGTTAAAAAAAAAAATACAAAGCATATGAGATCAATGTGAAATCAACTTCAGTTCCAATCCTTCTGATTTTTTTCTTCCAATTATCGTATGCTGCTATTAAAATAAATTATGAATTGTGTAAAAAAACAGATGGAGTTTCGTGTGTATCCACTAAAAATCATTAATTTGTAAAGCATGCAAACGAGATCAGCGTAAATTCAACTTCAATATCTGGCAAAATCAACCAATACCTAAACGAATATACTATAAAATAAGCCAGAATGTAAACAATAACCAATGTTTCAATTAAACTATGTTGATACTATCTAAACCTATTCTCGACTTAACTTTTGAAAATTTAATGAAGTCCCCAAGTTCTACTTCTATTCAATTAAATTAATATAAGATTTCAAGTACAAAACATATGAGTAACATTTACTACATACATGCCTCTTTTCGATGAATTAATGATGATTAAGGTGAACAATTCAACGTCTTATCTTCCATTTACTTCAATTTAGCATCTTTGACTTGAAATTCAGCCTACCACCATATTTGCAGATGGTGAATTTATAAGACATGTGCTAAATTAATATGATGATAACCATAAATCATTGTACACCAGTGTTCTACCTAGCATACTTGAATTGTAAAAACATATAACATACATATTGTTGAGTCGACAATATTTAATCAGTTTTTGAAACTGTGAGGTAAAAAACCTCTATCTACAAGATTAAATTTTAAAGCTGCTTGATGTCATTCTTATTTCTTATGAAAAGTGATTTCATCGTCTGCAATTTTCAAATTGTGCAGTGTAGAATTTCACGAAGAGTGGTGATACCTGTTTATAATTTATCGTGCTCTTGGTCCTTTATCAGGGTGATCTACGACGCTTGATATACACGAATGCACACGAATCTACTTGAGCCGCGTAAGTGTCTTCTGTGAATCTACCTATTCAAAGACCATAACATTTAACGTTAAGGCTCATGTAAAATGGAATGATGGATTAGAAATTTAGAATCACATAGAAATGATATTTTTTGTTAGTGGTGCATCTCAAATCTGGAAATATGAACTCGAATGCTACTTTATGTGCTAAACTCAGATCCAGTAAAATTATTAAATCTATAATTCTTTTCTTTTTAGCATCAAAATAAATTAAGAAACTTATTGTAGTTGTAACAACATGAGTATGGAACCGCAATAGAGGCATTAAGAAAAACAAGAACATTCAAATTGGAATTATGTCCATCAATTTCCTATTGACAAACATGAATAATAAATTCTAGTGTTGCAGGGAGATTGAAAATTAAAACAAATATAATCAATCTACCTACAAGCAATGTTCTAAAAATGTTCAAGTGTTAGCTAAGCAGTGGACTGGGATCTAGTGACTCGGCTAGAACTCGGCGGAGTCTAGAGACAGGGGTAGGCGGCATTAGGCACCTTTATAATTATGTCCATCAAAAGAACATGATTATTCCAATTCGCCATTTTCCATTTGCAATATTCAGCAGATCGTGCTGCAAAAGAACAAAGAAAAAAAATCACATGATTATTCCACCAGTGACAGCGTGAATTAAAATAATGAAATTATAAAAATAAAATAATAAAATTATAGACCTTACGCCTTCGAGATTTTTGACCCACTTTATACATTTTCTAATATTTGAACTGAGTCCAGAAAGCAAAACAACCAAATAAGTAAAAATTGGAAAACAACGCAGTCCCAATCTCTTCCACACTAACATCCTGAGTTTTCAAGTGAATATCATTGTTGGCTTTTGATTTGCTACATAAAGGTCTTGATGATTGTAATCAATATGTTCAAAATACTCAAGATTAGCAGGAAATTCACACCACAATACAAACCCATGCTTTGATAGAAAACAAGTATATAAAAAAGGGACCGAAATAACCCGATAATGTCAAGGAGACAACAGGCTGCTCCTCGGACCGGCGCAAATTCGAAACACCGGCAGCAGTAGAGGGGGCCAGTGGACAAGCAGTCTGAGTAGCGACATTTTCAACGGTAATTGGGGATTTTACAGAGGCCAAATACTAACGAGAAATGGAATTAATAACATCAATCGAAGTGGTTTGAATGTCCAATTCGACGGGTTTCATAGCATTTTATGTGGAAATATCGATTTCACCTTCTTCAAGCAAAAGGGGATCGCCATTAGAGAATTTCGAATTGGCCGAAATTGAAGCTTGTAATTGTAAATTGATACCTGGGGTGGCATCATCATCTTTAGGGGGAGGAGAAAGCACGTCCAATTTAGCGGGAGGAGCGCCGGCTGGAGAATCTCCATTTTTTCCTAAAAGGGGATCGTCGCCCGGTTTTCTGCAATTTTTTTGCCTATCAAAATTGTGTGTTTGTTTCTTGTAATTGGAAGTGAGAGGTTGAGTCTGGAGTATGAAGAGCATTGAATTTTGGCTTGCCGGTCGACGGCGAGGAGAAATCATAGGTTGCGGAAATTTTAGGGTTAAGAGGGAATTCGCAGGTAGCCGCCGCCGCCCAGCAGCTGCGGTGCGGCGAGTTGAGCGAGAGTCTTGCAATTGCGGCCGCGGAGGTGGTGGTGGTGGTGGTGTCGCCACTGGGACTCCAAGGTGGGAGGCGCTGGAGCTGGTGCTCAGGCAGGGGAGGCCAGCCGTCAAACCCTAGCGAAGTGCTGCTCAAGAGAACGTGTTGTCCTTGGGCTCGTGCTTGCTCAGACTGGTGGTGGCTAGAGTTTGAGTGCGGCGCCGGAGGAGTGTGGTGGTGGTGGAATATGGGAAGAAGAAGTTTCGTGCGGGGATGTAAAATTTTGGAAAGGGAATGGCAGAGGAGAGATTGATCGGGGGAGAGGAAAGGGATAAGGTTTTTTTGTTTTATTTTTTAATTAAAAGAATTGATTTTGTGGGTATATTTTAATACATAAATAATATGACATACGAGAACGCCTTTTTAAAGGCGTTCTGAATAATACTTTCCAGAACGACATTTTAAAAGACGTTTTCGATATTTAACATACGAGAACGTCGTTTTTAAAGACGTTCTTGATATTTAAAATACCAGAACATCTTTTTTAACGACGTTCTGGATATCTAATATACGAGAACATCTTTTTAACGACGTTCTGGATATCCATTATACCAGAACGTCTTTAAAAAAGACGTTCTGGTATGTGACACTTTTATTACAAAAATGCCACCGGCTGACATTTAAGAACGCCGCCTCCTGAGGCATTCTTAAATGTCTGTTCTTGAATCCTGTTTTTGTACTAGTGCACCCGTGGCTACGTCTGGCTCAATGCGCCGCCATCCGGAGTCGAGCCGTGGCCGAAAACCTCACCGCCGTACAGGGTCTCGGCCGACATAGCCCGGTTCAGGTACATCAATCCTTACGGGTTGAGATCGGCCATCCGGATGGCTTGGATTGTGAAGGAGAGCTTTGAGATGGGATCGGAAGTCGTCCACGGTGTTTTAGATATCCCCGGTGGCGACATCACCATCTATGTGCAGTATATGGATATGGGAACCCTCGAAACCCTAATGAAGAACGACATCGTTTTCACCGAGCAGCTCCTCGCCAAAATCTGCCTCCAAGTGCTGAGCATTCTCGAAAAAAGAAGTGTTTAGTGTAGTACAAAAGCACTGTAACAATATAAGAAAAGCACTCCAAATTTTGCACGGTGCAAGTATATGTCCAGATTTATGGTGCTTTTTATACAGTACTGTAGTGCTAAAACTAGTCATATGCGATGCTTTTACTATTCTGTTTTTTTTAATTTAATTATATATATATTTTTACGTTTTAAAACATGCAATATGTATCTTAAATCGTAGATCTTGAGAATGTGATTAATTTGATATATATTTCATTTAAAACGAATAAAAATTGAAAAAGTTATGGTTTGTTGAAGATTTGAGTTTTATTTCAAAATTTTAAATTTGCAGTTATAGATGAAATTTGTGATGCTTTTTGTATACAACATAATGTTTTCTTTATTTATCCATTGTGCTTTCTAAAGAGCAATATAGTGCTCTTTATAAACGCTGATATATGTCCAAAATACATTTTTTATTAATTTAATGCAATATTTTACATCATTACCCTACTGAAATGTCATGTTCTCAACCATCAAGATTATCCAATCTAATGGTCAAGATGAGTCCCTAAGTTCACGTATAATATATATATATATATATATATATATATATATATATAGAGAGAGAGAGAGAGAGAGAGAGAGAGAGAGAGAGAGAGGATTAAGTTCAAATGAAAACCATGTCCATATATTTGAACCTAGGGATTAGGTTCAAATGAGAACCATGTCCCTATATGTGAACCTAGGGTCAATTATGGGCCTTAGATCTTATTAATTGAATGGATCAGACTTTTTGTGTATTTCCTTATTTAATTAAAAGCATTAGGATTGTATAATAAAAGCACTACTGGTGTATATAACTGAAATATTAATAAAACACTCCGATTGTATAATAAAAGCACTACTGGTATATAATAAAAGCACTAGTTCGCAGGTTCACATATAAGGACATGGTTCTCATTTGAACCCACCCCTTGAACTTAGTCATATATATATATATATATATATATATATATATATATATATATATATATATATATATATATATATATATATATACTAGTGTAACACCCGTGCATTTCACGGGATTTGTAAAAATAAATACATATTATACATTTTCATAAAAGATATTAAAACTATGCCACAAATTATTCAACTCTAATTATGAAAAACTTATTTACAAATAGTTTCTCTTTGTTACGCGGGATTTGTACATAGTTCATTTCAATTTCTAAATATATTCTTTGTAGAACCTGTTTTTCTTTTTACGTTTATTTTGGGGAGTTTATGAAAAGATAATATATTTCCAACCGGATCATATCTTTCCGATTACACACTGATTACTTTCAATGCCACCCTATCTAGTTTTTTTTAAATAATAACCAATATTCAATTAAAGTGTATACCAAACTCAACATCATATTAGTTATTCAAAACCCTTGGTGTAGTGACACAAATTAATTCAGGTTCTCCAGCATTCAATAAATGTATTCGTAATACTAATAATAATCCAGAATCACTTGGACTTGAACAATAGGTATGCAGTGCAGGAACTTATTTAAGCTTCATCCATCTAGATACAAAAACACATACTTTTATGTGTTAGAACTGATTGAGTAAATCATCGTGGAGTTCGTTAATGAATAATATAAAATATCACTTAATACCATTCATTTGAAATGTTATAGAACTTCTTTGTAAACTACATTTCTTGTCTTGTTCACACTTAAACCATTTTCATCGCAGCATAGAATCTTCAAACCTTTTCTACTTTTGACTCTCGAGATGGCCGCATAAAGTTGACCATGACTAAATATCGGCCTGGGCAGGTACATACCAACATATGAGAGCGTTTGACCTTTACTCTTATTTATAGTCATGGCAAAGGAAACAATAATTGAAAACTGCCTCCTTTGAAACTTAAACAATAATCTGCTGTTAGAAGGGCTCAATACCATACACGGGATAAAGAGTTTGCTCCTGATATTATTACTAGATAGAATCTTTGCCTCGATGATTCTATCTCCAAGATGTGTTACAACCAACCGTGTGCCATTGTATAATCCTGAGGCTTGATCCATATTCCATATTAGCATCACTGGAATTCCCACCTCCAACTTCAATATGTGATTTGGTATTTCGGAACACTTGATTGTGTTTAAGAAATTGGTCGAGTATACAATTTTGGAATTCGCAAAAGTTTTGCATATGTTTTCAAAACTAAGATATTCCCTTTCCTCTTCTAAAATCATAGACATCACATGATCATTCACCACCTCCATTATATTATTGGTCGGTGCAAGTATTGCTCTTTCTTCCAGAAATGTTGGGGCTGAAAAATTATCTAACATTGAAGGATAAGTGCTCCGTACAATGGCTACAACATGGTTATCTTTGGAAGAATGGATCAGAAACTTCAGGAATATCAATTAAAGTTTCCCCATCAACTTCTACGCCGATCTCACCATCTCTAATTTTGAGTATCCATTTGGAGAAATCTTTTATCTTCTGCGAAGTCAAGCTCGACATTGATTGTCCAACACTCAATCTCATATTCCTTGTCAACCGTAGGACTTTGCAATGGTCCCATAGCCTAGAAGAAATTATACTCGAAAAACATTCTCCCTACTGCCCTTTGGTATAATTGGAAGAATTTGTCGGAAGTCTCCTCCGAGAACAATAGCTTTTCCCGCAATCTAATGCTTCCAAACAGAATATATTCATCATTGGCACTTCATCCCAAATTATCAGTTTTGACTTGTGTATGAGAGTCGCTAAGTCTGTACCCAGTGTAAATCCACACATAGATTGTTCTGATATATTAATTGGTATTCCAAACCTAGAATGAGCAGGTCATCCCGACGACAGTAAAAGTGCCACAACTCCACTTGAGGTAACATTAAGAATAATTTTTCCTTTGCATCGTAATGCAACAGATAAAGTTCTCCATACGAATGTCTTTCCCATTCCTCCAAGTCCATAAACAAAAAAGACGCCACCTTTTCCATTGGTCGCTGCAGTTAAAACTTCTTCATAAATAGCTTGTCGCTCATCCGTCAATGATGAACACAAGTTATGGTGCTCTATCTCCAAGATTCTTCTATCATTTGTAATTTAATTTAGAAATTTAGTTGGCAATATTTGAATGAAAACTTTCTAAATATGAAAGGCTTCTTTCACATAATTTACTAAAAGTGTTATCAAGAAATTTCCAATATGTCTGAAACCAACCTTATTGCCTCCGTAAATCTGCTTCTTGTTATTAAAACTAAAGGTTGAAGCAGGCAATTTTATGATTTCTATTTGAATCAAGATAGTATTTGCAGTATAATATGTTGGTTGTTGAGATTCTGAAATTTAATGTGTGTTGTTTGTAATTTTTCATGTTCTGTGGGGTAATTTTTAATTAAAACCTAAAATTTATGATAAGAATTTAATCAGGATAAACATAAAAAAACTTAATTAGGCACATCCGTAACTTATAGATAATAAACTGAAATTTAGAAAGATAGGTTGATGTCTTTGTAATTTGGATAAGTTTTTGAGATTTCTTTTAATTATGTATAATCTTTTAATGGTAATATAAGCGGTTCTCTTTATAATTAGGGTATAATTGCAGTGTTGTTTTCTTGTTTATTGGAAATCTAGTAAATTGGAAGGTAAGTGACTTTGTTTGTAATTAGGCAAACGGATGTGGCAGGTTTTTAAATACTGAAAACCTTTTGATTGAAAGATAAGTGGGTTCCCTTGTAATTAAGGGAATTTTTAGGGCTGTTTTGTTATTATCTATAATTTGATAAATTAAAAATACTGAGTTTGGAAGATAAGTGGGTCACTTTGTAATTAAAATAAAGTTTTACGGGTAGTTTTTTAAAAGATAAAAAATTTATTGATTAAAAGATAATTGAGTCAATAAATTTTGTAAATTGGAAATGTTGATTGATTGAAAGGTAAGTTGTCCAGTCTGTAATTCGATTAGATAATTTTTTTATTTTTTTTTTGGTCCAGGAATAACCTTTTATTTTATTGAGGAGAAACATTAAAAAGTTCAAGTATCTTATAAGAATTATATTTCCAGCCTCTTGATTTTGTATATTACATTTCCAGCCTCTTGTATCTTGCACGACCAATTGAAGAGGGTTTTTAAAATTTTACGATACAATAATTATGCATTTTTTGCGGAATTTTCGTATTAAATCTTAAACTTCGTGGAATGCATTTTAATTAGGAGAAACTTAAAAGAAAAGTTCAACTGTCTTTTCTAAATTACTTTTCTAATGAATTTATGCTAACAAAGGCAGATCAAAACTCTTGAAAAATACATATTTAAGAGTTTAATGAAGAATTATTAACTCCCACGGTGAATATATATCTATAAATAATATTATTGATTGAAATCTCAAATCAAATAATTTTTAAAAATAATCTATGAAGTTTTTTTTTTGATTTGTTTGAGAACAAGTTTTCAGGTAATGGTTTTTAATTAAGAGGATCTTTAAGAAATTCCAATTTGTTTTAAAAATTAAACTTTCAGCCTCTTGTATCTTTCGCAACCAATGGAAAAGGATTCTTGAGATTCTAAGATATGTGAATGTTTGTGATTATGCATGTTTTGTGGGGTAAAAAATCCTAACTTTAAAAGATAAGTGGTTCACTTTGTAATTAGGATAAACTTTTATGGGTAGTCTTTTTTTTTTGAATATTGTATAACTTGTAGAATGAAAGATAAATGTTTTTTTTTGGGAATTAGGGAAACCTATGGGCAATTTTTAAAAAACTGAAAATCATTTATTGATTGATAAATGGTTCTCCTTGTAGTTAGTGATTTTTAGGGGTAGTTTTTTCAATATTATAGAACTTGTAGAATGAAAGATAAGTGTTTTTTTTTTTTAATATGACAAACTTAAAAAAAGTTCAATGCGATTCTGAAATTTAATGTGTTGTTTGTAATTTTCCATGTTCTATGGGTTATTTTTTTTTAATTAAAACTTCAATTTTATGATAAGAATTTAATCAGGACAAACTTAAAAATACTTAATGGATAAGATAAGTGATAGTCATTGTAATTTGGATAAGTTTTTGAGTTTCATCTTAAAATTATTTATATTTTTTTTGGTTGTAAGATAAGTGGTTCTCTTTATAATTAGGGTAAAATTCAGTATTGTTTTCTTGTTTATTGGAAATCCAGTAAATTGAAAGGTAAGTAACCCTGTATGTAATTAGACAAACTGACGTGGTAGGTTTTTAAATACTGAAAACTTTTTGATTGAAATATAAGGGGTTCCCCTTGTAATTAGGTAAACTTTCAGGGCTATTTTGTTATTATCTATAATTTTGTAAATTGAAATTATGGAGTTTGGAAGATAAGTGGGTCACTTTGTAATTAAAATAAAGTTTAAAGGATAGTTTTTTAAAAGAAAAGAATTTATTGATTGAAAGATAACTGAGTCGATAAATTTTGTAAATTGAGAATGTTGATAGATTGAAAGGTAAGTTGTCCAGTTTTTAATTCGGTTAGATATAAAACTTTTTTTGGTCCAGGAATAGTTTTTTATTTTATTGAGGAGAAACATTAAAAAGTTCATGTATCTTATAAAAACTATATTTCTAGCCTCTTGATTTTGTATATTACAATTCCTACCTCTTACATCTTGCACGACTAATTGAAAAGAGTTTTTGGAATTTTACGATACAATGTGGTTTGTTTGTAAATTATGCATTTTTTATGGGGAATATTTTGTATTAAATATTAAACTTCGTGGTATGCGTTTTAATTAGGAGAAACTTAAAAAAAATCAATTATCTTTTCAAAATTACGTTTCCAATATCTTACTCTTCAAGAAGTACAAAGTTCCTACACTTTATGTAATCAATTTCTGTATTCTAATGAATTTATGCTAACAAAGGCATATCGAAACTCTTGAAAAATACCTATTTAAGAGTTTCATGAAGAATTATTAACTCACAGGGTGAAGATATATCTATAAAGAATATTATTGATTGAGATTTCAAATCAAATAATTTATAAAAGAAATCTATGAAGTCGTCAATAGAATGATGAGTTCATTGTTATTGATAAAAATAGGTCATAATCTATTGAAATGTAGATTGAAAGATAAGTTTTTTTCTTTTTTGAGAATAAGTTTTCATGTAATAATTTTAATTAAGAGGATCTTTAAAAAAGTTCAATTTATTTAAAAAATTACACTTCCGGCCTCTTGTATTCTGCGCAACCAATGGAAAGTTATTCTTAAGATTCTGAAATATAAATTGTATTGTTTATAATTATGCATGTTTTGTGGGGTAAATTTTAATATAATCTTAAATTTCAGTAAAAAAAATTGATCAGGAAAAACTAAAAAAAAAAAGATAATTAGGCAAAAACCATGACAAGAATAACCACAAATTCTAGAAAGAATTAATTCTCCATAGGATGGATAAAATAACTGATGCATGTATAAATTAACTCAGAAACTCTAATAATGAAAGGCCAGTGCGTTTCTTGCTCCAAAGTAGACACCTTTTGAGAAAAGAATTACCGAATGGACATCATACAATTAAGACTAATGTATATATTGGGAGGGGCATGTAATTGGTCTTTTTTGACTTTTGAGGATTTTATAATAGGTTGTTTAATTAATTATATTACTGAATTATGAAAAGGTAAGTAGTATATTATTAGAAAAATAAATTCTACTTTTCATAATTGATTAGGACTCATATTATTAGACTACTTATTTTAGGTGGTTTATTAATTATATTATTGGGGTTATTATAATATGATAAGGTAATTAGTATATTATTAGATTATGTTATACTATTAGAACAAGAAATCGTACTTTTCATAATTGATTAGGACACATATTATTGGCAAATTATTAGATGGACCCATGTGCACCTTACAAGGTGCACCCTGTTCCCCATATAAAAGCATTTTTCAGAATTTTCACGCGCCCTCTCTTTACATCTCGGAATTTTCACGCGTTTGAAAAAAATCTATCTCCAGCGATTTCTCTTCTCCAGCAAATCCACGATCCAAATCGCCAAAACCTCCATCAATCTCGTCCAAATAAAAATCCACCATAGCTATACCCATCGAATTCAACAGCAAAGGTGATCCCGGCGATCCCTATCAATTTTAACAGCAAACAATTGTGAGTTTTTCTTCGATTTTTCCATCATTGCTCCACCACCAACAAACAAATCCTTCAATTCCGATGGACTTGAATCTGGTAGATGTTCCAATGGACGTGAATCGGTTCGAGGGTAAGTTATTTTGGAGAGTTGATTTATTTTTGTATTATATTAGGTTTACGCTATTTTCTTATTTTTTTCTGGAGCTCTTCGATTTGTGTTTCTCCTGGAAATATTCTAGTTTCTGGTGCGAGTTTGAACATTCATGAAAATAGTTCGAATACAGGTTTATGATTCTCCTTTTACTATTCATGAATTGTATATGTGATGATATGCGAGTCTGTACATGATGGTATGTGAGTCTATATGTGATGGTATATGGAAGCAGAATGTAATGATATGTGTAGTTAGATATGATAATATGTGAAAACCCTTATGTGATGATATACGAGGAATAATGTGATGATATGTCTGAGCAATATATGATGATATGTGAAAGTAGAATGGGATGATATGTATAGTTAAATGCGATGAGATGTGAAATCTGTATGTGACGATATACGAGCAATAATATGCGATGATATGTGAAAGCAATATATGATGATATGTGAAAGAAGAATGTGATGATATGTGTATGTGATGATATGCGAAAGTAATATATAATGATATGTGGCAGTACTATGTGGTTTTAAATGTTGATGTGTGACATTTATATGTGATGATATGTGGCAGTAATATATGATGATATGTCTCAGTAATATGTGATGATATGTGGTAGTAACATGTGGTTTGATTGTTTTCCTTTTTGATTTGCTTTATTTTTTGTTTAATGTAGTGAATTCTATTGATGGTGATAGTCAGTCACTTGGGAGAGCAATGTGGGATGATGATTTGGTTGGCATTATAGTAAATTCCGTTAACGAGGCTTATAATTTGTATAATGATCATGCGTATAGGGTTGGGTTTAGTGTTAGGAAGGGGAAGGATGGGAAGAGGGTTGATGGCTCACTTTCAATGAAAATGTTTCTTTGTTCTAAAGCTGGTCAGAAACAAGGTTTAAAAAAAGTAGGTCTTATCGAAATTAGATGTTAGAACAGGCTGTCCTTCTTTTATTCGGTTTGATATTGATCGTAGTGGTTTGTGGGTTGTTACTGCACATAAAAACGATCACAACCATACATTATTTCCACCTACATCTAGTCATCTTCTTCCATTTCATAGGCAAATTTGTCCGACTCAACTTGCTTACCTTAAAGAGTTAAAAAAAAGTGGTGTTGGTGTGGCCGATGGTGTACGGGTTTTGAAAAACCAGTCTGGTGGTTTACCTTTTTTAGGGTTTAGCACTAGAGATGCATATAATGCATTGAGTAAATCGAACGTATTTGATGGTACTGATTCCAACACATTAATTCAAAATTTTAAAACTAGGCAAGTTAATGAGAAGGACTTTTTCTTCGATCTTGAGGTGGATTGTGAGTCTAGATTGTGTAGTTTTTTTTGGAGAGATGGGCGTATGCGGCAGGATTACGAGTTATTTGGCGATTTGTTGGTGCATGATACTACGTATCCCACTAACAAATATGATATGATTTGTGGTCCATTTATCGGCATGAACCATCATGGTAAGACTGTGATGTTTGGGTGTAGGTTTCTAGTGAATAAAAGAATCGAGTCATTTCAGTGGTTGTTTAGCGATTTTTTGAGATCCATGGGCGGTAAGCACCCTACTACAATTATGACCGACCAATCTGCTGCCATGGTTGCTGCTATTTCCAAGATTTTCCCAATGCACGACATCGACTCTGCGTTTCGCATATTGGGGAAAACTCGAAGACAAACATCAGATTGCTAAGAAGTCAAAAAGGTTTTATAGACCTTTTTAACTATTTGCTCAAGTACATGGAAACAGAGGCTGAATTCCAGTTTTACTGGGAAAAGTAAGTAAATATTCTTATGCTTAAGTTTTGTGTTAATTTTTGTTGATAATATATTAAAGCAATATGTGATGATATTTGGACTTATTATATGATGATATGTAGTAGAATTATGTGATGATATATGTCAGTAGTATGTGATGATATCTGAAACAGATTCAGGTTTTTAGGGTTTTCTCTTTTGCTAAAGTAAATTGTGATGATATGTGTCAGAGATGTGTGATGATATGTGTATGTAGTGCGTGATGATATCTGTGTAAGTAGTGTGATGATATCTGAAATACAATCTGGTTTCAGGGTTTTTCTTTTTTGCTAATGATATGTGAAAGTAAAGTGTGATGATAACTATGAATTTTGTGTGATGAAATGTGTCAGTAATGTGTGATGATATCTGAAACAGATTCAGGTTTTTATGGTTTTCTGTTTTGCTATAGTAAATTGTGATGATATGTGTTAGCAATGTGTGATGATATGCGTATGTAGTGCGTGATGATATCTTTGTAAGTAATGTGATGATATCTGAAATACAATTTGGTTTTATGGTTTTGCTTTTTTGCTAATGATATGTGGAAGTAAAGTGTGATGATAACTATGAGTGTTATGTGATGAAATGTGTCAATAATGTGTGATGATATCTGAAATAGATTCAGGTTTTTAGGGTTTGCTTTTTTGCTAATGATATTTTGGTATAAAGTGTGATGATATGTGTCAGTAATGCTTGATTTTCTATATTTTTTTAGGATGGTTACAAATTATGGATGTCAGGATAATGCTTGGTTACTAAGGCTTTATGATATACGAACAAAATGGTGTCCTGCATTTAACAAGGATTGGTTTTCAGGTGGCATTTTATCTTCTCAGAGAAGTGAGAGCACAAATCATGCTCTTACAAGGAAATTATCAAAGACGGATGGGCTTTGCGATTTCTACAACATGTTCATTGGAGTTGTGTCTGAGTACTGGAGTAAAGATAACGGAGAAGATATACGTTGCATGCTAGGTACACCGTCTATGGCCTTAAATGATGTGAAGTTGGTTTTACATGCTAGAGATGTGTATACAATTGAAGCTTTCTCTTTATTTTAAGATCAATTTATGAAAGTGGCTGCATGTCATCAATCATTTTTCTCTATAGAAGGGTCTACTATGACATATCATGTATGGGTTGAGGGTAGGGATGTTATAAAATATGTAGTGACTTTCAATGCTGCAGATTTGTCGGTATCTTGCACGTGCAAGTTGTTTTTTGAGGTTGGTATTTTGTGTTGTCATTGTTTGCGTGTAATGAATATACATTGTGTTTGTGCCATTCCTGAGAGATATGTTACAAAAAGATGGCACAAGGATATTGTTAGTGATTGTGTTTTAGATGATGTTCCTGTATTTGATTCTTCGAGTAAATCGATGGCGGGCTCATTATGGAGGACTCAAATGAATATAAAGTCTCAAAAGTTGATTTTAGCGAGTGAAGACAATATTGAAGCTCGATCGAAGTGTGAAGAATCTTTTGAAAGTGCTAAATGTAGTGTTATACGTGAAGTCAGCCTCATTTATTTTGAAGACTGTGGTGATCCATCGTTGAGTCGTATTATTCAAAAATCCTCAAAGTTGTCATGAGAAAGGTAAGAGGAATAAAAGGAAGAAGAGTATACTTGAGAAGAAGCACAACCAAGCGAAAGGAAAAAGAAATCGAGCGCAAATTGTCGAGTCACAAACTAAAAAGGCCGTAGAAAGTCTACACGTATTTATTCTGTAATTTATATATTATTTTTCTTTAATGTCGTCATTTTTTCATTCTGTTCTATTTTTTATGGTATTTCTACATTTGCCGGAAATGGTTATGTTGTGCATCCGAGTGTCGGTCCAACTTCGACTTCAAATTCCATAGTTGATAGTCCAAATACGAGTTCAAAGCTTCCACCATTACCGCATTCTTTAAGTTGTAGTTCTTTTAGTTCAAAGTCAACTGATAGTTAGGTATTTTTAATATATAATAGAATACAGAAATGGCTATTTTTTATTTGTCAAATTGTATTTTTTAATTATTGTTGGACTGATATTCTTTATCCGATCTTTTTTTAATTGTAATCGTAATGAATATTTTTTATGAAAAGGTTTATAAGTTTTTTCGTGAGTTTTGGTTAATTTGACTTCATTTTATCTTATTGTGAAAACAAATATAGGTTTGTTTCTTACTCTCGGAGATTTTTTGTATCTTTTGATGTGTTGGTTTTGTTGTGAAGATTTTTTTTGAAAGTTATATGTAATGATATGTGAAATTAATGTACGATGATATGTATGTAGGAAATAGGATGATATCTATTATATTTTTATTAGAATTTATGTGTGGCTAGTATATGTGATGATATGTGTATGATGTATATGATAATATGTGGTTGGTGTATGTGATGATATGTGAACGGTGTGTACGATGATATGTGGATAACATATGTATGATATCTGACAGAGATTGAGGATTTAAAGTTCAATTTTCCATTTTCTATTTTAGGATTTTAGATTTAGTATTTAACTTTTCCTTATGACATGTGGCAGGTATATGTAATGATATGTGGCTGGTATATGCGATGATATGTGATAGAGTTTTGGAATTTAGAGTTCAGTTTTCCATTTTAGAGTTAAGTTTTCTATTTTAGGTTTTTAGGTATTATGATTTGATTTTTTTGTGATTATATGTGTCTCGTATTTGTGATGATATATGTGTGAGTTGAATCGAGTTTTTTACACCTACTTTTTATTTAAAAATAAAAAGCTCATCCGCAAGAGAACGGAGCAATTGTAGGCGGTAAGTTGGACTCGAGTCGAATCACAAGGAAGACTAATCAGAAGTCATTCCGGTGTTTGATTTTACGAACATAGAGACGAAATGAAAACTAAACTAAACACGCGATCAAATATGGTTTGGGGTTTTCTAACATCTACGAGCAATGAAATAAAAAGCTTTGAAACGATTAAGAAAACGAGGGTTCCATGCATAGAATCATCTCCACGATCAGGGTTGTCAATCCCGATGGTTCTAAACGACCCTGGGCACTAGAACGATAAAATTAGCCTACAAGAATCATCATGATCAAAGCATAATTTTAACACAAAGCATGAACATAATCGAACGGTAAAATAAATACGAACTAAATTAACATAAACATTCAAAGATAACCAGAGCCAAATAAAAAAATCAAATAACAAAGTTCAGAAACACTTATAATATAAAGAAAACATCAGCCATCGAACGAGTCTTCATCGATGAGGAACGACTTGAACGACGAACGGAAGCGAAATGACGAAACGACGAACTATTAAACTCTAAACTTGCATGAATCGGAAGGGTGGCAAGAACTGAGGGTTATCTGCAGTCTCTGAACCTTTCCCCCTCGTTCTAGCCTTTGAAATGAAGAAACCACCGGCCTTTTACAGGTTTTCCCGAAATAACTGCTCAAACTGCCGGAGCATCGACCGACGCGGGCTGAGCGTCGGTGTCGATGCGTGACAGGGTTGTCGCGTCGACTCGGCAATGTGTTGACCGACGCGAGCATGAATCGACGCGACTACAAGTTTGCGTCTACATGTGCATCGACCGACGGAGCTAGGATCGACACTACTGTAGCTTTGCGTCGGTCGACGCGAGCGGCTCTCGACATCGATGCGGGCTTTGCATTGCGGCGCTTGCAGGGCTTCGGCACGTCCCGTTTATTCATCTCGAGTTGAAACACTAAAACTAAACATAATTAGACTATTTCATATAAAAGAAAGTAAAAACATATTAAACACCAAATGAAATGAAAAACATCAAAAGGAAGAAAAATGATAAAAAGATAAACCTAAACACCCTAAAAGCACACAACACTTGATGCAAAAACACATGAAAATCACATACAAATATGTACAAATCAACTCCCCCACACTTAGCTTTTTGCTTGTCTTCAAGCAAAATCAAATCTAGACTTAGACAAGAAAAAGCTAATTACCCGATGACCTATTCACTAATGCATTCAAATGATTCAAGAAGTTAATGCATTAAATCTACTGAAAACTCAACTAAAAGGACGACAAGATGGCGTTGAGATAAGAGATTTAGACTAGCTTTCGAACACCTAAAATTAACGAGTTGACCTCCATGTACATCACCCATCTATGCCTCGGCCATAGTCTATCCCTGCTCAAACCGCCAAATCGTCACCCCACTAGCCCAGTCATCTATACACCTCTTTAACAAAACAATCTAAGAAAAACAAAAATAAGAACTTAAAATGTACAAGGATTTCTCTTCTTGTACTTATTATTATTTTTTATTTTTTTTTCTATTCTTTTCTTTTCTTTTCTTTTTTTATAGAGTACCCATACAGATGAGGTACTAAACAAAAATAATTTACAAAAATCAAAAGCGAGAGTTCATTGACTCCAATCAACTGATAACATTCTTCAATATCACACATGGAGTTTTAACGTCTCCAAAATAAAAAGAAAAATTACATAAAATCCTATAGAGGTTAACTGAAAATGGGGCTAGTAAAGAGTATTCGACTCTTTGGAACGAAACAAGAATAGAACAGAAGACAAGACACTTCATAGATTATTTACACTTCCTTCCCCACAATTACACTATTATTCGAACGAAAGTCTAAATATCCTAAACAAAGAATCTAACCACGTCACTTCATCAAGGTTCCCATCAATATCAATA
>BMAC01000627.1:548226-570388 GCA_014905375.1 Phtheirospermum japonicum | reverse complement strand
GATTTCACAAATTGGACGCTCAAAATTGCTCATAGTACATGACCAAATAAGAATCGAAAGAAGGTCCTTTATTAGGATATGGCCGGAACAAGGGTGATATATGTGCCTCGAGGTCATTTTCGAATTCAATCATGTACGAGCAAAATCAAACCTCCTCAATGCAATTTCCATAAAAATGCAAGCAAGCCGATAAATCACACAAGGCTACTCACTAGTTTGCACCGAATTTGGGAGCAAAATCAAAAGAGCTTTTAGAGCTTTGCAATCTTTTCACGAGAAAATGTTGATTATATATATATATATATATATATATATATATATATATATATATATATATATATATATATATATATAGGCGGTTTTTGGACGAATCACAAAAATTCAACCCCTCACACAAGAGGCCATAAACATGCAAAAACCCGACAAGTAAACTATTCAAACTTCCAAGCACCTGGAGTTGTCCAACAATGTAATAAATACACAAACGACACAAAAATCGACTCAACCATATAAATGCGCAAATAGTAAGCGTCACCTCGCCAAGGCTCGAGTAAAGAACAACAAAATATGCTTTTCGACACCCGGACCCTAACCACCTACCCACCCCACACTTAAACCATGCATTACCCGCATTTTAATGAAAACCAAGTAAAAGGAGGGGGAATAGAAACTTCCTTAACCGAGTGAGTTTTGGTCGAGCTCGGTGGGTTCCACCTAGGCATCTAAGCAATCTAAGCAACTAAGCAAAAATCAAGCATGACTAGTATCTCCCGGCTCCAAGAACACTACTCACTTATCCAATCGCTCAGGGTTGAAGTCGAAAAATAACACATTATACAAGAAAGTCACATGAAATCAAAAGCTCAAGAAAATATGTACACAAATCTCAACGAAATATTTTTTTTTTGTTTTTAGATTTTTCAAATGTTTTTGGATTTTTCAATAGAAGAAAGAAAGAATGAAAGAAATGGAAAGAACTTGGGTTGCCTCCCAAGAAGCGCTTGTTTTACGTCATTAGCTCGACGTACTCCCTTTTTGGTCAAGGCGAGAAGATAACGGGAGGGTCCACCAAAATAATCTCCTCCTTGTCGGGAGGATACACCCTTTGGAATGTCCTTGGCGCATTGCATAGCTCAAATAAGATCCGCCAAAAGGCAAACGTTCCAAACGGGCAATTGAAGCTCGTCTTGGATAGGTCCTCGGGTGGAATGGTGATTTTAAAGTGACCCGAAGACTCATCAAAGAAACGATAGGAGTAATGGCCGACTAACTTCTTCAACCTTTGATCAACAAACGAGGGAGGGAAATGATCTCTCTTGGTAGCCGTATTAAACTTCTTAGAATCGATCAACATCCTCCATCTCGTCATAGCCCTCATGGCAAAAAATTCTCCTTCTCCATCCTCGAGAACTAACAAGCCGCTCGTCTTGGGAACCAAGTCAATGTCTTCACCCACTCACTTTTGGACATTACGAACATCAAGCCCTCTACTAACAACCTCCACATCCCAGCTCTTACCATAGCTTGAAGACTCGAATTCAAAGAACTAACTCTCTCACTCGCTCCCGATATCCAATCCATAGCACTCTTAAGAAAATTTAGCCCTTTAACCATCCTCTCCTCCTTTTCTTCTCGATGCGAATTTGCAAGGATAATAATCGACTTGCTCTCCTCTTCCTCTAAATAAGCATGCTCGGGGGGAAATGGAGGAGGCTTAAGCTCGGGCTTGTGCCTCCTCTCGGCCTCATCGGAAACTAACTCAAACATGACACTGACCCCCTCACGACACTCATCAAGCTCTTGAATCTTAGCATCACTAACCTCCACCTCCCCCTCTAAAAAGTCATCGTTGCCCTTAACGACACACCGAGAATCATTGATACACAAATCGGGGTCACATTGAGGCACAACGTGCTCATCATTAAGAACAAGCGGATCCTTATCCTCACAATACTCCTCAATAACGACGTCCGGGCTAACCTCCTCCTTAAGGCTCCTTTCCAATGTAGCATCAATAACATAAAACTTAGCCTCCCATGAGGCCAACGTAGTGGTCAACGAATTCAATTCTTGAAAAATAGCCAAGAGAGTCGGATCGGAGGGCGGAATAGGAGCATGTTCCAGAATATCAAGGGCGGGAGGGGCATTTTGGTCATTGGAGCTCAAACCTCCGAGGTACGCATACGGATCGGGATCATGAGTGCTATTGACGGAACCTCCATAAATCACACCTCCACCATAAGTATTGAATTTCACATTCGGAGCATGATTGAAATGAAGCGCATGAGAGTCTCCATACGGGCCGGGATTCGGGCTCGGCGTATTTGGATAATATTGTGGAGCATCATAGCCATACGGGTCGAAATTCGGGGCATGCACGTTCAGATAGGAATATGGAGCTCCATAACCATTCACGCCCGAGAAACTATCAAACCCGACATGGTTTGCACCATGCCCTCCCATGCCGGGTTGCCCATATCCATATACACCATTGGCAACGTGGTTTGCACCATGCCCTCCCACGTTGTCATATCCATTATACAACACCTCATTCCCAACATGGTTTGCACCATGCCCTCCCATGTTGGGAATGTATCCACCATAATTATAAGCACCTTGCATACTAAACAAAAAAACGTCAAACAACAAAGAAAGCTAAAAACACAATGAAACTATAAGCAAATCGAAAGCCTTAACCAAGCCGAGTCGCAACGACGCCATTTTGTTTTCATAGTTTTTATGGTGTTGAAATAAACTCAACGGGTTCATGGCTCGGTATTATTAGAGATCGATTCGATTGAAGGTTTCAAGATGTTTCAAGCTTGGGAAAGAAAGAAAATAAAAATAAAGCAATTAACCTAACTAAACTAAACTAGGAATTGAAATGCAAGTGGGTAGGATGCCTCGTCGGATGCCTTAATATGTAAATGCAAGCAATTAATGAAAATAAGCAAGAAAATGCAAAGTTTCACCAAGTACAAGCATGCATGCACAAGATACAACTATGCATAAAATCCTAAATAATGAAAATTACCAAAAATTGAAAGCATGAATGGATAAAGCAATGAGAATGGACGGGAAAGTTTAAAAATTTATGAAAAATAACAAGCAACAAAGAGTAGATCTAAGATTAAACCTAAAACTATGCATGAAAATAAAAATCAAAATAAAGCATAGGAAAAACTTGAAATCAAGACGATCCAACAGCCGATCTATGATCTAGATGTGTCACTCATATAGATTCCATAGCCAATTCATATGTTTCATCATGAATTCAAGGTGCTAAGTCTAAAAGCATAACATGAAGAACAAGCATGGAAATGAAGAACAAAGCATGGAATTAAAGCATAAAACATGAAATTGAAAGGAAACTTACTTGAATTAGGAAATGAAACAAAGCTTGAATGTAATTGCATCAAAAGTAATAATCCAAAGGAGTATTTGGATTCTTCTTAGGCTTACAAACCCAACGCCAAACATGAAAGTAAATCTAAATCTAGAAAAGAAATTACATCAAAGCTTGAAATTGAATCTAAAGCCTAAGAGAGAAAAAATAGATCTTAAAAACTAGAGAGAGGATTTTTAATCCCCAAACCCATGCTTGGGTTGGGAGAGAAATGAGAGGTGTCTTATAAAATGAAAGAGAGGTTCTATTTATATAAGTTAATTAGGGGTAAATGGGTCAATTATGCCATATGAGCTTGGATTTCCATGTTTTGACCAAATTTGACCCCAAATGGTCAAAATAAACCATTTGGGTCGAGTTGGGTTTGAATGGCTCGGCAAATTTTCAAAGTGGCTCGGAGTTGGGTGAGATGGCTCGGCCGTTTTTGGCACCCCTCGGCGTTGGTCGGTCAATGCTCGGCAGCGTGCAGGCAGGCACGCGCAGCTGTGCGCGGGTCTCGGCAGTTGCGCGCGGGACTCGACAGGAATGCGTGCAGTCAATCGACTGGCTCGGCAGTCGATCGACGGCTCTCGGCAGGACGGGCGTGGACGGCAACTCTCTGCAGCTCAGTCGATCCAGCCCTCAGCAGTCGATCGACAGCGCTCGACAGTCAATTCGACTGCTACGCAGTCGATCGACTTCGCTCGACAGTCTCGGCAGTTGTGGCTCGGCAGTCTCGGCAGGTGCTCGGTAGGCTCGGCAGTTGTGGCTCGGCAGTCTCGGCATGCGTGGCGGACACTGGGTAACCCAGTGTCATATCATGTACCCAGTGTCGGCCATATTTCTTCAATTCGAGCCCCGATTCCGCTAAAACTGCAATCGTAAGCCCATGCTCGACCATATCCAGACTAGTATACTTCAAAATACCTAATTTAAACATAAAATTAATTAATTAAGATTAAAATAACCATATTAAGTAGAAAATCAAAAAGAAATACGAAAAACAACAAAACGAGAAAAACAAATGAAAGAACTAACAAAACTCGACTCAAAAACTACTAAAATCAACATAAAATCCTAATTAAAAACACCGAGGAAAAATTACAACAATTACATGCAAAACAAGAGACGTCCCTGAATTCGCCACTTGTGGTGAAGAGTCGGGTGTCGAGATCCATCCAACGGGCCTTAATAATGAAAGGGACCTGAAATAACAAGAACAAAAAACACACAAAAACATATAAAGTTAAAAGGCTTGGGTTGCCTCCCAAGAAGCGCTTGATTAACGTCTTTAGCTTGACGGCGTTCACGTTTGATGTCATCCCGGGTCTAAAAATAGATG
The DNA here is from genome assembly GCA_014905375.1 of Phtheirospermum japonicum. Classification (NCBI taxonomy): domain Eukaryota; kingdom Viridiplantae; phylum Streptophyta; class Magnoliopsida; order Lamiales; family Orobanchaceae; genus Phtheirospermum; species Phtheirospermum japonicum. Next base: position 565,661 of record BMAC01000627.1, on the reverse strand, counting down.
ACGATCTTGCCACGCCTTGGTATTCTCCAAGAGCAAGAATTGTCGATGATAATCACCAAGGCGGGCACAAAAAGCACAACCCGAGATACAGAACACTCCAACTAGCTTTGGAGGTCGGAACCGCGAGTAATCGATCACCTCGAATATATCAAAGGATAATGGGCACACGGGGTGATCCTCGATCAAAGGAATACTTAGAAAAACTTTCGAGCACATGAAACGTCTATCAACCAAACCATTCTCTGTTGTTCCCTTGATCACTGCCTCAGCGCCCTCATAGTCATAAAAAGTCAGAATTGGGCTTAAAAGAGGGCAAACGGGCTCCTTCCCAACTATCTCTTCAAACGCCTCCATCTCATGTTCGTACAAAGCGTTAGGTGGCACGGCATGAAATTCAATAAACTCATCCGAAGGTGACTCTCCCACATAATATTGCACAAATTCCTCAAAAAGCATGGGAGAAACAATGCCGACTCCCACCTTTTCCGCCTCACCTACCAATTATCCCTCCTCGCACACCTTGTTTAAAAGATCATCAGAGCTTGAACTGTCCTAAACCAAAATAGAATCTTCCACATCAGCGATGTGCATCTCTTCATTAAAAGGTTGGTCAAGCCCGTACGCCTGTATGAAAAGTTGCTATAAATGAGTCTCGAAGCGATCCTTGCGTTCATTCATCCGTTTATCCCAATCCGAAATCTTAATTATAAAAGATTCCAATCCCGATAAAAGGGACATGGATGAATCTTGAGAAACTGTGGCGTAAGGATCACTGCTCAAAGTATATGCATCGGAGATGGGTGGATTATAAACATCGTAGCTCGAAGAATAGAAATCTTGATACGGTGGAGCATACGAGTCCGCATTCGGATAAGGCGGGGCATAAGAATCATCAAGACCCGGGTCATAATACCCACGAGACGGTGCATAAGCGTCCATGCTCGGACCATTGCAAAATGAAGGACATGGGCCAAAATGATCAAAAGGATGGGCCCATTCTCGACCGCTCGGAGCATACGGGTCATAATATGATGGAGGAACTTGACAATCAAAAGTTGGAGCGTAAATGTCATCATATGGCGAACTAACTTGATAATCCGCCATCTTCAATCAAAATAATCTCGATTCTTCAAAAATGTGTCTACAAAGCACAAAACTGAGAAACCGAGATTAAACGTACCAGAAAGAACAATAACAATAAAAACAACAAAAAAAAATCACAAACGAATACTAACACAATCAAACAAATAAAAGCGAACACCAAAATCCGTGACCTTTAGCCTTCCCCGGCAACGGCGCCAAATTCTAAATCGAACTTTTTACACCTACTTTTTATTTAAAAATAAAAAGCTCATCCGCAAGAGAACAGAGCAATTGTAGGCGGTAAGTTGGACTCGAGTCGAATCACAAGGAAGACTAATAGGAAGTTATTCCGGTGTTTGATTTTACGAACATAGAGACGAAATAAAAACTAAACTAAACACGCGATCAAATATGGTTTGGGGTTTTCTAACATCTACGAGCAATGAAATAAAAAGCTAAACGATTAAGAAAACAAGGGTTCCAGTTCATAGAATCATCTCCACGATCAGGGTTGTCAATCCCGATGGTTCTAAACAACCCTAGGCACTAGAACGATAAAATTAGCCTACAAGCATCATCATGATCAACGCATAATTTCAACACAAAGCATGAACATAATCGAACGGTAAAATAAATACAAACTAAATTAACATAAACATTCAAAGATAATAAACATTCAAAGATAGCCAGAGCCATACAAAAAGCAAATAACAAAGTTTAGAAAAACTTATAATATAAAGAAAACATCAGCCATCAAACGAGTCTTCATCGACGAGGAACGACTTGAACGACGAACGGAAGCGAAATGACAAAACGACGAACTATTAAACTCTAAACTAGCATAAATTGGAAGGGTGGCAAGAACCGAGGGTTATCTGCAGTCTCTGAACCTTTCCCCCTCGTTCCAGCCCTTGAAATGAAGAAACCACCGGCCTTTTACAGATTTTCTCGAAATAACTGCTCAAACTGTCGGAGCATCGACTGACGCGGGCTGAGCGTCGGCGTTGACGCGTGCCAGGGTTGTCGCGTTGACTCGAAAATGCGTCGACCAACGCGAGCATGAATCGACGCGACTGCAAATTTGCGTCTACATGTGTGTCGACCGACGGATTACTTGCAGTGCACGGTCTTTGAAATTGAAGCAAACAGTCCAATGATGACAATCTTTCAATATAGCGAAAAAGACCTATCATTTTAGATACTATTAGAACATTGTAATGTATATTCAGCAAATCTTTATATAAATACAGACATACACACAGAAACACACATATACACACACACACACTTACTAGATCTGCATCATCAATATCAACATTGCCCATTATGCTGAGCTCATTATCAAGCATATTATTGAAAGATTTCTTTCTCTCATCCTCATTAAATATTAAATCCAATTCCATCTGATCCTGCATAATTAATAGTTGATAAGTTTGGACTTTGTCTATAATACTTGACGATATATAATTTTATCAAGTATTTACATGAGGCATTTTAGAGAAAAATACTCTTTTTGGTTCTCCTGGTGCTCTCCTCTTATTATCAATATTTAGCTTCATGCACCAGGCGCCAATGATTGTTTGCACAACCCACTGACTTTCCGAGAGTGTATAGAACTCATGCTTTCTTAACACAGTTCCAAACCCATCGAACAATACTTCACTGATATTTTTAAATAAAACACGGATATAGTAAGAGGAGAGGTTCTGAATATGCATATATCATCAAAATAAACATAAAACATAATTTATACAATATCATTACACAAACCCTGAACATATCATCATATAAACTATGCACATACCATCACACATTCTAGGAGTATATCATCACACAAACTATGCACATATCATCATCAACAACTTCTTAAAAATTCATTTGTAATCCCATAAAAAAATAAAAGAATATTATATTAATAACATCACAAATCACAAATATATATTTTTCATCATCAGTGTTTGTGAAAAATAAAAAATAACATATTCATATATCATCACACAAATTTTGCACATATCATCACATAGACTTGCAACATACCATCACACAAACCTTGCATATATCATCATCAACAACTTCTTAAAAATTCATTTGTAATCCCAGAAAAAAAAAGAATAATATTACATTCACATCACAAATCATAAATATATATATTCATTATCAGTGCTTGTGAAAAATAATGAATAACATATTCATATGTCATCACACACATAGTATACAAATCATTACACAGACTAGGAGCATACCATCACACAAACCATGCACATATCATTACTCCTTAGAAACAAGAACTTAAGAATTACTTACCTTTTTGTGTCTTCGGTTGGTTCTAAGAATGCGTACTCTGAAATGAGTTTCTCCTTCATTGTAACCAGTTTATCCACTTTTAAATTATTTCCTGTCCAGAAAGGAGATCTGAAATTCAACGGCTTCCTCTTTGGGTTCTTTGTATGGAGCACATCCATAGTGTCATCCTCAGACTCGTCAAGCATGCTAATTTATAGAATGTGACAAGAACTAATTGTTATTTTTATTCATCAATTTAAATAGTGAAATATTCAAAATTGAAAAACTAATATATTATTTTAAGAAAATATTTACAGTTAAATACTTTGTGAATCTCAACTCATCAAATGGGGTCACGTTATCATCATTGTCTTCATCAGCTATATCATTATCACTATCAGCATCATCACCATCGATATTACAATCAACATCACCATAAACATTACCACAAACATCAGCATTATCACCATTTCCATCACCATCACCATCACTATTACCACCACCACCACCATCAACACCAACAAAGAAATTACCCATATGTTCAATATCTTCAAGCCCTAAAGAAAACGTGGGTGGTGATATTCCATTGTGAACCTCTCTCTTTGTCACCTTTTTGGGTTTGCACAAAGCATCCCACAACTCAAAAATCTTGGCTGCAACTTCTGGATCAACAAACATATCATCATCCAAGCTGCTACTGGTTTTTTGGCTTGGTGATTTTTCAGTTGGTGATTTCTGACTTGGTGGTTTTTTGGATGGTGATTTTTGGCTTAATGCTTTATTGGTTGGAGATTTGGGGGTTGGTATTTTCTGGCTCGATTCAGGGTGCTCTTCAGTTGGTTCTTTCTCTTTAGAGCTCAGTATGAGTTCAAACGGTATCATGAGAATGTCATTTATTGTTTCTATTTTTCCAATCTCATTCATGACATCTCTGAATTCATGGACTACATCATTCATCTTCCCCAAAACTAGCACCAGTTTTTTTGTTGACTCTTCTTCAATGTCAACAAGATCAGAGACCTTCTGTTAAAAAGACATGTATAAGCAAGTTAAATATTTTAGAGAATAACATCCCAAATCACAAAATATATATTCATCATTAGTGCTTGTGAAAAATAAATAATAACATATTAAAATGTCATCACACAAATTACACACATACCATCACACAGACAAGGAGCATATCAACACTCAAACCATGCACATATCATCATCAACAACTTCTCAAAAATTCATTTGTAATCCCAGAAAAAAAAGAAAGGAATATTACATTAATAATATTACAAATCACAAATATATATTCATCACCAGTTATTGTGAAATATAAAGAATAATATATTCATATATCATCACACAGACAATTCACGTATCATCACACAACCTAGGAGAATGTCATCAACAAACCATGAACATATCATCATCAACAACTTCTTAAAAATTTATTTATAGTCCCATAAAAAAGAAAGGAACATTACATTAATAACATCATAAATCACAAATAAATATTCATCATCAATGCTTGTGAAAAATAAAGAATAACATATTCATATACCATCACACTTAATAGGAGAATATCACCATATAAACGATGAGCATATCATCATCAACAACTTCACAAAAAATCATTTTGTTTAATTTTTTCATCTTAAAATTAAACACATACCATTTTATCATTGTCTTCTTGCTTTACCAACCTCTCAACAACCTTACCACTTCCAAACCCCCATACTTCTTTTCTCCACTAACTCTCTTGTCCAGTTCACTTGATCTCCAATTTGAGCAAATTAGGAATATTCGTGAATTCTCCCTCCGCACCTTGAACTCCATCCGGTCAAGGTAGCATAACTGCATAAAAGACATTAATGTTAGAGAATTTTATTCTTATTATTTTGTATCCCATTATTTAAGTAGTAATTCACATATGCTTACCATCAAGAAAACTTCAGGTCCTGCGAAAAACTTATTCAAAGCTGTGCTTGTCTTCCATTCCTCAATTGACGAAATCAGGCAATTGGTCATAAAATGGCACCAGTTGAGATTCTTGATCTCATTCACATCTTGAAGGCACTACAGGATCTTATAATTTACTTTTTGATCCTGGTGTGACTTGAACATGGTAGTGACAACAAACACGACAAAGTCACGTTTGAAGTCATCACCGCAGTCAACCCTTGTATGCAGAGCCTCAGCAATTTTAGATGTGAAAGGCGCAACATTTGTAACTCCCCACCGCCGTTGCCATTTTTTTACGAGATCCTTATACTTGTCATCGTCTTTTTTAGTACATGCATTAAAAAATGAAATTATTTAGGATACATAAGTATTATAGTATAATTAATATAATTAATGTAAACAATTTAAAAATACCTTTTTCAGCTAAAGTTTATGTGACAGATTTTCCCCCAATTGGCAAGTGAAACACAGAAACAACATCCTCCTCCTCAATCTTTAACTCATCTCCCTCTTATCTAATCGAGCATCTACACCAATCAAACTTCTCCACCATAAATGTTATCAATGATTTTCTCGAGTTGACAGCTTCAACATTCCAGCAAATCTAATCTCCTGGACTGCTATTTTTTGTTCATCAGTCAGATATTCAATCAGTTTGAAGAGAGGGTTAGGAGATGTCCTAAATCGGATATGGTCTTTATTCAATTTACAAAAAAGATATGGTCTTTGTTCAATTTACGAACAAATTTCTTCTTTTGAGGAGGAGGATTTGCTAGATCAGTTCCGAGTTTTCGTTTACGAATCTGCTGCAACACAACCTGGAAAATAAATAAAATAGACCATCATATACACCAACCACATACCATCTCATACACCAACTACATATCATCTAATACACCAAACACAAACAACCACATACCATCTCATACACCAACTACATATCATCTAATACACCAAACACAAACAACCACATATCACATACACCAGCCGTATATCATCATATTCACCAATCACATGTCATCCTATACACCAGCCACATATCATCACATACATCAATCACATATCATCATATACAACAATCACATATCATCCTATACGCTAGACACATATCATCATATATACTAGCCACATATAGTAGTCACATATCATTATATATACTAGCCACATATTATCCTATACACCAACCACATACCATCATATACACCAACTACATATCATCTAATACACCAAACACAAACAACCACATATCATATACACCAGCCATATATCATCACATACACCAATCACATATCATCCTATACACCAGCTACATATCATCACATACAACAGTCACATATCATCCTATACACCAGGCACATATCATCATATATACTACACACATATAGTAGCCACATATCATTACATATACTAGCCACATAATATCCTACACACCAAACACATATCATCACATACACCAGCCACATATCATCATATATACCGCCCACATATCATCACATATAACAACCCATATCATCACATACACCAGCCCCAGATAATAAACATACAACATCCACATATCATCACACACTCCATTTACATATCATCACATGAACATGACAGTAGTGTATTGAAATTATTGTTAAAAAAGTCTAACCTCAACTGGTTTTATCTTTTCTTCATTCTCATTTTTTTTGTCTTGCACTGGTGCAACCTGCATATGAGTGCATAACTGTAACTGTGTTAATTTCAATTTGGAATATAAATATTATTTTTGTCAAAGTAGAAAAGTAATAAAAATAGCAAACCTTTTTCTTTTTCGGCAATTGTGTTTTGTTCACAGTCAAAGTCTTTTTGCTATTATTCAACGTCATCTCTAAGGCTAGTTCACTAACAACCTGTTTCTCAACTTGCATTTCACAACTAGTTTTTTCAACGACTGGTGTAGCATCAGGTGCTTGTACGAGACTTTTCTTCTATCCAGCTTTCTTCTTTTTCTCAACTTGAAGTTTTGCATCATTCAAAATTTTCTCCTGCTTTGCCTTCTTTTCTGGAACATGATTCTGTTTAGACTTCTTATTTTCTGATTTTGTTTCTTCTTTCGTATGTTTTCCTCTGTAGGTCTTCCTCCTGAAGAGTAAGCCCTGTACCCAGTGGATTACCAACTAGTATTGGTATATCTAGTTGGTCTGAAGGTACAGTTGGTGCTTTCTTCGTCATTTCTACAATTAAACACACAAAACAAATAAAACAAAATATCATCATACATACCATAACACACATCATAAATGTATCATCACACACAACATGAAAATATCATTACACACATCTTATACATATATCACACATATTTTCTTACACAATATGTAAATATCATTAGATATATGATTTACATATCATCATACAAAACATGAACATATCATTCCACAGAATATGAATATATTATCACATAGAAAGTGTACATATCATCATAAAAATCAATCTATATTTCCAGTAAAAATAATAAAAATTCACAAATGATATAACATTATATAAATTTTAAACATATGTACATTTTATGTGTGATGAAAATCTTAAACAAGGAACATGCATATATCATCACACACATCATATATATCATCACACTGAACATAAAAATATCATCACACACATCTTATACATATATCAAACATAGTATGCAAATATCACACAATATATGAATATATTGACAAAACATTCAAATATCATCATTCGAAACATGTACATATCATCACAAACATCATATATGTATCATCACAGTAAACATGAAAATGTCATCACACACATCATATACATATTTCACACATAATACGCAAATACCATATATATACCATCACACAGAATATGCAAATATCATTACATAGAACATGCACATACCATCAAGAAACTTCATACATATATCATCACACATATCATATATATATATATATATATATATATATATATATATCATCAAAAACTACAGAGTCTGAAATTAAACTGGGGAGTTTTAACAAAATCATATAATCGATGGTTGAACTATAAAATCAAAAGCATATAATTGATGGCAAAACCCTAAATTCAGAAGAGTCGGAAGTATATATTTAAAATTTATTGAGGGTTTTGTGATGAATCACCATAATATGATGAAACATCATCAATTTCACAAATAATATATCATCACTCAGATCTAGAACATATCATCACATAGATCTTGCACATATCATCAAAAAGTAAATATAAAATCTTATCACAATATCAAAATATAAAAACACCTCCAGTATAATTTCTGAAACATTAATAATTAATGTTCGTTTATGAATTTAGTAAAGAAAAAAAGGAGAAAAATTGGGGAAACTTACTTGAATATCAGTTGGAGAATGTCGGAAACTTGTTACGAAAGTCGAAAATCGTCGCAAATATTAGTTGGAGAATGTCGAAAAACTGGAAAAAAGAAATGTTGCAGTGTCTGGAAGAAGTTGCAGCGGTATGTGAAGAAAATCTGGAGAGAAAATTGTTCGAAAAATCTGAAGAGTGTTGCAACGGGAATTTGCAGGTTTTTTTTTTCTCTTTTGGAGGCGCGTCGAAAAGCATGAAGCGTGCGCTGAAAAGGAAGGCGCGTCCAATTGTTGCAGAAGTGGAACTGAATTGGGGGACCGGGGGCACCTTATTAGATGGTCCTGGGTCTATGGTATACCCAGTCCATATTATTGGGCTATTTATTTTAGGTTGTTTATTAATATATTATTGGGGTTATTATAATATGATAAGGTAATTAGTATATTATTAGATTATGTTTCCTTTTTATTTTTTCATATTATTAGGATTTTATTTTAGGATGTTTAATTGATTATATTATTGAATTATGAAAAGGTAAGTAGTATACTATTAGGACAATAAATCCTACTTTTCATAATTTATTAATATATAAGAAAAAAATATAGTGAGGTTCGGATAACACGTAAGCAACCGAAGCAATAAATTTTTTTATTCATCAAACGAAGCATACGAAACAGACATATAAGATAGGAGGATTTTGCATTAATATATAGGGTGTGGATATACACACCCCAAAATATTATTAGTTGACCCCAAATATTTTAGACAAAAATAATTATAAATAAAAAGACTAAATTAACCTTACCACCAAAAATCACTATCTCCGCCACCACAGACCCAAACCCGGCCAAACTGCCGAACCACCACCATCATTTGTCGCACCACCATTTCCTGTTACAAAGCTCTGGTCCTTAATTACTGTGTGGAACTAAGAGGTTGGAGCAAATCATTATTTAATTTCGAGTGTATTTAATAGCTTTTGAAATCATTACTGTGTGTATTTAAGCACAGAGCTTTTGGAATCACAAAGCGGTCTTATGCGTGTTATTTGCTTCTATCATGCTTAGATATTTCTAGATTCGTGCTTTAGGTTATACCAGAGAAATAATTACGCCTTTTCCAACCCCACCTGTCACCATTTAATTTTTTGCTCCAACACCACCTAATTACATTCACCATCGTCACCTACAAAACTCTTACCCGTAACCCTGCCCGATTATTGTCATCCGTCAAAGTGGGGTTGGAGCATCGTTTGGAGCATCATCTGACTACTCTCATCGGTTCCTACCTCCGCCATGGGATATCGCCGGTTTTTGTCATTTGCACACTGCCATCAAGTCAACCGCGGTTTTCCCAGCCGCCGATAAATCGATATTATTGTGGATTGTTTTTGGCAAAACTTTCTTCTCTTTTTTTCCGTCTTTTCCATCCCTCTGTTCTGCGTTTTTCTTTTACTTCCGCCTGTTTCTTTCTCTCTTTCTCCTTACTTTTCTTTTTCTTTTTGTTTTACTTTTATTTTATTATTATTCTTTTTATTTTATTTTTATTATTATATTATATGGGGGTAAAATTGGATATTTGTGAGGTTGATTTAGTAAAAATAGATGTATTTTAAAATTTTTGGAGGTGTTCTTATCAATTGGGGTCAACTAATAATATTTTGGGGTGCGTATATCCGCGTCCTAATATATATGTGAGATATATATATAGACTTTGTGCTTCCACAGAACCTCCAATGTTCAATCAACACCACCACCACCGCGAGGCGCCGACAACAGCGGGGTTGAAGTAGAAGGTGCGGCAAACTACCCCTATTCTATCACCACAAACACGTACGTTCTCTCTATCCCTCTCTGCACCGAAAACTCATCGATGGGATTGAAAATTCAAAATAATTGAGCACCGCCACCTCGGCAATCCGGCGCGACCATGCTTCCAATGCCCGCTTTGCTCTACCTCAGTAATTTGGCGAGATCGAATTTCGTTGCTTGTTCAATTACTAATTGGATTTTAAAATTGCAGCAAAGTTTATGGAAAAGTTATGGAAGCGGTGGTGAAACTTCTGAGATTCCCCATGTGCAGTTGGACTATTATCTGTTGTCTCTCCATCAATTTGGAACTTGGGACGATCTCCACAACAATTTCTGGTTGTTACAATCTCAAATGCATTTGGACAGTGTGGGAGATAAATAATGCTTAAGGCCTTGTTTGTTTATGTTTCCATTTCCAGATTCTGGTGTTGGGAGATGAGTTTTTAGAGATTTATTGGTTATTGTGTGAAATTGAGATTGTATAGAATTTTCTACAGGTTCAGAAATAAAAATATGCTTGGTGGAAGAGTTTCAAGAGAAGTTTTAGTAATGAAATACGTGAGCTTATGCAGCCGTGTTGCTTTCATTGTGCGTGTGTATAATTCATATATTATAATATTGAGTTCTTCACGGATGCGTCTCTTTATAATACAATTATCACAATCAATAATAACTAAAATATAATAACTAAAATACCCAACGATAAAACTATCATAACTAATAATAATAATATTATTACATTAGGTAATAAGATTATCAAATAATAATAATAATAATATAAACACCCAATAATTCTTCAGAAATTACAAATAATAATAAGACTAATTACCACATTTAGTAATCATTATGTATAAGCATTAAATTTGTTTTCAATGATCATCAACTATTTTTTATGCAATTTACTCATATTTTCAATAGTTGTCAACTCAAGTATTTTGACAAAATAATCGTAGTACATAATTGCAACAATTATATTTTCTTATTTTACAAATGCCCATCCAATGATCACTACAAAAAATAATATTTTATCGAGCGGAAAAATCCTTGGTAATTACCAAATAGCCCTGGGTAATCAGTTTACGAGGGAAAAATTGGGGGCAACATTCTCTCGGAAAAATTACCTGAGTAAAATTTTCCGAGGGTACACCCTCGGTAAATACTCTGAGGGGATTACTGAGGATTTATTTTTTCGGTAAATCTCGGGACCCTGAATTTGATTGCCTTCGAAAAAATCGAGGGGAGACTGGCCCTCAGAAAAATCGAGGGCGAACTGACATCGGAAAAATTGAGGGTAAATAAACCCTCAGAAACACCGAGGGGAATAAATCCCCTCAGAAAAATTAAAAAATAATATTTGAAAAAAAAGGAAAAAACCGAGGAGCAGTGCCTTTGGTTTTCCAAAGGGAAAGCTCCCCTCAGGTTTTCCCTTTTTTTTAAATATTATTTTAATCTATTTTTTTAATTAAATACCAACTATAAAGTCGTAATAAAATAAAGATAACTAGTGAATTGTGAATCTGGGCCTATTAAAATTTATTGAATGTAATCATCAAATATAAAATATTTTTGGACCTAACATCGCTCTTCTTAGATCCACCTAGGATTGCTCTGCTCTGACCCACATGGGAATTAAAATGAAAGTATTGAATACGTATATTCAAAAAAAGATGCTTTAATATGTGACTTTTGACGCTTGAATACGTATATTGGAATTATAAGGATACCAGTTGTACATATAAAATTTATTAAAAAGATAAATATAAAAAATACTTTAATAATTAAAAAATTCTAAATATAAAATAAAAATTCAAATGATGTATTCTGACCCGTTTCTTGTACTTTTCTAATCTATTTATTAATTATTATAATTATTTTAAATAATTTTATTTTAAAGTTTATATTAAATTTGTTAATAATTATATTTATATACGAAGAAAAATCTAAAATATGTCACATTCTAACTCATGTCTAATATCTATTAATTAATTAATTATTATTAATTTATTTTATAGATTAATATTTAGATTAAATTCATGAATAGTTATTAGTTACGTACTTTGAAAAACTCAAAAGATGACTTACTCTCAACCCGTGTCGCATTGTAGCGATATCTAATCAATAATAATAATAACAATAACAATAACAATAACAATAACAATAATAATAACAATAACAATAATAATAGTAGTAGCAGTAGTAGTAGTAGTAGTAATTGTATAATTTGATATTTTTATGTTAGACTGAATTCATTACTAATATTTAATTACATACTTATATTAATGCAATGACTCTTAATTTACCTATATAGAATATTTAAAATCCCAATATAAAACTATTTTAACTTTTATTATGAATACAGTTTATTTAATATTTTTGATAAAGCTTTTCTAAATAAAATCATTTCATATGTAGTTATTTATATTTTATATTAGAAGAGTAAAACGAAAGTATTGAATTAAATAAGAGATAAATACTGAATTAGGAAAAATATAATAAAATAAAAAAGATTAAATTGGATAAGATATAATAAAAGAAAATTATTAAATTAGGTAGATATCAGGCTTGATGACACATAAACAATCGAAACACCATTATATATTTTTTTTGTCAAAAAAATCATACGAAGAACATAAATATATTAGGAGGATCTTGCATTAATATATCAACATTTATCTCTGTTGCATGCTCCAATTATCTAAAGATCACTATTATTATTATTATTATTATTATTATTATTATTATTATTATTATTATTATTATTATTATTATTATTATTATTATTATTATTATTATTATTATTATTATTATATTCGTAGGACAACGTAAATTCTTTATACTTAAAAACTTAGGGGATTAAAATTATGTAACCCCTTTTATAAATAGGACTGAAATCGCAATTAGGTCGGTCTCTGGATATTTCACTTGAATTAAAAACGTCTTGCTGGCATTTTAGCTGTTGAAGTTGGAATATTCAGATTTGTTTATGCTGTTGCGTTGACTCAACTATAACAAAGACTGGTGGAGTGATTTTATGTTGTCATTGAACATATAATTTTCTTATTCCTACTCCATAATTAAACTCAACTGCAAATAAATGTAATTCGCAATTTTGGTTATGTAAATCCAGGATATTACTTATTGATCGAGTTGTGGCGTACTAAACCTCCAAAACTCAATCTGGAACAACCACCAGAAGCCCAACTCCGGCAACCGACAACGTAGATTTTTAATATAGTTGTTGAAGATTTTTCCACTTACATCTAGTGTATTAAATGCTTTAATTCATAAACTAGTGCATGTAAGCATTTAATTCAATAATATCTTTTTAAAGTTATATTAATGACTAGTCAAAAGAGTATTACATTCTAGTCAAATGAACTCTGTCTTATAATCCACTTCTCTATAATACACTACAAGAAATTTGATGTTCGATGACGATACGTTTCATCACTAAAAGTTTATTTTTTTCGTCACTGAAGAGAAACGGTGAAAAAAGTTGAGCGTCACAGCGGTTGTCATAGTATTGCTGTCACCATTGGTGAAAGTGACAATTTTTTCAAGCACGTCACTAAATGTTCAGTTTTGATGACGCTGATGTAAATTGTCATCATAGATGATACTATTTGGTGACGCAGAATTCGTCACGTAAGTGATTGAAAAATTATCATCAAAAGATCGGTTTTGTCACCATATGTTAACATTTTCAATGACGAACACTTAATTTGTCATCAAAACATATGACTTTCCGTGACAAACATAACTACGGTGACATTTTTTATTGAGTTATTATGATGCTCATATTGTCATAATATGTATTAAACAATTTCCAAATATAATGTAATTCGTCACGATAGATCTGTTTTATAGTGACGCAATATTGACCGTCACTGAACATCTATACTTACAATGACAAACCATTGTGTCACCATTTACTATTAAAGGTGATGAAATTATTTGTCACAAAAAGTTTAGCAATATATGATGAATTTTATTATCATCATAAAAGATATATGTTCAATGATGATTTAATGAGTACATATGGTGATAAAATCCATTGTCATTCAATGAGTTTATATGGTGATAAACCAATCATCATAAATGATTTAGTTTAAGTGACAAGTTCAAAGTATTATGTGATGAAACAAGTTGTCATAATTTATTAAAGTGACAATTTGAAATACTTATGTTACGCTTAAAGTTGTAATAATTGAGTGAACACGATTTGATTATTTACTTTCACGACGACATAAATTGTCCTACATTAATTTGTCATTATTCTTTTGTAAGGAAAAAATATCGTAACGATGAAAATGAAAGCAAATGAGCATTTATCATTACAATATTATGATAACAATATTCCAAAATATTTCTTCGACGATTTCGAACATACACCAAAACACTTGAAACTAACCAAAATATTAACTTGAAATATCCAGAACACATATCAAATTAGACATATTGAATCAATGTACTTGAATATTCAAAACAACGACCTGGAAGTATAAACTAAACCAAAAGAGTTATTTCATATAGCAAGACTTTAGCCTGACTTGTTCCACATGTCAACATTGCCAAACAAAAACAAAAGTGGGATCAGACCGCCTGCATATTTCAAATTTATAACTCTAAATTAGTTTATAATCAAATCATCAATGAAATATTATACAAAGTTCACAGAATTGAAATTAAAAATTCCGATTAACTTGGAATATAATGGATCAGGCATTATTCCCACCCGAAGAAGACTCATTTGCTCTCATGAAGGCCATAAGCTTGTTGATGCACTCACCTTGATGAGTTAGTTGATTTTTCAAATCATCGAATTCATTCTTGAGCTCCGTCACTTGACCTTCTGAATCCTGTAGCTTTCCTTGAGTTTCTGCCATTTCCTTTTTGCATGTGTTGGGTGTTCGAATCAGGCAACATGCTGTGTTTTCCTGGAGGTCTCGGTCCATAACCAATGGCTTTGATATAACCAGATGCATGACCAAGAACTTCAGTTGCTATCTCTTGTTCAGTCTTCTCAATCCCTTCTTCGGCATATTTTACTTTCCTTGCTATCATCTCATCCTAAAAGCACATCGATGTAAGTATAATAATAATAATAATTACATGATCATTAACAAAGTTGGATTATAAAAGGCATGTATTAGTACTGCAAAGAGAAATTACAAAATAACTCATTTTCTCACAACTTAATAAACACATTGTTACATTTCCTCACAACAAATAATAATAATATTTTTTAATTAACCCAAATCAAATGTGATTTCCCTTTATATGACTGTAATTTCTTTAAAAATATTCCCAAATATAATGCAAATACAAAAAATAAAATGAAAAGCTAGAATCACAATCTACAATTATAATACAATTTTCTTAGCATAGCAATCAAGTTTAGCATGGTGTTCAGCTAACGACATCACAATCAAAGTACCACACAATTCATAATCCTACTTAAAATTACAGTATACATTATTCACAATGACTGTAATCTCTACTGGGTTTTAAACAAGTAAGTCATAGTCTAATTATTTCTCAAGTTTTTATTTCTTAGGCATCTCACTCTCACGATTAAAATTGGCAAGATTTTAAATAATAATATAGTGCAGAAATTACCAAGCGAAAAGAGAATTCAGGTGCAACACACTATAGCAGCGACAAGTCGAGTTCGGCAATAACAAAAAGTGATTTCAGCAGTGAGTGGTTCATGGATGCGCTCGCGGCTGCTTGAGCCATCGCCATCTCCAATTTGGACGCAATCCAACACCACCACTACTACTAGACTCCGTACATGTTTTAGCGACTCATATCTAGATCAAAAGAAGCTAATTTCACATAAATATTAGTCTACATATCAATAGCATAACATAACAGTATGCATTCTCATAATTAGTATTTAACTTAGAGTATAAAACATAACTACTGATATATTTATAAATAAAAATATCTTTTTTTATTGGATTTGATTCATCCCTTTAATTGATAAGATAATATCACAAGACTTGTACAAAAAATCAATTCAAACACAATTCATAAAACAAGTTAACCCGCAATTGAGAATCTTCACAAGTTCAAGCAAACAACAGAATAACAACAACAGTTAACACGTTTCTATCTAGCACGGGGATTAGGCTTTAATGATGAGTTGGTTGGCTATTTACTTAGCACTTAGAACTTCAATCTCAAAACATAATAACATGATTTAAAATTAACTCCTAAGTACAAGCCGTGTAAATATCACCAGGATATTTATTTTATAGCATAGACCAATAAGAACCAAATTTTCATGTATTCAAGTTCCGAATATCAATATGTATTGAAGTTTATGCACAAACACGAAACACATTTTTAAGAAATTGGTATATCATATCAATGGACCTCATAAACATACGTGATGAATATCATTATGCATCACATGACACAATTCATGATGTAAATTTACGTGACTTGGTAGCGTAACACTGTTCAAGACTTCCCAACAAATCCAAACTTGCTACACACAAAAATGGAATTAAAGCAGCAAAACATCCATATACATAGATCAAGAAGCACACAACATCAAAGCGAGGGGGGGAAGATCCTGAAAGTCCCAAAATGTTATTGTAAGCATGTACTCCATTCCATAGAATCTTATCATAATTCAAATAATCCTTATTTCTCATGCCACCTACGGTAACAAATCATGCTTGAAAAGAAAGGAATATAACAAGGGAGAAGATGATGAGTGAAAGAGTCTATTTCTATCCTAAAACTCCTTAAGCCATTACAGTTATAAAGCTAGAAATTAGAATGAACAAAAACTGAAGCAACTAAGAGACAACTTGATGTAACAATACAAATTATAAGAATACACATTTGACATATAAATGACCACAAACTAATCTCATCTCTAGTTATTTCATTACTAAAGAGGAAGATAAAAGCATCAATAAAGAAATTTGAAACAGAAAAAAACATCATAGCTATCACCATATCCAAATTCTTCTAATC
>BMAC01000627.1:522106-533009 GCA_014905375.1 Phtheirospermum japonicum | reverse complement strand
CGAACGAGATGAAGAAAGAGTTTGAGGAGTAAATGTACGAGGAAGAGACACGAGTGGAGAAATAAAAAGGGACTAAGAAGTCAAAATATAATCTTACTTCGCTCACCTCTGTGGATCTCGAAAGATATGAAAATATCTCTTAGGAATGAATAATCAGTCAAGACAAATATTCTTTAGTACTTTGTGTTCATATAGCCAAGGACGTCTCAAAAGAACAATGGTTGAGAACAAAGTCCTACAAATTTGAAGATTTAGTCTTACCCTTTGCTCGATGAAAGCCCATAGAAGGGTCAAAAGGTTGTCAAGGGCTTTACTTTATGACTAAACTAATCAGAAAAATAGGGGCATACTATGTGTAATGATTCTTTCATTCACAAGAGATAATAAATAAAAATAAAAAGGCATTCCAAAGACCCACTAACGCTCGTGAAACCTGGGTCAGTTGGTCCTCCATTCATCATATCGGCTTCTTTACCTTTTTTACAATGATTACAAAAGAAAATTTTGGATAATTAATTTTCTAAATTTCTAGATATTTTTAGAAAAATCCATATTAATGTTCCTCTTGTTGATGCTTTTCAATAGATGCTTAGTTATGCAAAGTTCTTGAAGGAAGTAAATTCTAAGAAAAGAAAGCCCGGGTCTTATGAAATGTCAAATCTCACCGAGGAGTGTAGTCTGGTGATTTAAAAGAAGAGTCCTCTCAAACGCAAGGATCTGAGGAGCTTTACAATCGAAATTTGAGAATGTTCTTTGTGATATACGAGCAAACATAAACTTAATACCATTGTCTATTTTAGTACTATCAAACAGACCACCATTTCACTCCAACTGGCAGATAGATATTTGACATATCCAGAAGGTATAGTTGAATATGTGCTTGTAAAAGTAAATGAATTCATCTTCTCGAAGGATTTTTGTGATCATGGACATAAAGGAATACAAGGATGTACCATTAATACTTGAGCGTTTGTTCTTGGACACAAGTATAGCACTTATTTACATACAAAAAGGAGAACTCACATTGCGTATGAATGATGAGCATATAGTTTTTATATATATCATGTTATAAGTTTCAAGATGATAAGCTTCAAGGAGTTGAAGAAAGTAATGTGATAAACACTATTGAAACTTGTGTTAATAATGAATTGATTATTTCTTCAACAATGATTCGTTAGAGTTTTGTTAGCACAAATATCTCTTTTCAAGATTTGATACTTATTTTGTTAGTAATGATGTTTTTGAATATATAATTGATTTGGATTTTTTACAGGAGCTATCAAGAAAAGATATAAATTTGGTTGAACTAAAGAGAGAGGGAGTAGGTTAGAAAGTAGAGTTTGAAGACAAGGAGAAGAAAATCCCCACTTTAGAATTGAAGACGTTACTAAATCATTTGAAATACGCCTTTGTTGGTGAGAACGATATAAATCTGGTAATTGTTTTTGCTTATCTTTCTAATTCTAAGCTTGATTAATTGTTGAGAGTGTTGAGAAAACATAAGTTAATCATAGGATGGTGAATTTCAGATTTGAAGTGGATTAGCCCATCTATTTGCATACATAAAGTTTTGTTGGAAGATGTTTATAAACCATGTGTGAAAAACCAAAGGCGGTTAAATCCAATCATTCAAGAAGTAAGTAAGAAAATAAGTCCTTATGTGGTTAGATGTGGGGATTATTTTTGCTATTTTCGATAGTGAGTGGGTAAGTCCTACTCAAGTTGTGCCTAATGGGGGGGGGGGGGGGGGGGGGGGGGGGGGGAGGGGGGTGTAACGGTGATTAAAGATGATAAAAATGAACTGATATCAACTAGGTTAGTTACTGGTTGGAGAATTTGCATTATTATCGTAAACTGAATGGGCACTTGAAAAGATCCTTTTTCCCACCCTTTTATTAATTAGATGCTAATATTATTATTTTATAGATGGTTACTCGAGATACAATCAAATTATGATTGCAACTGATAATCAAGAAAAACCACATTTACATGTCCTTATGGTACTTTTACTTTTCGTCGCATGACATTTGGTTTATGTAGTGCCCAACTACTTTTCAAAGATGTATGATGGAAACTCTTCATGGTTTAATCGAGAATATTATTGAAGTCTTTATGGATGAATTTTTAGTTTTTGTTTCTTATTTTGATCATCTCTTGGAAAATCTAACTAAAGTATTTTCCAGAAAACCACCGTTAAATCCGGCATTTAACAGGCGTTTTCCACAAAACTATCGTAGAATCCCACATTTTACGGTGGTTTTATGAAATCTGCTATTAAAACTGAACTAATTAATGACGGTTTTTAAGGAACCGCTGTGAATTAACAAGTATTCACGACAGTTCCTTAAAAACCGCCGTTAATTAGTTCATACGTTAATTAGTTCGGTAGATTTAACATCGGTTCTATTAGAATCACCGTGAATAAGATGACATTTTACGGCGGTTTCATTAGAACCGCTGTAGAATAGTAAACTGCTATGTCACCGATCTTCGTCCTTTTCAAGCAAAAATTTTGGGCCGTTGATCCGTGTCTCATCCGACGATCTGCATTTACCACGTCATCGATCCGTGTACACACCTCCACTCCTTCATCTTCATCTTCTTCATGCATCTTCATCACTTCATCTTCATCTTTGACCAAGGGTTGCTGACGTCGCCGGAGATCCTCATCTGCATTTGCCAGCTGCCGGCGTCGTCGGAGATTGCCTGATGTCATTGGACTAAGGGCCACCACGTCGGAGTTTGCCTGTACGTCTGGATTGCTGGAGATCATCTATTGCATTCTCCTGGACGTCAGAGTTCATCGGAGTTCGCCTGGACGTCGGATCATTGGAGTTCGCCTGGACCTTCTCAAATCGAGCAAGACGAGGATCAACGGTGGAGAGACGACCAGCTGGACGTCGGAGTTCACCTGGACTCAGTCAGCTGGACATCGGAGCTCGCCGGAGATGGGCAACTGCCCTCAGAGTTTGCAAGGCTACCCTTGGACGTCGAAGCTTCCTAGAACTCGCATGGACTTGGTGAGCCGAACGAGCTAGACTTGTTAAGCTCACTAGTAATTTTTTAAAAAAATTTATATTAAACAAAGGCAGTTCTGGAAACTGCCGTTAATTAGTTGGATTTAACGGTGGTTGTAGAACTGCTGTAAAAGGTGCCTACTTTCTACGGCGTTGGCTTCAACGGCAGTTCAAAAACTGCCGTGAAATCTCTAAATAACCGCCGTTAAGTTCATATTCTGCAGTAGTGAAGATTGTTGTGAGAAGTGAAAAATTGTTCATCTTGTGGTGTATGATAAATGAAGTAAATTTAGACATGAGTGCAGTGATTTGTGACCATTTAGAGAGGCAAGGAAGAATGCAATTCGGCCTTATATACATAGGAGGGATGATTACTCCAATTGCAATCGCTATCGGAACTCACTTTGAGACTTGGGAGGTTGTTCTAGGAAGCATAGATACAGACATCGACCTTTTGCGTAGGGGGATAATGATTATTCAATTATATATATATACCAGTTCTAGCAAATAGGAGTGACGAATAACCTCTTCCTGTTACTATTCTCATTGCGCTTGGTTGTTCAAGTGCCAATAAGATTTGGGAATGGATTCATCAGAGCATCACGTGTTCAAAGTATCTCTTCAAAGTGAGTTAGATCATCACACAGTAAGTGAAGAAATAGAAACATTCTTAATTTATGTCGACATACCCATGATGAGATAAGGAGTCGGATAACCATCAAGGAAGCAACGAAGAGCTTTTGACAAACGATGAGAACATTATAGAAAAACTGATGAATTTTTAATATCGAGTAGTTGGGATGGAGAAGAAGAACAAAAAGTTACATGGAAACGTGAATAAGCTAAAGAGAAATATGAAATCTATGAAGAAAGTAATACAAAGAATGGACAAGGCAATGAGAGGCCATGAAGCCAAATCTTTCTCAAACAACTCATCGTAGACCTTGTGAGTCACGACCATTGAAAACCACTCTCTTCTTTTCCAAAATTATCACTACACATTAGAAAATAAGTTTGGGAGGAATGGAAGTGTGGTTATACCTTGGACATGTATATTATATCTTTATCATTGCATGTCCTATAAGAAACATTAGTTGTTTTTATGTAGTTTTTGTTTATTTACACATTTATTTTCTTTATTTAAAATAAAAAGTGGGTTTTGTGGATATTAGGGTCTATAATAATGTTTAATTCATTTGATGGAATCTGCATTTATGTGGAATTTTTGGGAAATAATTGATGATGTGCTAAGAATGAGTTGATTTTCAAAAAAAATCTATATTTATACAACAAATGCTTGAACTTTTGTTGTTATGACTTAGATAAAAAATCTTGGCTTCTTCATTTTGAAAAAAAAATGATATGCTTGTGAGATTTGGAATTTTTCGACTAACACTCATAATCAATCATTTTGTTTCTTGTGTGAATCATCGGTCGTATGTGTATCTACTTAGAAATTTCTCTGGTTTTTGTCTCGAGGTTCAATAGTATAAGGAAGACTTGAAAATAATTTAAGCATTTTTCTTGAAACTTGATTCTGGCCATAGATATATATGAAATCTACTAAAATAATATAATCCCTAGATAACCGCATTGAGGTTTTTATTCCCATTATTTGATACCCATGAGCTCATTTATGCTCTCGAAATTTTGTGAGTTGTGAGAGCTCAATTTATGTTGGTTAATTTGAGTGGATTGATTGTTGGGTTCAAGGATTCATTTTCTTTTTATAGGCATCAAAGTTCTTATGATAAGAGTCCAAAACCCAGTTCTATAAAGGTTATGTTTATTTTAGTATAGTAATAAGAAGAAAAGTTTAAAAAAATGTTTCAAGTAAATACAAAGAAGTTTAGTAGTTCTTTGGTATAAATTGGGTTAGTTGATAGCCAAAGTTATAATGGCTAAGTTTTTCAAAATAATGGGTTTTGAGGATAAGGTGACGCATTCTAAAAAACATTAAGTTTTAAAAAAGAGGGCAGTTGTCGTATTCGTGTCTGTTAGTTCACATTATAGTCACTTTTATACAAATATTACATACATTAACAAAGTGCTTACATTACAATATCAATAGAAGACCTATTTGATTCTTGTCTTTAGTACACACTAAGAAGTAGAGAGATAAATAATTTGCAAGCTTAAGTTAGTGCGTATGCATTGATTTGGTACCGAGCGCATACAAGTCCCAATCAAACACTTTTGAAAACACTTACTATGAAAAACATCATTTTTTTAGTAAGAGGTTAAAGGCAAAAAGATTGTTTTGACTGAGTCTTGATATTATGTTTATATCTTGGAAAATGGTACTTTTTAAGCAAATACATCAACTTCAGTTTTCCCATGTTCATACTCTTGTTTATTTCTTATCTTTTGTTTCTTCGAGGACGAACAAAACTTTATTTTAAGTCCACAAGTTCAATAAGTTAAACGAGGCCTAGAGAACCAGTTGTGACCCCCTTCGCGGTCGCGACTCGTGTCGATTCTGAACTATGCTTTCCTGGCAACCAATAAATACCCCCTTCATGGTCATGACTCGTGTATTTACTAGGTGATGTTTTCAAGACAACCATATCGACCCCATTCACGGTCGCGAACCTAATCACGAAAAGGTCAGAAACTGTTTCAAATACGGTTTTCCGCTAGAGATTTCATTTTTTGGCTATAAATAAAGACCTCAAAACAGGACCAGTTCATCTCTTACACCATCAATTAATAGAGAATAGTACATTTCTTGATATTAGTTTAAGATTGTGAGGTAGAGACTTTTTATATGGATTCGGAGAAAAAACACCAGGCGTACGAAGATTGAAAGATCACACATTCCACACGATTTTTCTTACCTTAGCTTTTACTTATCAATTCTATGTGTTGGACGAATTTCTTAGCTTATTTCATGAACATGTCTCAATAATTATTCATTATGTTGAGGTTTGGAGAAAAGGTGAATAAATAATAATTTTATATTTCTTTCAATTTGGTATGATCTCTTCACTATTTTTGTGTTTTGATTTCCTTGTTGCATAAGTGATTGACAATCGTTTATGCTTATATAGTTGTTATTGATTGACAACCTTTTATAACTAATAGTTTGATGAATCATAATAAAAGAGATGTGGTTCATCAATAGGCTTTCAAACATGAAACACTTTAATCAACAAGACAAAGATGTTTTATATTAGTAGTAAAGTCGTATAAATCATTAAAATATTTTTCATTTCTAAGAATGATTTAAAATGAAGACGTTGTTCCATACTTAGAATCTATGGTCAAATCACTTCGAGGGAAGGGTTAAACTATATTTGTGATTGGCTTATAGTGAACTGAATCACAAACAATACTTGATTGATATAAAAGAAGGAAAATTTAGAGTTCATTTCAATCCAAAACTTCAGAATACTTTCCATCACTTGATATTCTCTATTTTGTAAACTGTGCTTTATTTTGACTAAATTATTATTTTATAATTTTACAAGTTTATTATTGTCATTCGTACAACAAAATTAAAAATCACCCTTTATTATCATTTAGATAAAACTACATTATCCGAATTATAGTACTTGTAAACTTTGAATCGATACACGCTCCTTGTGAAAATCGACCTTGCTCATTTCATACTACATCTACAACGTATACTTATGGTTAGATAGATTATAATAAACTAACATGTTTTATTACTCTCTACACTAAATAAAGTGCGGTCAAGTTCATAAGGCTTTACAATATCCAAGGAGTTGGTCAAAAAAGTAGTTAAGGATAATAAGCATCTAATACAAAAAGTTATAGTAGGTTTATTGGTGTGCCCTGAATCGGTCCTGATGTGAATACCAGACCTGGTTGGTAGACTCGGTTGAATTTCGCCTTGATGTAAGCTATCACTACTAGAGATTGTGGTATTCAGATTGTCCTGATCTGGCTCACTCCGAATATTGCCCTGATCTGACCCCTCCTAGAATGAGAGGGAAGGATCCAGTAGTTTTCTGGTCTGGCCTTTTATTAGAAGGAAAAGAGACGACCTGACCATTCTGAATAACGGCCCGAGCTTCGCGGGATTCTATTTTTGGGATCTCGGAAGGGCCCCACTTGATGAAAAACTATAAATACCCAAACCTCAGAGTTGAGAGGTACGCAATCTCAAACATTCTTCTTGATTTCATGAATTTAAGATTTCCATCTTAACTGACTTAAGCATCGGAGGGTTTTCCACTTGAAATCCTCAGGTGGTCCTTTCTAACGTGTTCTTGTTGAGGCAGGTTGGAAGATCTTTCAGGGAAAGGGATCGATGTGTTCTAGGGTATTTTTTTCGGTAGAAACATCTATAAACTTTTAAAATTTAACTGCTCAGACTAAAAAGAACTAGGATGTGAAACATATACCTTTGTAAAGCCCTATAAGTCTAGTTTTTAATAAAAAAAAATAGGAAGATCAAAATAGTATTTCTACGGTGATTTATGGTCATTTGACTAAAGTATGGCAGTGCCTTAGTTTCTTATGGGAATTTGTAAGGTTAGGCAAGTCTTGGTGTGCTTTCATGAATTCGAAACAAGCGCATGGTCAAAACTCCACTCCGTGAAGAAGAGGAGATTTTCTCTGCTTCTGATAGCGAAACATCAAGCAAAACCAATCCAGACCTTATCAAGTAGATTCAAAATCTGTAGAAAGAGGGTAGAGAGGTTAAAAGGAAGATGGCGGGCAAGGGCACCGGGCCACCGTGATGGGGCAATAAGTTGGTCAGACCTAATTTGGGGTAGATCTGATTTGGAAGATCTGGAGTAGTACGAAGAAAAACAAGAGCGGCTTACACTACTACAAAAACAGCTTTCTAAGGCTGTTAATTAAAGGCAGTTCACTGAAAACCGCCTTAAAAATACTTTTAACGACGGTTGTGGCTAAAACCGCCGTTAAAAAGGTCATTTTACGGCGGTTTTCACAAAACCGACGTAAAAACTGGAGGCCAGCTAAATTTAACGGCGGTTTACAAAAAACCGCCGTAAAATATCGAACATTCTACGGCGGTTTTTTGTAAACCGCCGTTAAATTAAGCTGGCCTCCAGTTTTTACGTCGGTTTTGTGAAAACCGCCGTAAAATGTTTAAGTTTTTACGTCGGTTTTGTGAAAACCGCCGTTAAATTAAGCTGGCCTCCAATGCCACGTCACCGATCCTCATGCTCATTGATCTATTGATCTCCACCGCCCATTCAAAACTTATTTACTAATCTTCACCGTCCATTCTAAACAAATGGATTGATCCCTTTCCTTCTTTTCCTCTCCGTCATTTTTCCGCCCCAGAAAACCCCATCCTTCGAAACATCTCCCCTCCAGCTCTCAGCATTCGCCGCCACCGACAGAGACGACTCTGTTTTATCTGCCGCCGTGTCGTAAGTGCCCAGCCACACCCTGACCCTATTCTACGACAGCTTTATCTCCGCCACCCATTTGCCCTACTGCCTCTGCCTCACAATTCGCAACCGGCGACAATCCCCTTTTAGGCCAAAATTACAATTCGCCGGCCGGCGACAATCCGACCCAATTGGATGCTGCAATCCCTTCTCCTCTTCAAGGCGAAGCTCCTCTTGCAATCAATTTCAAGAAAGGAGCTCCAAATTTGGCGAATTCAATTTTTTGAGTTGGCGATCCCCTTTTGGGTCAAAATGGAAATTCGCCGGTCGGTGCCATTCCGGCCGAATTGGGTCTGCCACAACCTTCCACCGGTCAAGGCGGGGGATTTTGATCATAACCGTTGGTTGTTTGAGACCAAAGGGACGTATGGATATGGTAATGCGATATGGCCCAAGGATGGAGGATCGGCGGATGATAATAATATAAATGAGGAATCGCGTCGTGAGCCTCCGGAGCTTCTAAGCAAACCGTGGAGGCAGCTCACTCGTAAATTGAAGATACCAGCTGCAATAATCAGCCCGTACAGGTAAAACTCGTCTTGCTTTGCTTTTTTTGTTGTTTTTATGTTTTTGTTTGAATGCCATCATTTATATTTTATTACATATGGGGCATGTGAATAAAACTGAGTATTAGTTGGGTTAAGGAATATGATTCTGATTGAAAGTTATTAATGTTTAGAAAATTAATTAAATCATCCAATTTTGTTGAAAGTTCTATATGTTATACTGCACTATATAAAATAAGTTCTGTGTTCTTCTTGTATAATATTGTCATTTCCTTGTACATATTGTGTATTGTAACCATATTGATGATTAAATCAGTTATGCAGTCTTTCAAAACATATATTTCACATTATAATTAATCACTAAGTAATAAACTTAACCTCGATCTGTGTTCGCCTTTTAACAAAATTATACATCTTGCAGGCTCTTAATTTTTGTCCGTATGGCTGTTCTCGGATTCTTTCTATCGTGGAGAGTAAGCCACCCGAACGAGGACGCCAGATGGCTATGGATGATGTCTATCATCTGTGAGATTTGGTTCGCCTTCTCTTGGCTACTAGACCAGCTTCCAAAACTGTGCCCCGTCAATCGTGCAACCGATCTCAACGTATTGAAAAAAAATTCGAAATGTCGAGCCCTGTCAATCCAACTGGAAAATCCGATCTGCCAGGTGTAGATATATTCGTCTCGACCGCCGATCCAGAAAAAGAACCTCCGCTCGTCACCGCAAACACAATCCTTTCCATCCTCGCTGCCGATTACCCTGTTGAGAAGCTCTCCTGCTATGTTTCCGACGATGGGGGTGCGCTCCTCACATTCGAAGCCATGGCCGAAGCGGCTAGTTTCGCCAACTTGTGGATCCCATTTTTCCGTAAGCACGGCATCGAGCCGAGAAACCCGTAGTCGTACTTTAGCCTGAGAAAGGATCCATTTAAAAATCAGGTGCGTCCGAATTTCGTCAAGGATCGCAGAAGGGTGAAGCGCGAGTATGATGAGTTCAAGGTTCGGATCAATGGTCTCCCCGAATCGATCCGGCGTCGTTCAGATGCGTATAATGCTCGAGAGGAAATCAGGGCCTTGAAGCTTCGGAGACAGACGGCCGTCGAGGATGGGACGCTGGAGCCTTTGAAGGTCTCCCGAGCTACGTGGATGGCAGATGGGACCCACTGGCCAGGCACATGGAATGATTCTGCTTCCGAACATTCTAGGGGTGACCATGCTGGAATCATACAGGTATTTTGTTTATATAAAACGTCTGAATACTTGGGTTTGTAAATGTATATCTTTGTTGATTTGATTTTTTTTTTAAATCTTCCTGCATTTTTGCCTGTTCCGATTTGTGTTGTTTCATGTGAACTGTGCAGGTAATGTTGAAACCTCCTAGTGATGAACCTCTGCATGGAACTACTGACAACAGCCCGCTCGATTTTACCGAAGTCGACATTAGGCTTCCCATGCTCGTATATGTTTCTCGTGAGAAGCGACCAGGTTACGATCACAACAAGAAGGCTGGGGCTATGAATGCATTGGTTCGAGCCTCGGCCATCATGTCCAACGGCCCCTTCATACTGAATCTCGACTGCGATCACTACATATACAACTCACAGGCAATGAGAGAGGGCATGTGTTTCATGATGGACCGTGGCGGAGACCGTATTTGTTACGTCCAATTCCCTCAAAGATTCGAGGGAATAGATCCGTCCGATCGTTACGCGAATCACAACACCGTTTTCTTCGATGTGAACATGCGTGCTCTTGACGGGCTCCAAGGCCCGGTCTATGTCGGCACCGGTTGCCTCTTCCGCAGGACTGCACTTTAACGGTTTCGACCCGCCCCGTTCGAAAGACCGCTCCGGTTTTTGTTGCCGCCGTCGTAAGAAAAGTTTAAATAAAAATAAAATGTATAGCTTCTCCTCGAGGTTTAAATTTGTTTTTCATTTATATTTTGCTCGATTTTTCGCATTCTTCAATTCAGTGAATTTGTATTAC
>BMAC01000627.1:508488-520326 GCA_014905375.1 Phtheirospermum japonicum | reverse complement strand
GGCTTTCAAGTGTTATTCAGGTAGTTCACTTTTTGGGCTGAAACAATTGGCGCCGTCTGTGGGAAACTAGGGCTAAGACGTGAGATTTTTTGTTTATTTCAGGGCTTCAGACGGTTTACGACGGAACTTGGTGGGTGAGCTTGGTGGAACCCCTAGTTCCTCCACGCCATGGGGGATGCCCAGGTCGATATATAGCTCGGCAATGGGGCCAGGAGAGACAGCGCCGTCGACAGGGACCGCACCAGGCGCTACGCCGCCCCCGCTCAGTAGATCTGTGCCAGCCACTGGTGGTTCATTTAACGAATCCTTCCTTTTGCAGCTCTCGGAGCTAATCGGTAAAGCCGTGGAGGTGGCGGTAGAAAAATAATTCGCGGAGATGGTGACGCCGCCATCCAACACACCACTAGCACGGACTGTCCCGGTGGTGGAAACGGAGCCGTTGCGAGGACAGCATGCGGACCGAGCTCCCTTACATGACGGAGAAGAGCACCGCTCCACCTCAGACAGTGAGACTTCAGGCCAGACTAATCCAGGTTTGGCTGCACAGAGGCAGAGTTTGCAAAAAGAAGTGAGGGAATTTAAGAGAAAAATGGCGACTGGCAGTGCGATTCCAGCGAGAAGGGGTACGCCGTTCACTGAGGAAGTTATGCGAGATGATGTGCCGGCTTCATATCGCTCCCCAGGCTTCGAGTATAATGGAACCACGGACCCGTGGGACTATCTTAGTCGTTTCGAGATCGCGGCAGCTCTACATAAATTTTCGGACGCTGTCATGTGTCGGGTCTTCCTGATGACTTTTACTAAATCGGCGCAGCTCTGGTTTAGTCTGCTGCCGCCGAGGTCTATCAGCAATTTTGACGAGTTCAGCTCAGCCTTTTTACACCAGTTCACGAGCTTTAGAAAGTATCAGAAAATGCCGCTCGAGCTTTTCAGTTTAAAGCAAAAAGAGAATGAGAGCCTCCGTGCTTATATCAACAGGTTTACAACTGCTAAGTTAGAGGTGCCCTCTGCGTCTGAAGAGCTGTTGGTGAATGCTCTAGCGCAAGGTTTGAGACGAGGGGATTTCTTTCAGTCGCTGGTGGTGAAACCAGCTCTGAAATTTGGGGATCTCTTGGAGAGAGCGGAAAAGTATATTCATTTGGAAGAAGCTTTGAAGATCAAAGATGAGGGAGAAAGGAAACGAGAAAGGCTCGATCGCGAGGAGAGAGGCACTGTGAAAAAACTAGGCCAGACCTGTGTGGAGGAAGGCCTCGGCCTGACTTATCTGGGGGAAGGCCTCGCTTTGATAAATACACCCCTTTGGCAAACCCACAGGGTGAAATTTTACAGGCAATTGAAAAGCATCCAGATCTGAAGTGGCCAAAGAACTATTGCAGAGGCCTAGGAAGGAAAGATCAGATCGTTTCTATCACTTCCACAACGAGTATGGGCATGACACTGACCAGTGTACCCATCTAAAAGATGAATTGGAAAGGCTAGTTCAGGCCGGACATTTGAAGGAATATGTTCGGATGAGGAGAGAAGAAGCCAAGTCTGGCAAAAAGGATTATAATCGGTCCTTGACAAGTAGGGGCAGCCAGGATAGGGTGCGTACTGGGGTAAGAAGATCTGATCAGAC
Source organism: Phtheirospermum japonicum (assembly GCA_014905375.1). Classification (NCBI taxonomy): domain Eukaryota; kingdom Viridiplantae; phylum Streptophyta; class Magnoliopsida; order Lamiales; family Orobanchaceae; genus Phtheirospermum; species Phtheirospermum japonicum. The sequence goes on along the minus strand of BMAC01000627.1, from coordinate 518,708 downwards.
CCAGGTCATCCATGGAGAAATCCAGATGATTATCGGAGGAGAATTGGAGGAGCATTCCAAGCGGACACAACACAGTTATGTCAGAGCCGCAAGAGAACTAGTCCGAAAATCACGTGACGTGGGACAAATGACCTCCACTCCTAACATCTGTTTCGGGTCGGAGGATGGCGATGGTATTCTAGCCCCTCAAATGGATGCTCTGGTTATAACGGCAACTATCGCTAATTATAATGTCCGCAGAATTTTCGTGGATACTGGGAGCTCTGCCGATATTTTGTTTTATGATTGGTTTAGGCAGCTGAAAATAAATGTTGAGCTGGAAGAGGTCACCACTTCTCTAGTTGGTTTTGCAGGGGGAGCCCTGAAGCCTTTGGGAGCAGTGAGGCTCCTCGTGACATTAGGAGAAGAGTCGTATAGGGTGACAAGAACGATGCGTTTCTTGGTGGTGGATGCACCTTCTTCTTATAATTTCATGTTGGTCCGGCCATCCTTGAGCCAGTTCCAAGCTGTTATATCTGTCTTTCATATGAAGATGAAATTTTCGACGGAAGATGGAACGGGAGAGGTCAGGGGTGACCAGTATGCCTCACGACAGACCTACGTAGAGTGCATCCGGAGGAATAAGGAAGATAGACTGAGCAAAAGAGCTAGAGTAGAATCACAAAAGACGGACCTGGCTAACAAAGAGGAAGGGTTGATGATGGTCGAAATAATTCCAGGGGATGAGAGCCGGGTCCTTCGAGTAGGGACAACCCTTAGTCCGGAAACTTTGACAGATCTAGTTGCACTATTGAGGAGTAGCGCGGATGTGTTTGCTTGGTCCCCAGAAGATCTGGTAGGGATCGACCCAGAAGTGGCAGAGCATCACCTCAACATTAGCTTGGATGCCAAGCCAGTAAAGCAAAATAAACGYAATTTTGGCCCTGAGAAGGAGGCCGTCATAGAAGYTGAGGTGGAAAARCTGTTAAAGGCTAARCACATCCARGAAATACAATTCCMTGAATGGCTTTCYAATRYTGTCTTGGTTCCCAAGACTCAGGAGGACTGGCGCATGTGTATCGATTTYAGAGATCTCAATCGTGCTTGCCCGAAAGATCACTATCCTTTACCTAGAATCGACCAGCTCGTCGACTCTACTGCTGGATGTGAGCTCTTAAGTATGATGGATGCCTCCCAGGGGTATCACCAGATCAGATTAGCTAGAGATGATTGGAAGCGGGTTAGCTTCATTACCCCAAAGGGGACGTATTGCTATGTTGTGATGCCTTTCAGTTTGAAAAATGCAGGAGCCACCTATCAACGTTTGGTTGATAAGATGTTTAAGAATCAACTTGGGCGAAACATGGAAGTTTACGTGGACGATATGCTGGTTAAGAGCGTGAAAGCAACATCACATGTGGAAGACCTGCGGGAGACCTTTGATACTCTGCGACGGTATAGGATGAAGCTTAATCCCAGGAAATGCGCATTCGGGGTTAGAGCTGGAAAACTCCTGGGCTACATGGTCACAGAGAAGGGTATCGAGGCAAATCCCGAGAAGGTCAGAGCAATTATAGACATGCGGGCGCCTAGGAATGTGAAGGAGATGCAATGCTTAGCGGGGCGTATTAATGCATTAAGTAGATTTGTGTCCAGGTCTGCAGAAAGGAGTTTACCATTATTTCAAGCTCTGAGAAAGAGAGCGAGATTTCAGTGGAGCGATGAGTGTGAGGAAGCATTTATCGCATTGAAGGAGCATTTGGCTAGCATGACCTTGCTAACAAAGCCTGTCCGAGGAGAACCCCTCATTTTATACTTATCAGTAGGGCAACAGGCAGTCAGTTCTGTCTTTCTTCGAGAAGAGGGGAGGGTCTAGAAACCAGTCTATTACTGGAGCAAGGTCTTACACGATGCTGAAGTAAGGTATGTGGAGGTGGAATGGGCAGTACCGGCCCTTGTAGGAACGGCCCAGAAATGACGTTCGTATTTCCTTTCGCATAGTATAATTGTGCGAACGAATTTGCCTTTGAAGGCGGTCATGGATAAGCCAGAGGCGTCGGGAAGACTGGTCAAATGGATAATTGAGCTAAGTGAATTTGATATCAGCTTTGAAACCAGAACAGCAATTAAAGCTCAGGCCTTGGCTGATTTCATGCAAGAAATGACCGGCCTTCCCGAGGAACCAAAGAGATGGACGATCTTTACGGATGGCTTTGTCTGTAATCAGGGCTGTGGAGCAGGAATTGTTCTTATTGATCCAGAAGGCGTGTCTACTGAATTTGCTATCCGGCTAAATACAACATTCTCTAATAATTATGCTGAGTACGAAGCTCTTCTAAGATGTATTCAGATGGCGAAAGACCTGGGTGCGGATCACGTATGTGCCAAGGTCGATTCTCAACTTGTTTGTAAACAAATTAATGGAGAATTTGAGACAAGGGAGGAACATATGCAGAGGTACTTGGCCAAATTCAGAGAACTGGCTAGGGGAATGAAAGAGTTAACAGTCCTCCAGATTCCCAGAGAGGAAAATGGACGGGCTGACTTCCTGGCGAAGGTGGCCAGCTCGGCTTTAGATTGTCAAGAGAGGGTGATTACCTTGTTACAAGCGGGTGGAGAATTCGGGACAGAGCAGGTAGGCTCAGTTATGGAAAGAGATGATTGGCGCTCTCCCATAAAGACATACCTTGAACAGGGAGCCTTGCCAAATGATAAGAGAGAAGCAGCAAAGGTACGAGTCAGATCTGCTAGATTTTGTCTGATTAAGGGAGAGTTATTTAAAAGAGGATTTGGTCAGCCCCTTTTAAGATGCTTAAGCCGAACGGAAGGAGCTCTGGTCCTTAGAGAAATCCATGAGGGATGTTGTGGTAACCACATGGGTGCCAGAGCTCTGTCAATTAAGATCTTACGGGCAGGGTATTTCTGGCCCCATCTACGAGAAGAAGCGGAAAACTTCGTGCGTGCATGTGAGAAATGCCAGAAAAATTCAACGCTAATACACAGGCCTGCCGAGGAGCTTATGACGATGAGCTCCCCTTGCCCATTCTCCAAATGGGGAATAGATCTGGTCGGTCCTTTTCCCATGTCCCCTGCTCAAAAGAAGTCCTTGATAGTGGCAATCGATTATTTTAGTAAATGGGTAGAAGCGGAGTCCTTGGCCAAAATTACTGAAGACGCAGTTATGAAGTTCTTATGGAAAAACGTGGTATGTAGGTATGGCGTCCCCAGAATTCTGGTCTCAGATAATGGAACACAGTTTATGGGCTCTAGAATCAGGGCATGGTGTTCGAAAATGAAAATTGATCAGCACTTCATCTCTGTTTACCATCCCCAAGCTAATGGACAGGTAGAGGTCACCAATCGCATACTGGTCCAGGGGATCAAAACTCGTTTGGAAAAAGCTGGGGGCAAATGGGTGGATGAGCTGAGTGCAGTCTTATGGGCCTATAGAACTAACCCTAAGGAGAGCACAGGGGAAACGCCTTTTAGCCTTGTCTATGGTATGAACGCTGTGATATCTGTGGAGATTAGCATGGCGACTCATCGAATTCAGAACTTCGATGAGAAACAGAACGAGTCTTTGATGCAAGATGCTCTGGATTTAGTTGAAGAAAAAAGGGACAGAGCTGCCACAAGGATGGCCCATATCAAAGGGCGAGTAAAGGCCATGTATGACAGATCTGTGGTGAAAAGACAGTTCCGGGTTGGAGACTTGATCTTAAGAAGATCTGATTTAGGAAAGTCCAAGGGGAAATTGGATGCCGCGTGGCAGGGACCCTTCCGAATTATCCAGGTCTGATCTGGAGGAGCTTACAAACTGGAAGAATTAGATGGCACGACAGTCCCTCGCGTTTGGAACATTGTCAATTTACAAAAATTTTACACCTAATTGTAATATCTTATGTTTATTTGATTGAATGAATTGGCAGTTGAATAAAATTGCAGCCCACGGCAGGAGTAACCAACAAGAGATATTCAAAATATTGACGAATGTGCCTATTTGATAATTAAAAAGAACTTTCAACAAAAACAAGAAAAATACAAGCAGACATCTTTGCAGAACATTAGCAATCACAGAGACACAAATCACAAGCATATAAAAGTAAAAGTACAACCTTAGGATGGGTGTACAGAAGCGAGAAGTTGACGGAGTCGTTGAATTTCGTCCTCATGTTCCAAAAGACGGACGTGAAACCGGTCTGAGACCTCCACGTCAATGTCCCAGTCAACGTACAGTTCATCGTTCTCCCTTTTCAGGTCAAGAATGATTTGCTGAAGACGTTGTCGTTTACGGCGGTATTGCACCTTCTTCTTGGCCAGCTTCTCCACACGTTCCTGCAGCTGGTCCTGAAGTTGGGAAATTTCTTCCTTAAGACGACTCTTCTCATGAAGCAGTCGGATATGCTCCTCAGTGGAAAAGTTGTTGGAAGACGATGAAGACGCCATTATGCAGGGGACATAAACCGAGAATGGACGCCATTATATAGGAAAGGAAAAAGCGGGATATCACTTTGACTTGGCGCGAAGAGGAATTAGAAAAGGCGGGAAACTACATTTTGGCGCGCAAAAGAGCCCAGGAAAGCCAGGATTGGCTAAGGACGGATGTCCTGAAATTTTCCTGACCTGATTGTCAGTGTAAGCCAGGATTGGCTAAGGACGGATGTCCTGAAATTTTCCTGACCTGATTGTCAGTTTAAGCCAGGATTGGCTAAGGACGGATGTCCTGAAATTTTCCTGACCTGATTGTCAGTTTAAGCCAGGATTGGCTAAGGACGGATGTCCTGAAATTTTCCTGACCTGATTGTCAGTGTAAGCCAGGATTGGCTAAGGACGGATGTCCTGAAATTTTCCTGACCTGATTGTCAGTTTAAGCCAGGATTGGCTAAGGACGGATGTCCTGAAATTTTCCTGACCTGATTGTCAGTGTAAGCCAGGATTGGCTAAGGACGGATGTCCTGAAATTTTCCTGACCTGATTGTCGGTTAAGCCAAAACTGGCTAAAGATGGTTGTTCTTCACTTTACCCAACATGAAGTATGGGTCCATGTCAACAGGCTTGATCTCCCAATCTGGATGTCAAGAGCCATAAAATTGGCCTACACAGACAGACCTGACCTGTCGGTCCGCAAGAATGTATGAATGTGCTGGACTGGACTAAGATATAGAACCTTCAGAGGTATAATGCTTAATAGTTAACATTACTGTGCATGAATTAAATGATTAAAGATGTATTAACAGAGCAAGTATAGAGAAAGAAACTAGAGATATTCGTATATTATCGCACCGGCTGCCTACACCTTTTCAAAGAAAAGGTTGGCAACTTTGATTACAGGAGATTGCAGGAAAAACATTGAAAAAAAAAAGCTGCAATGTTTAGCTATGAGAAGGTCTCCGGTCTGAAGCTAGAGCTCGACGAACTCGCCAGAGTTCACGCTCTGTTTCGTGCAGGCGGCGGCGATATTTGTCAGAGCGATCGGCAAGCATTGGAACTTCGCCGGCGGCGGCAGTCAAGCGACCTTTTGATCCGGACAGCTCCGCCTTCTCCTCTTGAAGTTGGCGGTTAACTTGCCGGAGTTCAGCCCACTCTCTTTTGTAGAAGCGTTTCTTCTGGCGTTTCCATTCTAGCAGTCGATAGAGATAACCAACTTTCTCCTTGAGCGCGACCAGTTGGTCAGAAAGCTTGAATTTCTCCACAACTAGGGAGATGTTTTTTCTCTTCACCGCGTTGAGTTCTTAGATCAGAGGAGAGGAAGAAATTTTTCAGATTGATTGATGAAAAATAGTGAATACATGAATGTATTTAAAATAAAGACGCGTGTAAAAGGAATCCAAAAGTACTAGGGTTGCCAGAAAATCAAGAAACCCTAAAAATCCAAGAGTCGCAACAAGACAAAAAACATTAATTGACATTAAGTAAAAAAGTCTGAATATAAAAAATGCATCGGAAAGTGACAGACCAGCCACACAGGCAAAAAATCAGGTCTGTTCAAAAATACAACAAAGGCACAGAGAGCTACGGCTCTACATCCAGCTCTGTGGCTAGCTGTTCCACTACATCTTCAACCAGGGCACCGGGGGACGTTCCACCTGGCAACTCACCTAGACCAGCGAAGGTTGGGGAGGGAGAAGAGTCAAGGATAGCTAGGGAAAGATCCTGGCCTGGATGAGATGCAGCAGGAGGAGGAGAGTGGAAGAGACAAAGGATGTGCTCCGCGAACTCTGTAGCCTCAGCAAGGTGCAAACGGTCCTGCTCCCGGGCATAAACAAAAGAGGCAGGCTCAGGAGGATTTTTCAGTGGAAGGTCCCGATTAAAGATAGCGCTGGGGTCAGCTGCATTGGTTGCACTCCACTTGGCCTGCTCATCAAGGGCAAAGTAATAATAGCTCATGGCCTCGGGAAGAAGCAAGGAGTAGAGCTCTTTGGACCCTAGGAAAGCCCTCTTGGCTTCCTCTCTAGCCAACTGAATTAACCTTAGGCCCTCTTCAGAGCCTAGAAATTCCATCCTCCACTCTGCCTTGGCTTTGGTCAAGGACTCATCCGCCAAACTGCAAGCTTCAGCTAAGGCTTCATCCCTTGCCTCAGCACGAGCAGTCTCGATCATCTTCGCCTACGCTTTGCGCATCTCCTCTGTTTCGGCCCTTGCTTTCCTGATTTTTTCTCTCAGCTCTCCCAGCTCTTCCAATTGCCTTTTTAGCTGTACTCCTCTCTCCTTGGCAAGAGTCCTGATACGCTCCATTTTTAGGATGAGCTCCTTGTTCTCCTTGACCACGTCGAATTGGATCAGCGATCTAGACATGCGGGTGGCCAGAAGGGCCTTCTTGGAGATAGCCTAAAAAAAAATTAATATAAATATATAAAATAAAATAAAAACAAATTTTTTAGCACAGGAGCAAATTATGTGACGTGGGTACGAGGAACAAAATCTTACCAGCAGCTGGTGATCCGTCATTCTTTCCAAGTCCGGTTGGTCTGCTGGTAGCATTTGCCGGAGCAGGTATTGTACGACAGTCTCCCCCGAGCAGTTGGTGATGGAATTAATCGGAGGTGGACCACTGCGAGTACCAGCAGAAGGAGCATTATGAGCTGAGGAGACTAGAGCACGGCCACTGGTGGTTGTGCGTGGCCTCTTGGACAGAGGAAGTGTATCTTCCTCTGAGTTAGAAGAAGAGGGTCTGGCGAGAGCAGGTCACGAAGGCAGTGGAGCAGGACTAAGGCTGATTTCTGGGAGGGAATCCTGAGCGAGATTAGAAGGTCCCACCCHTTGCTCRACAGCCCTGGAAGGTTCACTGGCTTTCCTCTGGGCTGCCTCGATCATYTCRCGCATCATCWTGTCTGAAAGCACCAAAAAAGAGGGTTAARGRTAAAATAAACAAGCAARACAAACCTGGAAGGAGAAAAACTATACCGATCTCTTTGGTTAAAGGGGCTGTTTCTGACTCATTKTTAAAAAAATCCAAGACAGAGGGAAGGAGAAGGTCAGTCACATGGAGAGGATTCTCATTTAAGGTAGAATGATTTCTTTATACGGGAAGACCTGTTGGTTGAGGACAGAGGAGGATATGAAGGTAATCCTTCAATAGGCTTAGGACTAAAACCCCAGTCCTCGCTACAATAAACAAAGAAGAATATCTTCCTCCAATCCTTGTTGGAAGTAGGAAGTTTAAATAAAAAGTGAACCCCGAGTCGGGCCGTCAAATAGAAACAACCCGGAAAGGAACTTTTCGCTTGGAAAAGTTGGACGAAGGTATGAGCGGAAGGGTCCAAACCAGCGTAACGCATGTCCAGACTATAACAAACCATGATGCGAAAGGAGTTAGGGGTAAATTGGAAAACAAGAATTTGATATATTTTGGCTATTTCCAGCATTAAGGGATGCACGGGAAGATGTAGGCCTGCCTGAAACTGGTCTTGGTAAAAGGTCAACCATCCGGTTGGCGATTGACAGGCCAATATACCTGTCGGAGGGCAATAAGCGTCAAAAGGATCGGAGATTTTGTGTTTATGACGAATTTCTTCTACCGTCCTTTTACTCAGGATGGAGGTAATTTTGGGGTGATCAGCGGCGGCCGGAGGATATTCCAGGCTGCCGGAGGAGGAGGAAAGGGCAGCCACCGCCGCGGCCGCCGAAGAAGAGATAGATAGAGAATCGGAGTCCCCCATGGGTGAGTCAGTTAGAAGAAAGGAAGGTAGTATCGCCGCCGTGGGAGTAGCCGGCGGCGAGGAGGCATTATGAGGAGGAACGCTAGAAGACGACGCCATTCTAAAGAAATTAAAATAAGATCAGGGGCTAAGAGAGGTACCTGGCCTGTATAAGATTTCCGGAAAAGTTAAACTGAGAAATTTGAATCGGAGAGAATCACCAGAAATTCCGAGAGAGAAGGGAGGCTTAAGAGATTTAGAGAAACTGAAAAACGCAAAATGAGGGTTCAGCGGGAATAAAAAGAAATAAGATAGAATTCGAAAAATGGGAATCGATAAAAGAAGGATTTGAAAAGATCCTCACATTTAATGTGGGCAGATGAACAGTACCCTAGATGGCAAGCTAGAATGCTAACCGCTCTAGGATAGGGCTAACGTGGCAGCACTGGAAAAGGCATGAAAATAAAGGCTTTGGGAAATGAACCGGCACCATTAGCGCCTGTAATTAGGCTTCAAAGAGGATTTCTTGGGGTCTGTGCAAAACACGGATAATAGACCTGTAGGTCCTCGTTTCTGATGAACACCCCTGGAGCACATCAGTTCTACCCCAATACCCGTAGGGGGGAGGAGTTGATGGGGCAATAAGTTGGTCAGACCTAATTTGCGGTAGATCTGATTTGGAAGATCTGGAGTAGTACGAATAAAAAAAAGAGCGGCTTAGCCTGAATGAGGGTCTGGCCAGACCTGTTGGCAAAATAGGATACCAGGTGTTGATGGTCGGTGTTGTCCTGAGGAGGATCCGAGCTCCCACCGAGTGTCTGTATCGAGTGAGCGCCGATCAGGAGCACCGCCGAGCTGGACTCACCATGTGCTGCCGACCTGGACACGCGGGGCTCGTGGCGGACACCCGCGCAATGCTGCTGGGCTCAGACCCGTGCGGGCCGAGATGGACTCACCATGTGCTACCGACCTGGACGCATGGGGCTCACCGAAGACGCCCGCGCAATGCTGCCGAGCTCAGACCCGCGCGACCGATCTGGATTCGCCGCATGCTACCGACCTGGACGCGCGGGGCTCGCCGAAGATGCCCGCACGATGCCAAGCAGAACTCAGGCCCACGATGCCGAGCTGGGCTCGCGTGGCTTACCGAATGTACTCGCGCGATGCCGAGCTGAGCTCAGGCCCGCGACACCAAGCAGAGCTCGCAATATGTTGCCGACCAGCACTCGCCGAGCGACCATGCCAAGAAGACCGAGCCGACCTGAGTCATAAATCGCCGAGCAGGGCTCGCAACGAGCTACCGAGTTGAGCTCGCATGGCTCGCCGAAGGCGCCCGCACGATGCCAAGCAGAGCTCAGGCCCGCGATGCCGAGCTGGGCTCACGTGGCTTACCGAAGGTACTCGCGCGATGCCGAGCTGAGCTCAGGCCCGCGACACCAAGCAGAGCTCGCAATATGTTGCCGACCAGGACGCGCGGAGCTGGACGAGAACTCCCGCACGTTCTCGCCGAGCTCAGACCCACACTGCCGAGCAGAGCATGCGACGCGTTGTCGACCAGGGCACGTGAAAGCACCGGACTGAACTTGGGGCCAGCTGCCGAGCAGAAATGCGCCGAACAGATGAGCTCGGCTCCCTGCCGAACATTCCTACTGGAGAAGCTGGGTAGGATGTGCCGAGCACTTTGAGCTCGGCACTCTGTCAAGACGAAACTCGCCCGGAGGAGGCCAGCGACTCGAACCTTGAGTCAAATGCACGGGCCGGAGAGGGCCGACCAGAGAAGTGTCAAGGAGGGTGGATTCTTCCGAAAGATCCGCTCGATTTGGGAAATATCTGAGGACGGCATTGAGTCGGTGGAAAATATTTGAGGGCGGTATTGAAGCGGTAATCACGTGAGCAGGAGTTTTAGAGGGCCAATAGGAGAGTGACAGGTGTCTGATTAGGTTTTCAATGAAAAACTATAAATAGCCTCTCCAAGAGAGAGAGAGGGGATCCCAATTTTTAGAGAGAGAAAGATAGAGAGCTTTAGAGAGAGAAAGCTTGTATTTCAAGGTCAAGCACCTGTAAAAAGGGTCCGGCTAAGGTCGATCCGAACTGATTTTGAGG
>BMAC01000627.1:491031-507878 GCA_014905375.1 Phtheirospermum japonicum | reverse complement strand
GTCAATCCTAACACCTGAAGCTCTGGTCGGCAACCCTAAGAATGTTGACCTTCGGGAAGGTCAAGCAGAGTCAGATCCGGCTCGAGAGACAACAAAGAAAAATGGAAAAAGAAGGCTGGAGGAAGAGGCTGAGCCGAATGCCAAGAGCAGGCTCGATAGACCTCCCATCGCGCGCCGCCTCACATTCTCTTCCCCCGAAAATGTCTTTGCCCGGCTCGGAAAGACAACCATCAAAGCACGAGAGGATCTCCCAGTGAGATCGGCCAACAGCAAAAGCATGGCTGTGAGCATCCCAGGCAAGCCAAACAATGAATTGGCCGAGTTGAAGTTTCTAAAGCAAAGGATTGCCGAGCTGGAGGCCAAGCAAACCACCCCCCCGGTCCAACCCACATATCCGATCTCGCGACCGATTGTGACTAGCTCGGCGTGTGACGACGAGTCCCCCCTATCTGTCCAAATTCTCTCTGAGCCGTTAGAAGGAAAGCTAAAGATCCCTCCAATCGCCTTGTACAAAGAGAGCAGTGACCCCGATTCCCACCTCAGTCATTACCAGAATTACATGGACATGCTCGGCGCATCCGACACTTACAAATGCCGAATGTTCTCCATGACCATGGACGAAGTCCCTTTGAGGTGGTACAGGTCGCTCCCACGTCATTCAATCTTTTCATGGCCACAGCAGAGCGAGGACACTTTATGGTTTCTAAAGCCACCGTTGCACCCAAGAGAGCTATTGCTACCATAGTACAGCAGCCAAACGAATCGCTGAAAAGCTACATTGCCAGATTCACAAAGCAAGTCTCAGAATCCCTGCCGTGCGGCGACGAAGCCTTGCTCATCCTAGCTCAGAACGGATTTTCGGACAATTCCTTCTTCAAATGGGTAAATAACCAGCAAGACCCGCAAACCTTCCAAAAATTCCTCGCTCTGGCCGCGTCACAAATCGCAGCCGAACAGAACATGTCAGCTCCAATAATTTCCTTCTCACAGCATCACAAACGAGCTCGTCAAGTCGACAAAAATCCAAGCTCTCAAGCAATCATGTCCAAAAAACTCTTACAAGACAAACACACAGACCTCCTTGCAGAGTACAACGAGGTCTACTCCATGGCAGCGGCCACAATTTTTGAACGGATCAAAGACCTAGATATCCTTCACCCAGCTCGACCGATCAAGAAAGACCCTTCCTTGCTGGACAAAAAGAGGTTCTGCAGGTACCACGGATCGATCGGGCACAACACAGAAGAATGCCACGATTTAGTCCGTGCCCTGATCAAAGTTTGTGATGATCAGAATCTGCTGCCGTTCTCGAAGAATCATCAAGTTCGGCAGGAACGAAGAGGAAACAATCAGCCACCCCCACCACCACCCGCGGGGGCCGGGGCCCCGAGAGAAATCCTGACCTTCATTAATACGAGCCGAGCTGAGGAAGAGATTTCGAATAGGAAGAGAAAGATCCTGATCAGAGAGGCTAGGAGCTCAATTCAAAAAACAAAAGTCATGAGATCTGACATTTTTCACTTCGATGACCAATCAGAAGAAGAGGACAAGCTTGTATCGTCCTTCACCTTTCATGACCCAGATGCAGCCCCGCTGGACCATCCCCACTCAGATGCCCTCGTTATTACCGTGCCCATCCTTGGAATCCGAACTCATCGAGTCCTCGTAGACCCGGGAGCGTACGCAAGTATAATCTACCTACCAGCCTTCCGAAGGATGAGGGTGCCAAAAGAGTACATCAAACCATGTGTGGACAGGATCAGGGGAATCAGCGGCGGCTATTTGCAGACCCTTTTTCAGGTGAGACTATCTGTAGAGTTTGGCACCGGAGAAGATAAAAGGGCAATCCTCACAACTTTTAAGGTGATTGATGTCCCGAGCGATTACAACGCCCTCATCGGCAGACCAGCTCTTTACGACCTCCGAGGCGCAATGTCCGTCTATCACTACTCGATCAAATTCCCAGGCACCCTAGGTGAATGTGAGCACCGAGGAGATCAAGTGGCTGCTAGGGAATGTAGTTGGTCGATCAGGCCAAAACAAATCAACATGGTCGAGCCGATGGAAGCAAGCCAAGAACCGAGCAAAGAAGCGAATGAAGAGTCGGAAAACAAGGGCGTGATGAGATCAGAAATGGATGCCGAACTCACAGAAAGAGAAGTGGAGAAAAGATTTTGCTCCGGTCAGGACACCAGTGACAATGCCAAGCTCGACTGCAACGAACAAAGCAAAGAAGAAGCGGGAAAGGAGCTCTCTGGGCATCAATGCCGAACAGAAAGAACCGAGCTCAATAATTCCGAGCAGAATAAAGAACTAAAAGTACAAGTCGAAAAAGCCAGCTGCAAACCCACTTAGCAGGAGGACGCCGACCTGAGCAGGGAACGAGGCCGGCGCCCGAGGAAAGAACCAATGTCGGAGCTTGAAAATGTCAAAAACCGAGCAGAGAATGCCGACCTGGAGATCGGGGTCAGCATGAAGAATGTTGAGGATGAACTGGATCCGCGAAAGCCAAGTTGAAGAGAAAGGCCACCCACGCCGAGCCTGTGGAGGAGTTAGACTGGGTATCGCTCGACGAACTCGACCCAAACAAACAAGTCCGGGTCGGCCATGACCTCAAGGAGCCCATCAGGTCTGAGTTGATAAGCTTTCTGAAAGCAAATCAAAACGTCTTCGCCTGGACGCACGCTGACATGCAAGGCATCGACCCTGAGCAGGCTTGCCATAGGCTCAACATAGATAAGAATGTCAGGTCGGTGATACAGAAGAGGAGAAAACTCAGCCCGGACCGATACGAGGCACTGGAGATAGAAGTCGTGAAGCTCCTCGACAACAAGTTCATCCGTGAGGTCAGATACCCGGTCTGGGTGGCTAATCGCGTTCTTGTCAAGAAGCAAACAGGCCAGTGGCGGCTATGCATTGATTTTTCTGATCTCAACACGACTTGCCCCAAAGACAGCTATCCGCTCCCTCACATTGACTATATAGTGGACGCAACCGCGGGACATGAACTGATGAGTTTCATGGACGCTTACTCAGGGTACAATCAAATACCGATGACCCCAGAAGACCAGGAACACACGTCGTTCTATTCGGCGAGAGGTCTCTAATGCTACACGATGATGACCTTTGGCTTGAAGAACGCTGGGGCTACCTATCAGCGCTTAGTTAATAAAATGTTTGCTAGTATGATAGGAAAGACTATGGAAGTCTATGTGGATGACATGCTCGTCAAATCCTTGTACTCAACTAATCACATTGAAGATCTGAACAAAATGTTCTCAGTTTTGCGTGTTTACCGAATGATGTTAAATCCAAATAAATGCTAATTTGGAGTTAGCTCAGGAAAATTTCTGGGCTACATGGTAAGCCAAAGAGGCATTGAAGCCAACCCAGATAAAATCCGAGCTATAACTGAACTACAACCTCCCAGAAGCATAAAACAAGTACAGAGTTTAACTGGAAAAATGGCCGCTCTGAATCATTTCATATCCAGGTCCACGGACAAGTGCAAACCCTTCTTCGAAGCAATCAAGAAAAAAAAAAACTTTTAAATGGACTGAGGAATGCCAAGCAGCCTTTGAAGAGCTAAAAAAATGAATGGCAAGTGTGCCGACCCTACAAAAACCTGTCAAGGAAGAGCCGCTGCATCTCTACCTAGCTGTCTCAACGGCGGAAGTCAGCTCGGCACTCGTCCGAACCGAAGAGCACGGACAACATCCGGTGTATTACACGAGCCACGCCCTACATGATGCCGAGCTGAGATATTCGGCCATGGAAAAGATAGCATTCGCCCTTGTCACCTCCTCAAGAAAGTTACGCCCGTACTTCTTGGAACACAAAATAGTGGTACTGATGAGCTTCCCAATGAAGCAAATCATGCACCGCCCTGACACTTCAGGAAGGATGATCAAATGGGCAGTTGAGCTCGGACAATTCGATATAACATACGATCCAAGAACAGCCATTAAGGGGCAAGCCCTGGCCGATTTCATAGCTGAATTCACTCCGGCGGTTGAACCAATTCCCGCAGCAGCCCGCGCAATGCTGCCGAGCTCAGACCCGCGCAGCCGATCTGGATTCGCCGCATGCTGCCGACCTGGACGCGCGGGGCTCGCCGAAGATGCCCGCACGATGCCAAGCAGAGCTCAGGCCCGCGATGCCGAGCTGGGGTCGCATGGCTTACCGAAGGTACTCGCGCGATGCCGAGCTGAGCTCAGGCCCGCGACACCAAGCAGAGCTCACAATATGTTGCCGACCAGCACTCGCCGAGCGACCATGCCAAGAAGACCGAGCCGACCCGAGTCACAAATCGCCGAGCAGGGCTCGCAACGAGCTACCGAGTTGAGCTCGCGTGGCTCGCCGAAGGCGCCCGCACGATGCCAAGTAGAGCTCAGGGCCCGCGATGCCTAGCTGGGCTCGCGTGGCTTACCGAAGGTACTCGCGCGATGCCGAACTGAGCTCAGGCCCGCGACACCAAGCAGAGCTCTCAATATGTTGCCGACAAGGACGCGCGGAGCTGGCCGAGAATTCCCGCACGTTCTCGCCAAGCTCAGACCCGCACTGCCGAGCAGAGCATGCGACGCGTTGCCGACCAGGGCGCGCAAAAGCACCAGACTGAACTCGGGGCCAGCTGACGAGCAGAAATGCGCCAAACAGATGAGCTCGGCTCCCTGCGGAACATTCCTACCGGAGAGGCCGGGTAGGATGTGCTGAGCACTTTGAGCTCGGCACTCTGTCAAGATGAAACTCGCCCGGAGGAGGCCAGTGACTCGAACCTTGAGTCAAATGCACGGGCCGAAGAGGGCCGACCAGAGAAGTGTCAAGGAGGGTGGATTCTTTCGAAAGATCCGCTCGATTTGGGAAATATCTGAGGACGTCATTGAGTCGGTGGAAGATATTTGAGGGCGGTATTGAGGCGGTAATCACATGAGCAGGAGTTTTAGAGGGCAAATAGGAGAGTGACAGGTGTCTGATTAGGTTTTCAATGGAAAACTATAAATAGCCTCTCCAAGAGAGAGAGAGGGGATCCCAATTTTTAGAGAGAAAAGATAGAGAGCTTTAGAGAGAGAAAGCTTGTATTTCAAGGTCAAGCACCTGTAAAAAGGGTCCGGCTAAGGTCGATCCGAACTGATTTTGAGGAATAAAAGTTAAGCACTTTTTCCCACTCGTTTCTGATCTCAGATTGCTGCTCTTTTACTATTTTTTGGTTTTGTATTGGTTTTGTGTTACTCTTAACATAAACACCAGGAAAGATGGGAACAACTCTCCTTTTTGCCTAAGCTGAAAGAAGCGCTCTACCGGAAAAGAAAGGAGGAAGCCCTGTTTTCCTGACTCTCAATAAGGGGACAAGTGGGACCACTTGTCAGAATTGGTTGCGTAACGGCCCGTGATTCGCGGCATGTGCTCCTAGGATCCCGGCTGGGGTCCCCACTAGGAAAAACTATAAATATCACAACTTCAAAGCTGAGAAAGGTACGTTATTCTCTTGAAACATTCCTTCTTATTTTTTTGGAAAACACCTCAAACGCTTACTGACTTAAGCATCGGAGAGGTTTCCACCGGAAAACCACCGGTGATCCTTTCTAATCTGTTTTTGTGGTGTAGGTTCAGGAAACTCTTGGGCTTTCAAGTGTTATTCAGTTAGTTCACTTTTTGGGCTGAAACACAGCGCAAAGAGGCACCCTATTTACAGAGGCAATCATGCGTGATGACTTCCCGGCCTCCTATCGGTCAATGGGCTTTGAGTACAGCGGAACTACAGACCCGTGGGATCATTTGAGTCGGTTTGAAATAGCAGCTACCTTGCACAAATTTTCTTAATCGGTCATGTGCAGGGTCTTTCCGATGACCTTTACGAAGTCAGCTCAACTTTGGTTTAGCCAATTGCACCACGCTCTATAAGCAATTTCGAGGAATTCTGCTCGACACTCTTTCACCAATTCACCAGTTGCAAGAAGTACCGGAAAATGCTACAAGAGTTATTCACTTTAAAACAAAGAGAGAATGAGGACCTGGGTACGTACATCAAGAGGTTCACAAATGCTACTTAGCGCGCAGATTGATCCAAACTTGTGTGCACCCCGTTTTAAATAAATTAATTTAAAAGCATGTTAGTTTGCTCGCAAGAGTACGAGGTAACTGTAGGGTGATAAGTTTGACTCGAGTCGTATCTCTCGAGAAAACAACTATTCGGTCTTTCGGATGTTTTTCTCAATTTACGAACTAAAGTAAAATACATTTACATTTGGGGTTTTAAAAGATATTGGGTTGATCATTATAACTTAAGCAATAGTTAAACTAAAGCTATTTAAACTAATTATTCTAACTAAATTATCAACTACGAGCAATAATTATACTATCAATAATACGCAACTATAAATTAATCCTAATTAACGAATCTAAGATAAACATAAGAAATTACCACTAAGCAATGAATCATAAGAATCTAAGAACGAATAAATAAGCATGAATCAGTCGCATAAGTAAACTAAAGTAATCCAATATCCAATACCAAGCATAAAACGAATAAGCTAATTAAACTAGTTCTAGCATTAACTAAGAAATTAACTAGGCAATTAACTAATAAATTAACTACTAAATTAACTAAGATTTTAGAAAACTTATTGTAACTACTAAAAGCAGTAAAAAGCTCCAGCTATTCCGAAGTTTGAACGTTGATCTTGGGCGAAGATTGAATCCCGAACTCGAATTCGATATTTTGGACGCGTTGTTCTTTGATCCTTGATCTCCGTCTTCAAATCTCGTTATAAGATGTGGAACTATTGTTATTGGAAGCTATGAAACCCTAGGTGGTCGTGTATTATGTGTCTCTGGTGTCTCCCCCTCTCAAAAATCCGAAATATAGAGGGTTTATATAGATATTGCAAGTCTTGGTGCACAAGAAACCCTAAAATCCGAATTCTGGGCCGTCGCGTCGATGGTGCGTCGACGGAGCATCGACTGACGTGCGCTGGAGCTCGGCGTCGGTGCTCCCTGGGTGTGCGCATTGGCTGGGAGGGTGCGTCGACTGACGCGGTCATGGATCGACACTTCAGAAAGTTGCATCGACGCTGCGTTGACTGACGCTCCTTCGGTCGACGCTTCAGAATGTTGCGTCGACGTTGCATTGACTGACACCCTTTTAGTCGATGCTTCAGAATGTAGCGTCGGCAGTGTGTCGGCCCTGCATCGACTGACGCGGATCATGGCTCGCGTCGACGGAGCATCGACGATCGCGTCAGTCGATGCGACAGAGCGTCTGTCTTCTTTCGATCTTTTGCTACTCGTTTCGCCGGAAAGCTTGTTCTCCTATTCTTGAACATCGACATTCGTCTATTACGCGCTGAACTCTTCCGGTTACTTAGATGTAAGGTGAAAACAATGAAATATCACCTATTTGCATCAATTACGATTAAAATACGGTAAAATAAGTCAGAACTATAAAAAATACGGAATTATGCTTAAAGCGTCCAACTTATACCAAAAACAAATAGAAAACGAACTAAAAAGCTAATAAAAATAAGGACAAATCTACTCTAATCACAGATGACTCGTGCCGCCGAGTCATTAGTCACGGGTCATGACATCCTCCCCCACCCAACCTTGAATTGCCCTCAATGCGAGCCTCCTCAGTGCTCTTGGGTGCTTCTTGAAAAAGGGGGTGTACGTCCCTTCCCGTAGCCTGCCTCCCCGGTTGCCTCAAGTGATGCCAGGACATCCCATACCGTCCTCGACCTCATAGCCCTTCGGTTTGGTTGGCCTATTCCTGTAACCTTGTGCGACATGCTCGCACAAGCCAGCGATGCCTGATGGCTCGCTAGGCAAGAAGGATCCTTTGCCGATCCCACTGTCCCCCGTGCTAGATGTGATCTGCACACGTTCGCCTACATTGCGCTCAATCCTTGATGGATGATCAATCTCGGTCCGACTTGGCAAGTCGGACACCCAAGCTTCTTGAGGTATTTCCCAACCTCTCGAAACTTGCTCGGCATCCCTCACCCTTGAGAGGTGGTCGTGGAGATTCTCCCCCTCGGCAACCCATGGCACATATACCGGGTGTTCTTCGGTCCTTGTTCTCCTCGCATATGGATTGGCCCTCTTGTGTTCGAAGTTCGGCCTTGTTTTCGACTTCTCCTCCGCTCACTTGGTCACCTCCATTCCCCCGTGTGAACCGCCGATGGATCTATAGGTCTAAGCACCGTCCTGTCCATCACCCCGTTCAGTTCATACGTTGGCTACACCCTCAACATATCAGCAATATCCCATGGATATTCAGGCAAGATGCCTGCTCGTACTAGTACCAGGAAATACCCAATCAGGTTGAGGTTGGGTACTTCTTCGGCGAGTACCCGCATGCCGGCCTGGATGGTCCCGCCCACCTCGACTATGCAACGCTCATCTCCTTCCTGATGAGCACGATTCATGTGGTTGGCTATTCCACATGAGTATACTTCGACCCTTGTCCCGTATGACCACCTCAAATGTCCCGCTTGCGCACAAAATGTGCCACGATTGCCTCCTTGGCTCTCATACCGCCATGCATCATGCAGGAACGCTCGCACTTCCTACAAGTTGGCTAGGTTTGTTGGCCTCGTCATGGTGCTCCATCGTTTGGCCAGCATGGTTAGCTACTCCTTGCTGCTGCACAGGGATCACCCTTGTCCCTTTCCTCGTCATGTTCACAATTGTGGGCCTGATCGAAAAGCCCAACAACTTCGATGACTCTCGTCGCGAGTCCTCTTCTCGGCATGCTAGTACCGAGATTTGCCCAGTCCCTATCATGGTGTCGTCTTGCTTCAAGCTGCTCCGCCCCCTCAGTACGATAGCCACCATACTCCTCGACAACTCCCGAAGAGTTCACATGGAATGGGTGTTCTCACCACACCTGTCTGGTTCTCTTGCCCCTATCGCTCGAGCTGTGCCTTGATAGTACTGGCCGCAAGTGTGGATGGTCAACCCACACAGCCAAGAGCATGCTTCATCCGAGCATGTCTCGCCATTGGTGCTCCGCAATGGTCCGCTCCCCCACCAAACTCTTCGCCACTGTGGCGAATGAGATTGGTCAAAGCTGCTTCCTTTAACCACGCCACCAGCTGATATATTTGTCGCATTTACCGGACATGCTGCTTTTCCATCCCGATTGCAGAGCATAAGGGTTGGTCTGCCCTCAGCCAAACGCCCTTTCAAGTAGATCGCGGTTGACATCACCTATCGATCTCCACTTCCGAGTATCCAATCGAAACATTGGGGACACCTCACAGCTTGTGGTCGTTGCTGTTGCTAGCAATCCCACTAGGTTGTCCCGCCTTGCGCAAGGATGTTGACAATCCTTCGCAAGCCATCGACCCTTCAAATAGCTCCGGCCCTTGACCAAGCATGCGCGTTGGCTTCGCGCAACCCTTCACGGTTGAGGACCTAACTAGGTTGATCTTGCCAATCAGGTTGTTGATTCGTGCCGCCCACCCTTTGTGGGCCTGGATCTCACCTGAATGTGAGGCGTTGACTCGACTCGGTGTGCAAGAGTACCCGACCGCCATAGACGCACTCCAGACATGTCCTCTGCTGGGCCACATGTCCCAAATCAAGCCGCGGGATGGGTCGATCCATCTCCCTCCGTCTTCGCCTCGCCTTGGTTCCGCTTTGGTTCCACCGCTTGCAAATTCGATGCGTCTAGGTCACAGATCGGGTAGATCTGGCCTAACACCACGGCATCATCAGCATGATCACCCCTGCTCCACCGGAAACAGATCTTCCTCCCAGTCCGGATCTGTCCTTGCAGTGAGGCGCCGTCGACTCAGCCGCCTCCAGTCCACCGGGCGCGGATCTGCCTTCTAGGCCTGATCCGTCCAAGTAAGGGGGCATCGTTAGCATGACTTCCCCTGTGACGCGACTCCCTTGGGTCGCACAGACTGTTCCTCCATTTAGATTCTACCACAAAGGGGTCTTAGTTCCCCTTGTAATCCTCCCGAACAATATTGTATAATGAAAATGTATAATGTGAAATATTCAATGTTAAACATAATATACAATATTTTTATTATTATTGGGGCCTATAAGCAACATCATCAACTACAAGTCACCACAATGATCAATGGAAGCAAGTTCAAATTATAGAAACAAATAAAATTTGGCTGAGTAGTGCTGAAGACTTATAAGCATTCACTTCGTTCTCCCGTTTCTATTATTTCTTACTATTTCCACTATGATTCGCAACATGAGTTTCAAAAAATCATAAGAAAATCATGGCTATTCCTCCGGAATTACAATGGGAAAATGGCATAATACAACACATTATAGATACCAAATAACCTTTAAAAAAACACAAAACTCAATGATTCAACTAATAATATCCTGAAATACTCACTTTTCATCCCAATTCATCACATCAAAAACTAATAAAGATACAACTTCGACGAAGAAAATTAGCAGGAATACACAGCTGGAATTACGAACCAGCGACAAATAAAGTACACAACTCCAAAAATACAAATATTTTCATCCACAGGCTCGTGAAATTACAAAAAATTTGCATACCTTTCCAGGTCGCTTTAAATCCATCGTTCAAGGAAGTGTTGGAGAATTAAGGAAACTTCCTTGTGCATATTGAGTGGATGATGAATTTGATTCATTGCCTGTTTCATTAATGGAAAAAACAAAATGTGAGATTTTTTTTTAAAAATAAGATTATATATATATATATAATCATTGTACTAATCAAATGTAGCAATTAAGACTTGGGATCAAAAGTATCATACTGAAGAGGGATTTAGGTCTTTTAGGTTTGTTGCTCTTCTTCCTCAGTTCAGCTGGTAATTAAAAAAAAAAGTTAATAATTTTTAAAATAAGAAACAATCAAGGAAAAAATGAGCAATTAAAAATAGAATGAGAAAAGTGATAGTAAGGTATGATATTTTTAGTAGAAACAGTAATGCTGACAAATAATAAATCTGTGTAATTAGAAGCAAGGGCAAAAGAACACATACTTATTCCTGGGACTTCATGATCGTTAACAATTTCAAAGTTCTTGTAGGTGTAACCCATGAAGTTTACGTCCTTAGATGAAAGCATCTGTGCAAACCCAAGAAAGAAGAGTTAAATTAGATTTGATTACATCATCGGAAACTAACTCAGCAATAAAAGACGGGTTTCATTAATGATGATGAGAAATCTCATGAAAACTATATATTTTCAAGAATCGACAGAATAATAGCACTGTATGCACTCACCTTTCTCCAGGGCCCGGATTTTGCAGCTGATTGGACTTGATTATCAGTCTGAAAATAGATAAAGTACATGAGAAAAAGAAACCAAAAAAATAAATAACAAAAATACAAGGCTTAATTACAAAAGAACTCCAGCTAACTTTCAAAATTACAAAAACTACCGCTGAGATTTTATATTGTCTTACAGTTATGCCATTCACAAGCAAAAAACATTTCAAACCCTTCTTCAGAATTATAAGAATATTACAGTTAGCCCCTCATAATTTTAACACTTAACAATACCTCATGGGTACTTTTGTAAGTTAGCTTTTTTTTTTTTTTTTTGCAATCATCCCGAAATTGAAATAGCAAGAATAGCAAAAGGAAAAAAAAAAAGATGTTAAAACAGTATGAGATTAGACATATCAGCAAGTAACTATTGATAATCACGTAAACAAAAGCAACAAAAAAAAAAACAAAGAAAGAAAGAAAAACAAAAAACAAAACAACAACAAACATTTGGATGGCCAGGAATCTACTTGGATAATAATAAGCATCATAATACTCACAAACATGTAGATAAAAAGAAGGTATCGCACTAACACCAAAGTCGGTGATCTTGACTTCACCTCTGTGATTTATCAGCAAATTTGATGGTTTCAGGTCCCAGTGGATAATTTGTTTTTCGTGATAAAGATACCACAGGCCTTTGAGTACCTGTACAATCATTATCAGGGTTTCAGTAGATTTTTTCTTTTTCTAATTTAAAAAAAAAGAAAGAAAGAAAGAAAGAAGAACAACACCTGTTTACAAATTGATGCAAGATATGGTTCTAGAATAATATGAACCTTCTTCAGAAAATCTGCAAGGGACCCTGCATCCATGTACTCCAAGATTAGGGAAATTGCGCCATTATCATAGAAGGACTGATAACAAACTACAATGTTGAGGSRTTGGGATGATTGSTTAATTTTCAGTTCTCGTGCAATATGCTTGCGAGCAGACTCTTCGATATTCATTTGAATAATCTGAAATACATCATGAAATTGAAATAAATAAATAAATACGGATATTGATGCATCACATCCACAGTATCTA
The DNA here is from genome assembly GCA_014905375.1 of Phtheirospermum japonicum. NCBI lineage: Eukaryota > Viridiplantae > Streptophyta > Magnoliopsida > Lamiales > Orobanchaceae > Phtheirospermum > Phtheirospermum japonicum. The sequence continues at coordinate 495,579 of BMAC01000627.1, read as the reverse complement.
GCGTAAAAGACATTTTCTTGTTCTAACTGACAATAGAAAGTAGGCAAGGGTATGATGAGAAACTAACATGGTAAATTGGTGAAATTGCAAGTTGAAGCACGGTCGATCCTTTTGTTGTGAGTGCAACTTCCTTGGCAGCCAAGTGAACAGTATCCACTAACACATATAGTCCGAAACTTATGAAGCATCTCATAAGCTGCAAGACAACCTCTTTCTCTTTGATATTCAACAGAGGAGGAGACATATGTATCAATCTGTCTCAAGATATGCAGCAACTGTTCTGCTCGACTTCTTCCATCCTCTCCACTGGATTAAATAGCAAATCAAAACAGGCATCGAATATGTCCAGTGACATCATTGTATATCGCGCAATCACAGTAATAACTAAAATTTTCCAAAAGTTTCCTATCCATGCAATGGAACTGAACAACATAATTAATAGACCATACATCTACACGGGTATAAGGGTAATTTATATTATTMTTGGTTGGGTATGTCACACAAATWATGAAGACAAAAATATCTACTTMTACACAAKCCATGTAAGTAAAGAAGACATCAAACCTCATCCGTATGAACTTGGGAGAACTAAATTAAATCCCAAAWGTAAATATATAAGGGGAGGTCAAATAAAGAAKACATCAAACCTCAAATAACTTGACACAAGACATGAATTTCTAGACCTCAAGGATTTAGTTCTTTCAAATACTTTCAAGTATTCATAGTAAATAATTCCACAAMAAATTTTAAAAAATGCAATTKTTATTTATTTAGCAAGGAAGAGAGATACAAGGAAGAAGAAAAGAACCCCTCAAAAGAACACATGAAAGTTCCATAAAATTTGTCCGCCAGCCTCTTTACAAGTCCACCCCCACCCAAACAGACTTAATGCCTACCACCAAAGAAAAGCAAAGCGTGTAAGTTTTGGTCAAATGCAACAGTCAAATGATAATCCCTAAAGATACGTGCATTACTTTCTACAGAGCTAAACCAAGTCATAACAAAAATTATGACTACCTTTTCTTAAGAAGTTGTATTCCCAAGAATCTATAATATTAAAAACATTTCCTATCAATCTTGATTTGCCTTGATAGGATGTTTCAACTATGAACTCTTTTTTGGTTTCCTGACATATAGGTTAACAAGTTATTCCACCTAACTAAACAAGGAGGTCCGCTTCTCCTGCATTGCAAAGCTTTAACCAAGTCAATCTTGTATCATATAAAAATTGGTTCCACGCTCCGCTGGTGTATTTGTCTTACCAGCTAATTGTTAGGGATGCAAACAGTATGAAGCCGTGCAAACATGCATAAAAGTCTTTAATACTCGAGAAGAGCCATACCAAGTAAAAGCTTAATAGAGTAGTTTCATAAGAAATAAATACCTTGTAACAAGGATTGCACAGAGAAGAGTAATAAGATTGTGTATAAGACCATTAATAACATCAGGGGGATCGTTCGGTAGACTAAAAAATCCTAAAGTAGCCTGTCAAAATGTAAAATATTCAGGAGCAGAGAAAAAAAATCACTAACAAATAACTGTAATAAATTGTATCTTTCACCTTCAGTACAAGGTTCCACGAGATTGTACCTTCTCATCGAGTCTAGGACCCTAAATGCCGTGTGAATATCATCCGCATCGCAAGAAGCGTGAATGAATATCGAATACGAATACGAGTCGGGCTCGAGACCCTTTTGCCTCATCCCTCGAAACAATTCATATGCTTCATCCACTTTTCCACCTTTACACAGAGAATGCAAAATAATATTCCAAGTGAGCAAATCGGCTGTGTGACCTCTTTCAAGAATTTCATCGAACACGTTTTGGGCTAGGTAAATTAGCTCTGCTGTAAGCTCTAAAAACAACCTAGAAATCTTCCTGGTTAATTTCACACGACTCGGGTTTTTTCATCTCCGCTAAAAAAATCCCATAAAGTCGGGAATTGTCTGCTGCTACCTAAAATATTCACCAGAATGCGATAGCTTTTCGAGCTGTGTTGAAAACCAGGGATGTGTTGAGCCCAAATGAAGAACCTATGAGCAGAAAACCCGAGAATTTTGCAGCGCCTCAAGATGTTTTTGACTAAGTCCGTGGAGAGTTTGGAAACGAATGGATTGAGCACTGATACGATGTCGTGTTGGGGGTTTCTGTAGTCACTGAGGATGTGCGAGAGCTCGTTGACGAGATGTTGAGAGGGCGATTTTGGGGTTGTTAGCTTGGAGTGAGCGGGGATTGATAGAGAAAAAAAGTGTTTGATGAGTTTGTGGATTTTTGTGAGATTGTGGGGATGAGAGGAGAGATGTGCAGAAGGTTAGAGAGAAGACGGAGGAAAAAGTAGAAATAGAAAAGAAATAAAAGGTTTAATTTTAATTTGGAAAAGGCTTTCCAGAAACGTGGGGTTTGATTTTAATTTGGAAGATACTTTCAAGAAAGGTTTGTCAAAACCCGTTCTGGACAGAAAAAATTATGGGAGGTAAAAAATTTCATTCACGCGCCATTAGATTTTAAAAAAGACTTTCTAGAACGGTTTTTAAAACACCGTTCTAGATTGACATACAGTCCAGAACGGTATTTTAATACCGTTCTGGAATGTTCGTCAATCCAGAACGATTTTTGAAAAACCGTCCTGGAAAGAAAAGATATGGGCGGCAAAAATTTCATTCACACGGCATTAAATTCGAAAAGACTTTCGAGAACGGTTTTCTAAAATCCGTTCTAGATTGACGAACATTTCAGAACGGTACTCATTCACACGGCATTAAATTCGAAAAGACTTTCGAGAACGGTTTTCTAAAATCCGTTCTAGATTGACGAACATTCCAGAATGGTATTCTAATACCGTTCTGGAATGTATGTCACTCCAGAACGGTTTTAAAAATACCGTTCTAGAAAGGAAAAATATGGGCGGTAAAATTTTTCATTCGGGCGGTATTAAATTTTGAAAATACTTTCTAGAACGGTATTTTTAAAACCGTTCTGGATTGACGTACATTCCAGAACGGTATTTTAAAACCAGTTCTGGAATGTAAGTCAATCCAGAACGGTTTTAAAAATACCGTTCTAGAATGCACACATTCCAGAACGTTATCAGAATACCGTTCTGGATCGACACATAATCCAGAACGGTTTTTCCCTAACCGTTCTGGAATGTCTACTTTCCAAAACGGTATTTTCAAATACCCTTCTGGATGCACCAGGATGTTCTGTTCTAGAATGCAGTTTCTGCACTAGTGAGTCTTCCTTGTGATTTGACTCGAGTCCAACTTACCGCTTACAGCTGCTTCGTTCTCTTGCGGACGAGATTTTTATTTTTAAATAAAAAAGTAGGTGTAAAAAGTTTGATTCAAAATTTGGCGCCGTTGTTGGGGAAGGCTAAAGGTCGTCGATTTTTGGTGTTTGCTTTTTAGTGATTTTTGTTTGATCTTATTTGTTTGTTTGTGTTTGTGTTTGTTTGTGAATTTTGTTTTTGTTTCATTTTGTTCTTTCTGGTACGTTTAATCTCGCTTTTTGAGTGTTGTGCTTTGTAGGCACATTTTTGAAGATTCGAGATTATGTTGATTGAAGATGGCGGATTATCTAGTTAGTTCGCCATATGATGACATTTACACTCCGACTTTCGATTGTCAAGTTCCACTATCATATTATGACATGATGCTCCGAGCGGTCAAGAATGGGCCCGTCTTTTTGATCATTCCGGCCCATATCCTTCATTTTGCTATGGTCCGAGCATGGGCGCTTATGCATTGTCTCGTGGGTATTATCATCTGGGTCATGACGATTCTTATGCTCAATTTGCCCCGCCTTATCCGAACGGGGACTTGTATGCTCCACCGTATCAAGATTTCTATTCTTCGGAAATCCACCCACCTCTGATGCATATACTTCGAGCGGTGATCCTTACACCACAGTTTCTCAAGATTTATCCATGTCCCATCCATCGGAATTGGAATCTTTTATAACCAAGATTTCGGATTGGGATCAATGGATAGATGAACGCATGGATCGCTTCGAGATTCAATTAAAGCAACTTGTCAAACAGGTGTATGGGTTTCACCAACCTTGTCATGAGGAGATGCCCATCGTTGATGTGGAAGATTCAATCTTGGTTGAGGACAATTCCAGCTCTGATTATTTTTTGAGAGATGTGTGCAAGGAGATGGAGTTGACGGGTTAGAAGAAAGAGTTGGAGGAAGGCATTACCATTTCCGTGCGGTTTGATGATGAAGTTGTGCCAGTTTCGGAGGAGAGTGAGACAATTGATTCATATTTTATGGTGGTAGACGAGATAGTCGAGAAATTGCCCGATCACCCCATGCTACAATTGCCCTTTGATATATTCGAGGTGATCGATTACTCACGGTTCCGACGTCCGAAGACAGTTGGAGTGTTCACTTCTCGCATCATAGGACGTGATTTTTATGCCCGCCTTGGTGATCACCATTGCCAATTCTTGCTCTTGGAGAATACCAAGGCGTGGCACGATTGTCATTTGTTTTTAGACCCGGGGTGACATTGACCGTAGACGTTGTCAAAGCTAAAGACGTTAAT
>BMAC01000627.1:404822-482468 GCA_014905375.1 Phtheirospermum japonicum | reverse complement strand
TCTCCGCCGGGAACTTCTAGATATTCCAGCCAGATCTTAATTGGGAAAGAGCTGAAATCAATAGGTATTGTTGATGGGGAGACTGGGCCGATCTGCCCACTTAAGAAGTATTCCTGGCTAGGCAATCCTGAAAATAATAAAGGATTCGCTGGCTTGGTCAGACCTGGCCTTCGGCTTATTTGAGAAGGAACAAGTGGGACCACTTGTTCAGAAACTGTTTCTCAAACGGCCCATGATTCGCGGCACGTGTTCCTGGGATCCCAGCTGGGGTCCCCACGGGAATAAGCTATAAATATCTCAGCCCCAAGGCTGAGAGAGGTATGTCTTCTTAAGCATTCCTTCTTATTTTCGGGAAAACACCTCAAAACACTTACTGACTTAAGCATCGGAGAGGTTTCCATCGGAAAACCACCGGTGTTCCTTTCTAATCTATTTTTGTGGTGTAGGTTCAGGAAGCTCTTGAGTTTTTAGGTGTGATTCGGGTTGCTCACTTTTTGGGTTGGAACAAATTGGCGCCGTCTGTGGGAATCGAACCCACGAACACATGGTTAAGACGTGAGTTCCTTTTCCATGGCCTCTGACGGATTACGAAGAAACTTGGTGGGAGAGATCGGCGGAACTCCCAGCTCCGCAGCGCCGCAGGGCATGCCAAGATCAGTAGAGACGCCTCGAGCAAGGCTTGAGGGAGCCGAACCATCGACAGGGATCCCGGCAGGTGCTGCTCCATCCTCTGCCTGTGGTTTAGTACCTGTTGCTAGCAGTTTGCTGAATGACGCCTTGCTCAGGAAGTTATCGGAGCTAATAAACAAAGCTTTAGAGGCGGCAATCGAGAAAAAAAATTTCTGAGGTCTCGACGCCACCGCCTGACTCACAACCGGATCGAGCGATTCAAGTGGCGGGAACAGAGCCACCACGTAACCAGTGCATGGATCGGATTCCTGTTCAGGATAGGGAAGAGCTTCTCTCCACTTCTGATGGAGAAACCTCAGGCCAGACCACTCCAGGCCTAGCTGAGCAGATGCAGAGCCTGCAGAAAGAGGTGCGGGATTTTAAGAAGAAGATGGCGAGCACTAGCGCAGTTCCGATACGGCGAGGCACCCCGTTCATGGAAGAGGTGATGCGTGACGAAGTGCCGGCTTCATACAGGTCCCTGGGTTTTGAATATAATGGGACCACAGATCCGTGGGACCATTTGAGTAGATTTGAAATTGCGGCCGCTGTACACAAATTTTCAGACGCGATCATGTGTCGGGTTTTCCCGATGACCTTTACTAAATCAGCCCAGCTCTGGTTTAGTCAGCTGCCGCCGAGGTCTATCAGCAATTTTGACGAGTTCAGCTCAGCCTTTTTACACCAGTTCACGAGCTGTAGAAAGTATCAGAAAATGCCGCTCGAGCTTTTCAGTTTGAAGCAGAAAGAGAATGAGAGCCTCCGCGCTTACATCAACAGGTTTACAACCGCTGAGTTAGAGGTGCCTTCTGGGTCTGAAGAGCTATTGGTGAATGCTCTGGCGCAAGGTTTGAGAAGAGGAGAATTCTTTCAGTCACTAGTTGTTAAACCAGCAGTGAAGTTTGGAGAGCTTTTGGAGCGAGCTGAGAAGTATATCCACTTAGAGGAGGCCTTAAAGATCAAGGATGAGGGAGAGAGGAAGAGAGACAGGCCTGATCGTGAAGAAAGAGGAGTTGTGAAAAATCCTACGCTAGACCTGCCTGGAGGGAGACCTCGCTTTGATAGATACACTCCTTTGGCAACCCCACAGGGCGAAATCCTGCAGGCAATTGAGAAGCATCAAGACCTGAAGTGGCCGAAGACCTACTCGCAGAGGCCCAGGAAGGATAAAGGCCATGTATGAAAAATCCATAGTCAAAAGGCAATTTCGGGTAGGAGACCTAGTCCTAAGAAGAGCTGACCTAGGAAAGGCAAAAGGGAAGCTGGATGTATCTTGGCAAGGGCCGTTTTGAGTCATTCAGGTCTTAGCAGGAGGCGCTTATAAACTGGAAGAGCTAGATGGAACTGAGATCCCTCGCGCTTGGAATATCACTAACTTAAGAAAATTTTATACGTAGTTGTAATTTTTAAATGCTTGTTTGTCTTTCTTGAATGAAATTGCAGGTTTTATCCCATGCACCAGTTTATGTACGAATAAAGCCAGGATTAGCTAAGGACCGATGTATTAGATTTCGCCCGACCTGATTGTCGGTTAAAGCCAGGATTGGCTAAGGACCGATGTCCTAGATTTCGCCTGACCTGATTGTCGGTTAAAGCCAGGATTGGCTAAGGACCGATGTCCTAGATTTGGCCGACCTGATTGTCGGTTAAAGCCAGGATTGGCTAAGGACCGATGGTCCTAGATTTTGTCCGACCTGATTGTCGGTTAATGCCAGGATTGTCTAAGGACCGATGTCCTAGATTTTGCCCGACCTGATTGTCGGTAAAAGCCAAGGATTGGCTAAGGAACCGATGTCCTAGATTTCACCAGACCTGACTGTCGGTTAAAGACAGGATTGGCTAATGACCAATGTCCTAGATTTTGCCCGACCTGATTGTCGGTTAAGCCAGGATTGGCTAAGGATCGATGTCCTAGATTTCGCCCGACCTGATTGTCGGTAAAAGCCAGGATTGGCTAAGGACCGATGTCCTAGATTTTGCCCGAACTGATTGTCGGTTAAAGCCAGGATTGGCTAAGGACGGATGTCCTAGATTTTACCCGACCTGATTGTCGGTTAACGCCAGGATTGGCTAAGGACCGATGTCCTAGATTTTGCCCGACCTGATTGTCGGTTAAAGCCGGGATTGGCTAAGGACGGATATCCTAGATTTTGCCCGAACTGATTATCGGTTAAAGCCAGGATTGCGCTAAGGATGGATGTCCTAGATTTTGCCCGACCTGATTGTCGGTTAAAGCAACGATTGGCTAAGGATCGATGTCCTAGATTTTTCCAGACCTGATTGTCGGTTAAAAGCCAGGATTGGCTAAGGAACGATGTCCTGGATTTTGCCCCGACCTGATTGTCGGTAAAAGCCAGGATTGGCTAAGGACCGATGTTCTAGATTTCGCCCGACCTGATTGTCGGTTAAAGCCAGGATTGGCTAAGGACCGATGTCCTAGATTTCGCCTGACCTGATTGTCGGTTAAAGCCAGGATTGGCTAAGGACCGATGTCATAGATTTTGCCCGACCTGATTGTCGGTTAAAGGCCAGGATTGGCTAAGGACCGATGTCCTAGATTTTGTCCGACCTGATTGTCGGTTAATGCCAGGATTGTCTAAGGACCGATGTCCTAGATTTTGCCCGACCTGATTGTCGGTTAATGCCAGGAATTGGCTAAAGGACCGATGTCCTAGATTTCACCCGACCTGACTGTCGGTTAAAGCCAGGATTGGCTAAGGACCAATGTCCTAGATTTGCCCGACCTGATTGTCGGTTAAAGCCAGGATGGGCTAAGGATCGATGTCCTAGATTTCGCCCGACCTGATTGTCGGTAAAAGCCAGGATTGGCTAAGGACCGATGTCCTAGATTTCGGCCCGAACTGATTGTCGGTTAAAGCCAGGATTGGCTAAGGACGGATGTCCTAGATTTTACCCGACCTGATTGTCGTTTAAAGCCAGGATTGGCTAAGGACCGATGTCCCTAGATTTTGCCCGACCTGATTGTCGGTTAAAGCCGGATTGGCTAAGGACGGATGTCCTAGATTTTGCCCCGAACTGATTATCGGTTAAAGCCAAGATTGGCTAAGGACGGATGTCCTAGATTTCGCCCGACCTGATTATCGGTTAAAGCAACGATTGGCTAAGGATCGATGTCCTAGATTTTTCCAGACCTGATTGTCGCGTTAAAGCCAGGATTGGCTAAGGAACGATGTCCTGGATTTCGCCCGACCTGATTGTCGGTTAAAGCAAGGATTGGCTAAGGACCGATGTCCTAGATTTCGCCCGACCTGATTCTCGGTTAAAGCCAAGACTGGCTAAGGACGGATGTCCTAGATTTTGCCCGACCTGATTGTCGGTTAAAGCCAGGATTGGCTAAGGACGGATGTCCTAGATTTTGCCCGACCTGATTGTCGGTGAAAGCCAGGACTGGCTAAAGAACGATGTCCTAGATTTCGCCCGACCTGATTGATTGATAAAGCCAGCTCTGGCAATGACGGTTGCCAACAAATTTCCCGACCTGATTGACAGCTCAAGTCAAGAAAAGCTAAAATCGAATGCACCGATCTACCTGACCTGATCGTCAGCTAGACCACACAAGCGAAATAAGATATCTTACGAGGTAGGTGCTGAATTACTAAGGCACTGACATAAAACACAAGTTTGAGCGATTTGAGCAATCAAAAAAGATCCGATTCAAAACTTATTCGAGTAAAACTGTGACACACAAGAAAGGGAAAAGGCTTATATATATTACTGACCATTCAACAAGAACAAGTGCAGGTTGCACACCTTCCCCGGAGGGTTGGCAACTTGGATTACATTAAAATTACAGAAAATAAATGAAGATAAAACCCAGACGCCTATCTGGGTGAAGACCTTCAGTCAGAGGCTAAGTCTCGGCGAATGCGCCAAAGCTCCCGCTCTGTCTCATGCAGACGGCGATGATACTAGTTAGACTGCCCTGCAAGAACATGAGCTTCGCCAGCAGCAATGGTCAGGCGATTCACCGAGTCAACCAAGTCCGCCTTCTCCTCTTGCAGCTGGCGGTTGATTTATCGGAGTTCGGCCCATTCCCTTTTGTAGTGACGCTTCTTCTGCCTTTTCCTCTCCAAAAGGTGATAAAGAGAACCAATTTTTTCTTTGAGTAAGACCAGCTGGTCGGAGAGCTTGAATTTCTCCACAACCAGGGAAATGTTTTTTCTCTTCACCGTATTAAGTTCTTCGATCAGAGGAGATGAAGACATTTTTCAGATGGATAATGAAAAAGATAAAGCATACATGCGAATATATATTGAAACCGGAGGCACGTGAGAGGAATCAAAAAGTAATAGGGTTTCCGGATATTCAGGAAACCCTACAAAGTTCAAGAGTCGCTACCGGACAAAAAGAAAAGCATTCATCATTAAAAAAAATTTAACTTGTTCGGCATTACATACGCTTAGCAGAAATACAATCAGACCAGCCACACAGGCATCCTACAAGGTTTGCTATGAAATGAAACTCTTTACAGCCTACGGCTCGACCTCCATATCCGTTCTAAGCTCCATGGGCAGCTGCTCTACCACGCCCTCCGACAGACCTCCTGGAGAAGCACCCCCAGGCAGCTCACCCAGACCTGCGAAGGTTGGGGAGGGAGATGAAGTCGGGGGAACCACGGAGAGGGTCAGGTCTGGTTGAGCTTGATCAGGTTCAGGAGAATAGAGAATAGCATGAACATGCTCGGCGAACTCTGCTGACCCGATCGTGTGGAGGCGATCCTTGGCAGGGTCATAAGAATAGGAGGTCGGCTCTGGAGGGTTTTTCAACGGCGTCTTCCTGTCGAAAGGGACTTTAAGATTGGCCTGGACCCACTTGGCCTGCTCATCCAAGCCATAGTTGTAATATACCACGGCTTCTGGGAAGAGCAGCGAGAAAAGAGCCTTGGATCCCAGGAAGGCCTTCTTAGCCTCATCCCTGGCCACTTGAACCAACCTCAACCCTTCTTCCGAGTTGAGGAACTCCGCCTTCCAATCGCCCTTGGCCTTGCCAAGAGACTCATCAGCCAATCTCCTCGCCTCAGCGATGCCCTCGTCCCGAGCCTCTGCCCGAGCTGTTTCTACCACTTTCTTCTGGGCCTTCTTCAGCCCGTCCACCTCCTCCTGCAGCTTTTTAGCCTCTTTTATCTTGTCCTTAGACAAGGCTCATAGTTGCTGAATCTTTTCCTTGAGGTCTTCAATCTCCTTGGTAAGGCTGGCTTGGCCCAGGGACCGGGTCGCCCTGATGGCCAAAAGGGCCCTCTTCGCCTCAGCCTGGAAGCAAAAAAGAAAATTGTTAAAGACTTAGAAGGTGTAATAGAAAAGGAAAGAAAGGAAATAAAGGTTAGCTTACCCGGGCCTCATCTTGGCACCACGGCTCTAATAGCTCCTTGTCACTCATATGCTATAAGGCTCGTAGATCTTCAGGGGAGCATTGGCCACTCACGTGGCGAACTGCCATGTCTCCCGAGCAGTTTAGAACTGAAGTCCGCCGAGGGGGACCAGAGCTGCGCACAGTGGGGGCCATGGGAGCTGCGGCAGGTGCTGAGGCGGGATTGTTTGAAATGACCACACCCCAGCCTCGGCTGGATCGAGGCCTCTTCATGAGAGGCATGTCTTCTTCCTCCGAATCGGAGACAACATGCCTTACTGATCGGGGGCGCACGGACGGCGCAGCAGGAAGAGAGCTCTATGCTCGAAGAGCACTGGAAGCGCCCACTTCCTGAGCCGGCGTTGCTGATTCAGCCACCTGGCCTTCTCTGTCAGAAGCCTCGAATAGCAATCGCATCATTTTTTCTGAAAAAAGGGGGAATAAGAAAATCAGACACATAAAACATCAAAATATGATATAATAAGGTCAGAATGAGAAAGCTTTTTTACCAATCTTAGACGGCAGTGGACCTATCTCACAAGTATCATTAAAAGTCTCTAAGAATGAAGGGGTGAGAAGGTCATTCACGTTGACAGGGTTTACATTCAGAGTTGCCACTATTTTCTAAATACGGGAAGGCCTAGTCACTGCTGTCAAGGGAGGATAGAAGGGCAAGGCATCTATGGGGGTGGGGTTAAAACCCCAATCCCCATCACAATGAACAAAAAAGATTTTTTTGCGCCTGGATTTATTGGAGGTCGGGATTTTGTGTATGAAGTGGACCCCGGGTCTGGCCGCGAGGTAAAAGCAATTGGGGGGAAGACTCTTCACCTAGAAGAGCTGATAGAAGACCAGGGTCGTTGGGTCCTGGCCTGCGTAATGCATGGCTAGGTTATAACATACCATGATCCTAAAAGAGTTAGGGGAAAATTGAAAAATAGGAATTTGGTACATTTTGGCAATCTCTAGCATCATGGGGTTGACAGGCAGGCGCAGGCCCGCCTGGAACTGGTCAACATAAAAGGTCACTCTGTCTACCGGAGCTTGGCATGCCAGGGTGCAGGCTGGAGGGGCGTAGGGATCATAAGGGTCTTTATTATTATATTTGTAAAGAATCTCATCTATCTTATTTTGATTGAGGATGGAGGTAATTTTGGGGTGATCGGGGAGTGGCGGAGGATACGCTACACCCCCTGAAGAAGAGGTGGCGACCGTCGCCAGAATATCAGGCGGTGATGAGAGGGCTGCTGCTATCTCTTGAGGGTCAGGTGATGAAGATGGAGAGACCTCGGCCCCCTCTGGGATAGCGGATGTAGAAGTGGAAGGAATTTATGCCGCCTCTGATATCGCAGGCGGCGGAGAGGAGAGAGTCGCCGCTGCTTCAGGGAGGGAGGATAGCAGGGGGAAGGGTAACCCTAATTTCTGGAGAGGATGACATTATAAAAATTGAAAAAAAAAAGAAGAAGAAAAAAAAAGGGGGTAAGAGTGAAGAAGGGTACCTGGTTCGTAGAGATCGTCGGAATAATTGAGAGTTGGTGAGGAGAAGTTCGCCGGAATATTGAGAGGGACAAATTTGCGAAAGTTTGAGAAGAAAAAAAAGGAAGGGGAAAGCAGAAGATGAAAAGTGAAATAGAGAAAGGAAACCATCGGGAATAAAAGGCAAAGTGAATGATTTCAAAATACGAAAACCAAGAAAGGTGGGATTTGATGGGATTTGCGCATTTAATGCGGGCAGGCGAACAGTGCCCTAAAAGGTGAGTTGAAACGGCTAGGACTCTAGACTATGGCTGACGAGGCAGTACCTGGAAGGACATGGGAGTACAGTAACTGTTTGGAAACGTGCGACACCGCTAAACGCCAATAATTAGCCCTGGCAGTTTAGCGTGTCCCTTGGGATTCGTACCAGTACGAGAAGCACTAAAAGACGTGGGACCTCATTTATTACTAAGGGCCCATGTACCTCGCCGCTCTACCTAAACCCTTTTTGGGGGGAGAGGAGTTGATAGGGCAGTATTGGTAAGACCTGGATTGAGGTAGACCTGAATCTAGTAGTAAAGGTGGTGAGAGTTGACTGACTTGCGCGTAAAAAAGTATGGTCAAATCTCTCTTGGGAGAGAGGTGGCCTTTGACAGACCTGATTGTTTGTTAATAGGAAAAGGCAAATGGGAGACCATTCGTTACCTGGATGATCTTGATTTACGGGCCTTGTTCCCAAGATCCCGGAGAAGGGTCCCCGCCGGGGAACTTCTAGATATTCCAACCAGATCTGAATTGGGAAAGAGCTTAAATACATAGTGATTACGGATGGGGATACTGGGCCGATCTGACCACTTAAAAAGTACTCCTGGCTAGGCAATCCTGAAAATAATAAAGGATTCGCTGGCTTGGTCAGACCTGGCCTTCGGCTTATTTGAGAAGGAACAAGTGGGACCACTTGTTCAGAAACTGTTTCTCAAACGGCCCATGATTCGCGGCACGTGATCCTGGGATCCCGGCTGGGGTCTCCACGGGAATAAGCTATAAATATCTCAGCCCCAAGGCTGAGAGAGGTATGTCTTCTTAAGCATTCCTTCTTATTTTCGGGAAAACACCTCAAAACGCTTACTGACTTAAGCATCGGAGAGGTTTCCACCGGAAAACCACCGGTGGTCCTTTATAATCTGTTTTTGTGGTGTAGGTTCAGGAAGCTCTTGAGTTTTCAGGTTTTGTTCGGGTTGCTCACTTTTTGGGTTGGAACAATTTGTTTTATGCTTTTTGCCTTATGTATTAGAATTTGTGCTTGATCTTGTGAATCATCCATGGAATCTAGTTGAGTTTAAAAACTAGATCATAGATTGAGGCCTAAATCGTTTAATTTCATGCAATTTCATATGTTCCATGCATTTTCTTCATTTTTATGCCTTTTGTCTTAGCACATTGAATTTATGTTAGATCTTAATTATTGGCTATGGAATCTAGATGAGTTGCACGTCTAGATCAAAGATCGTGTCTTGGATTGTCTTGATTTTGAGTTTTTCACATGCTTTATTTGCAATTTAATTTTCATGCTTTGTTTCATGCTTAACCCTATATCTATGCTTTGTTGCTTGTTATTTTTCATAAAGTTTTAAAATTTCCCCTCTATTTTCATTGCTTTATCCATTCATGCTTTCAAATTTTGCTTATTTGCATTATTTGAGTTTTTATGCATTGTTGTACCTTGTGCTTGCATGCTTGTACTTGGTGAAAAATTGCTTGTTCTTGCTAAATTTTCAATTTTTCTTGCAGTTTCATTGAAGGCATACGACCAAGGCATCCGACCAACTTGCTATTTCAATTTCTAGTGTAGTTTAGCTAGTTTAATTGCTTTATTTTCATTTTCCTTTACTTTTCAAAGCTTGAAACACTTTGATTCTTAAAATTGAATTGATATCCAATAATACCAAGCCAAATGAACCTTTTATTTCCAAAACCACGAAAAACCACACTTCAGAATGGCTCCGCTTGTCTAGGCCACCATTCCAGAATGTTAGCCACTTTGAAGCTTGCTCTTGGCACCAATTTGGGCATGCAAATAGGCAAGACTGGGCTTGGATTTCTGGCTTCCATGCCTTATCTTGAATTCCAATCATTAAGCCACCTATTAAATGAGAATTTTGAATATCATAAACCCAAGAATTACAGCAAACCTCTAATTAATTGAAACCATTTAACCCAATCATATAAGAAATTAAAAAGACAAGTGAAAAACAACAAAACAAGAAAAATAAACGAAAAACCTAACGAAACTCGACTAAAACCTACTAAAATCAACATAAAAACCTAATTAAAAACACGAGAAAAACACCAGAATTACATGCAAAACACCAGGGAAGAGCACTTGCAAACGTATTTGTCTCAATTTCGCGAGATACTCAGTGGCATAAGCTCTTTCAAAGTCCATCAAATTCCCAGAGAAGAAAATGGCCGAACCGATTACCTGGCCAAGGTAGCTAGCTCAGAAACGGACTGTAAAGAAAAAGTGATCACCCCTCTAATGGCATACCGGGAGTTTGGAGAGGAAAAGGTGCATGCATTAGAAGAGGAGACAGACTTGCATCACCCGATTAGATTATATCGGAAAAAAGGAGAGCTACCAGATAATAAAAAAGAAGAAACAAAAGTAAGGATCAGGTCCGCTCGCTTCTGCTTAAGAAAAAGGAGAGTTGTATAGGAGAGGGTTTGGACAACCTCTCCTACGATGCCTGAGCTGGAAGGAAGGTGCCCACATCCTCAGAGAAATCTACGAGGGTTTCTGTGGTAACCATATGGGCACTAGAACTTTGTCGAGCAAAGTCATGAGAGCTGGCTATTTTTTGCCATTATTATGAAATGAAGCAAAGGACTTTGTTAGGAAATGTGATAAGTGTTAGAGGATCTCCACTTTTATCCATCGACCAGCGGAAGAGATCATGATAATGAGCTCTCCCTGCCCCTTTGTGAAATGGGGGATAGACTTGGTCGGACCCTTTCTTATGGCCCCGGTTAAAAACAAGTTCCTGATTGTTGCCATTGATTATTTCAGCAAATGGGTAGAGGCCGAAGCCTTGGCAAAAATAACTGAGGATGCTGAATGAGCTTTGTGTGGAAACATATAATATGTCGATTTGGCATTCCCAGGATCCTGGTCTCCAATAATGGCACGCAGTTTTTGGGAGATAAGATCAGAGCCTGGTGCACCAAGATGAAGATAGACCAACACTTCACATCTGTCTATCATCCTCAAGCAAATGGTCAGGTCGAGGTGACCAATCGCATTTTGGTGCAAGGGACTAAGGCACGCCTTGAGAGGTCAGGCGGCAAATGGGTAGAGTATTGGAGAAATCCCATTTAGCTTGGTATATGGCATGGATGTTGTTATCCCTGCAAAAATAGGTCTGGAAACCCACTAGATCCAATGCTTCGATTCAAATCAGAATGATTTATTGATACAGGACACATTGGATTTGGTTGAGGGAAAAAGAGAGCGTGCTGCCATTAGGATGGAGCACATCCAGGGATGAGTTAGAGTGGCTTATAACAAAACGGTGATGAAGAGATGATTCCAAGTGGGAGACCTTGTGTTGCGTAGAGCTGATATGGGAAAAGCAAGGGGAAATTTGGACGCCACTTGGCAAGGACCCCTTAAGATCACGAGAGTCCTAGCAGGAGGAGCATATGAATTAGAATAGATGGATGGTGTCGGGTACCCCGAGCGTGGAATGTAAAAAATTTACGAAAATACTATGTGTAAGTTGCTTTATGAAATTTATTTATATAATGATGATTCGAGTCTATCCATATTACGAGCTGACCTAATGGTCAATAAAACCTCAAAAGCCGGGATTTTCTAGGGAGGATGCCCCAATTTTCCTGACTTGATTGTCAGAGAAGCCAGGATTAGCTAAGGGCGGATGCCCCAATTTTCCTGACCTATTTGTTAGAAAAGATAGGATTGGCTAAGGGCGGATGCCCTAATTTTCCTGACCGGATTGTCAGAAAAGCCACGATTGGCTAAGGGTAGATGCCCTAATCTTCCTGACCTGATTATCAGAAAATCCACGATTGGCTAAGGGCGGATGCCCCCAATTTTCTTGACCTGATTGTCAGAAAAGCCACAATTAGCTAAAGGCAGATGCCCCAATTTTTTTGACCTGATTGTCAGAAAAGCCAGGGTTGGCTAAGGGTGGATGCCCCAATTTTTCTGACCTGATTGTCAACAAAGCCAGGATTGGCTAAGGGCGGATGCCCCAATTTTCCATACCTGATTGTTAGAAATGCCAGGATTGGTTAAGGGCGGACGCCCCAATGTTCCTAACCTGATCGTCAATAAAGCCGGAGTTGGTTAAAGGACGAATATCCTAATTCTCCTGACCTACTTGTCAGTACAGCCCATATTGGCTAAAAACTTACCCTGCGGAGCCAGAGATAACTATCAACAAGAGTTTTTTTCCCAGAAAAAGAGATCATTCATTATAAATCGAGGCCAAAATTACACAAAGGAAAAACACTTACGCCACTTTTTACATCAAAACTTGGCGAGTTTAATTAAAAGTAGAAAAATAAGAAAAAGGAATGAAAACAACAAAAATCTGGGAAATACATAGGAAACAAAGTTTAAAAATCATCCATGGGAAGAAGAAGCCCTCTTGTCAGAGGCCAGAATCCGGCGAACACGCCACAGCTTGCGCTCAGTTTCATGGAGGCACTGACGATACTTGTCCGCCCGCCCAGAAACAGTATGAGCCTCGCTAGCGGCGGTGGTCAGTCGAACTACCGATTCGATTAGATCAGCCTTTTACTCCTCCAATTGGCGGTTGAGCTGGCGGAGCTCAGCCCATTCATGCTTGTAGTAGCATTTTTTCAGCCTCTTCCTTTTCCAGAAGCCGGCACACTTGGGAAGTTTTCTCCCGGAGAATGGAGAGATTGTCAGAAAGTTTGAAGTTCTCGGCAAATAGTGAGAGATTTTTCCTATTCACAATATAAATTTCTTCAAGTAAAGAGGAGGAGGCCATAACAAGAATGAAATGCTTAAAAGAAAAAAAACACGTATATAAAGAAAAGGGAAGCACGTGATCAAGAGAATAATAGTACTAGGATTTCCTTAAAAGCAGGAAACCCTAAAAAATTACTGAAAAATGACAAAATCATTCGGTTACAAGCAAGAAATATGCAAAAGATAGATCAGCCACAAAGGCAAAATAAACAAGATCTATCTATATAACAGAGCAGGAGATGAAAGAAAACATACTAGCCTAAGCCTAATTCTCTGCGTCTAACTCCTCAACGATCTGATCCATTGCATCCTCTACAGTCAGCGCCCCAAGAGATGCCCCTCCAGGTAGCTCACCCAGACCAGCGAAGGTTGGGGAGGGAGTAGACGTGGTCAGAGCAAGATCTAGGCCCTGGTCTGGTTGAGCCAGCTCTGGAATAGCAGGAGGAGCATGGAAGGCTGTTAGGATGTGCTCGGCGAACTCATGGGCCTCGAGCTTGTGCAGGCGGGCCTGCTCTGGCACGAAAGAGAAGGAGGTAGGCTCTGGTGGCTATTTGAGCAATTTCTTGTGGTCAAAAGGAAGTGCGGGCTGATCCTTGCCCTACTTGGCCTGAGCGTCCAAGCCAATGTGATAATACACCTCAGCCTCCGGGATAAGCAAATAGTAGAGCTCTTCATATCCCAGGAAAGACTGATGAGTGAACTCCTCGGTTAATTGGATCAGTCTTAAACCCTCCTCGGAGTTAAGAAACTCCATCTTCCCTTCACTGCGCACCTGGGCAACGGCCTCGTCCGCCAAAATTCTGGCCTCAGCAAGAGCTTCCTCGCGTGCTTCCGCCTTGGCCACCTCTAGGTCTTTCTTCTTCACTTTCCTCACCTCCGCCAACTCCAGCTTAACCCTTTTCAGCTCGTCTCCTCTCTCCATGGCAAGGTTGTACACTTTCCTCTCTTTTTCCTGCAACTTCTTGTGCTCCTTGGCCAGGTCTGCATTCATCAGGGACCCCCTAGACCTGGCCAACAGGATAGACCTCTTGGCTGCCGCCAAAAAGGAGGGAAAACTTAATAAAGTGTAAGGAAGAAGGAGATGAGAAAGCAAGAGAAATAAACTTACCTTGGCCTCATCTTCGCACAGAGACTCGATGAGTTCGGGATCAGATTGCTTCTCCAAAGTGGCTCTGTCGGCGCTCGGGCATTGCCCCTGGATAAACTAAACTACTATTGGCCCAGGGCAGTTCAAGACAGTGGCGTGAGTGAACCAGGTCACGTTGGGGTTAGTTATCTTGACCCTCGAGGTGGAAGCCCCCTCTATGCCGGTGCAAGCCCTCTTCACTGGCGGGCGAGTTCTCTCCTCCCTCGAGTCCGAGAGGATGATCACCTCAACCTCGGGAGAAGGAAAGTCCCAGGAAGTTCCTGACCCCCCTGCTTAAACCCGAGGAGGCCCCACCTCTGGGATTCGCTGTTCGGAGCCTGCCTTTGCCTCCCTTTGACGAGCAGCCATTATCCTTTGCATCATATTTGCTAAAAAAAAAAAAAGAAGAGAAAGAGAGAAGTTATTCAAAATTACCATGAGATACAAGTCAGCTAAGGAACAAGGAGAGGCCAGAGTAGTAAATGTTTCTTTACCGATCTAGGGGTTAAAGGACTCATCTCCTCCAGGTCATTGAAAAAATCTAAAATTGTAGGGAGAAGAAGTTGGGAGAGATGGAAAAAATTCTCATTTAAGGATGAAATTATCTATTTTATTTGAGGAGATCTGTCCCCTACGGATAAATGAGGCTGTGCTGGCAACTGCTCAATAGATCGGAGAGGGAAGTCCCAATCCCCTGAGCAGTGCACGAAGAAAAATCTCTTTCTCCAAGCCTTGTTGGAGGAAGGGATGCCAGTGAGGAAGCGGACGGTAGCTCTGGCACACAAATAGAAGTATCCAAGAGAGGAGCTCTTGGCTTAGAAGAGCTGATATAAGGTCTGGGATGTAGGATCAAGACCACCATATTACATGGAAGGGTTGTAGCTTATAATGATCCTAAAGGAGTTAGGGACAAACTGGTGCACCGAGATTTTATACAACCGGTCTATCTCTAATATCAAGGGGTTCAATGGAAGGCATAAACCTACTTGTAATTGGTCGATGAAAAAATTCAGGTGGTCGGCTGACGCCTGATACGCCATCACGCCGCCACGAGTATTGACAAACGAAAACTCCTCCGGTACTCGATATTTATACCTCAAGTTTTCCATAGTCCTATCATTGAGGATGGAACAGATATATGTCCGGCTGGGAATATAGGGAAGATACTTGAATGATGACGGCAATGAATGAGCCAACGCCGCAGGGGAGGCGGCTGTAGTAATAGAGTCGCCGGAGGAGGAAGACGAAAATGTTGACATTATTGGAAGAGAGGAAGGGATTAAAGAGGTACCTGGTAGAGTGGACGAAAAATGTTGTACGAGAAGAGAGTATTGTGCTGCAGTTTTTGAGAGAGAAATATAGAGAGCAAGAGCATCTGAGTAATTGAGAATGTGAAAAGTGAAGAAGAATGAAGAAACCGCAGGGGGTAAAAGGGAAGAGGATTTTCAAAAAATGGAGTTCGAGGAAAAAGCGGGATCTTGATGGGATTCCCGCATTTAATGCCTTTCAGGGGAACAGTACCCAAAGAGACATTTTGGGGGCTGTAACCATTGTTGATCTATCAATGGTACAGTACTCGAGGGAATGTGTTGGAGTGGTAACCATTTCTGAATACGAAGCTTCACAAATAACCCCAATGAGTCGACCTTATCAAAATGTGGATTTTTTGGGATTTGTACAGATAAGGAATTTGGAAAGTCAGGTGGAGCCCTAATGGCCCTGCAGTAAACCATAGAAAGGCATAAGTGTACCCCAACCATTTTAAGGGGGGACTGGTTGGTGTGACCTGAATCGGTCCTGATGTGAATACCAGACCTTGTTGGGTTGACCTGGTTGAATATCGCCTTGATCTAAGCTGTCGCTACTAGAGATTGTGGGATTTGGATTGTCCTGATCTGGCTAACTCCGAATATTGCCCTGGTCTGACCCCTCCTAGAATGAGAGGGAATGATCCAGTACTTTCCTGGTCAAGCCTTTTCTTAGAAGGAAAAGAGACGACCTGACCATTGTGAATAACGACCCGAGATTTGCGTGATTCTATTTCTGGGATCTCGGAAGGACCCCACTTGATGAAAATCTATAAATACCCAAACCTCAGAGCCGAGAGGTACGCAATCTCAAGCATTCTTCTTGCTTTCCTGAATTTAAGAATTTCCAGCTTAACTGACTTAAGCATCAGAGAGGTTTCCATCGGAAATCCTCTGGTGGTCATTTCTAACGTGTTCTTGTTGAGGCAGGTTGGAAGATCTTTCAGGGAAAGGGATCGACATTTTTTAGGGTATTTTTTCTGGTAGAAACATCTATCAACTTTTCAAATTTAACTGCTCGGACTAAAAAGAACTAGGATGTGAAACATATACCATTGTAAAGCCCTGTAAGTCTAGTTTTTAATTAAAAAAATAGGAAGATCAAAATAGTATTTCTACGGTGATTTATGGTCATTTGACTGAAGTATGGCAGTGCATTAGTTTCTTACAGGAATTTGTAAGGTTAGGCAAGTCTTGGTGTGCTTTCATGATCTGTTCATCACATTGGTATCAAAGATTTTGTTGTTAATGGCTGGTCATACAAGGAATAGACCAAGAATTGGTGATATCCCTGCTTATGAAAGAGACCTTTCCAAAATCGATTTTGATGATTCAGGGAAATAATTGCAACAACTCGAGAAACGTCTTGCGCGTGGCAACCTTTTGGATCGTTATGTTGAGAGTTATGATTCAAAACATAAATATTCTAATTCTGAAATGGACTTTAGTCCTTTTCATGGTGAGAAGAATGGTGATTCTTGTGACAATTCATACCATGTGAGAACTACAATGGTCCTCCGGCGTTTGATAAAGAAAAAATACATGTGACTTGTGATGATTATTTGAAGTAAGAGGATATTTTTTTGCTTTAGTGCATATTCCAACAAGTTTAAAAAACCAATTGTGACGTTTCTATGGAATTGAAGATGTGGAAATAATTCACAAGTTTGGCTTCAAATGGACAACGGTCTAGACTACCTTGACTTCGAGAAATTCATCATCAAGGTGATTATAGTCCATGTGCTATTTTTACTAATTTATATAATTATGGAATGACTTCTAATTACCATGGTGAGCTAATAAGTAAAGTCAAAGAATTATTTTCGGAAGATCATGTTAGAGAATCTTTAAGTCCATGTGTCATATTTGCACTTTCGATAACAAATATAGAAGAAATTTGTAGAGTGTTCATTGTGTACATCAAGGATTTTGTGATAAAGTTCTTCAAGAGACATCCAAGCAAATTGCAACTTGTCGAAAGAATGCAAATTAACACTCGATCAAGCAATAACTTTTTAAAGAATGTTATTTAGTTTGGATTTACATAAAGAAAATCACATTCCTCATGGATGTAGTTGAATTCTCAAGCCTAGATGGAAATTCTAGAATCTTGAAAAATATATTTCTCTTGATGAAAAACTTGATCAAGATTCGAGGGAGGATTTTTTTCCAACCAATGTAAAATGACACAGAAAGTTCCAGCACATCTTTCAACTTTGAGGATTAACTATTCTTATTAGGAAATAACTAAGATGCAAAACATAAACCATTGGAAAGCCCTATGAGTCTAGTTAAAAAAAATGAATCTGAAAAATAATATTTGTACAATTAGTTACAACCATTTGACTAAAGTGTGACAGTGTAGTGTTTTCGTACGAAAACTTTGAAGGTTGAGAAACTTTTGGTGTACTTTTATGAATCTACTCATTCAAGCACATTGGTATTTCATAAATAATTAATCTTTGGTCAAGATTCACGTTATTTACCTTTAGTTTATTAGAGTCATCTTTTCATTATTCAAGACATAGAAAATGTAAAGTCTCATTTATATCCTTTTACTCATATTGGAGGGTTGTTCTAAGTCTTGCGTATATGGATATTTTATTTTATTGTTCTCATTAAAAAATTAGAAAATTAAAATCATATTTTTAGCTTTCAAGATTATTCAGAAGATTTATCTTCTTGTGTATTACTCTAAACTTTTTTGTGGATTCCTAGAGTGGTGAGTTTTGAGTCGGGCCTTGTGTTACCTCCTACTTCTGATGAACTTTCCATTGTCAGTATCTGTATTGGTAAGGTAGGAGAGAGTTCATGCTACTAAATACAAGTAGTATAGGCGCAAATACTATATTAATGAAAGAGTTATGAGAGGAAGTAGGATACTTTATTGCGCAAATAATGTTTGTTATTTAAATAATATTTAATTCCGCACTTAATATAGAGAAAAATCTTTTTTACCTCCTGAACTATGGCCATTTTGACACTTTGCCTCCTAAACTTTTTTTTCGTCCAAATTACCTCCTAAACTGTACGAATTTTGCACTTAACCTCCTGAACTCCCATTTTTGGTGGAACTTTTGTTCCTATCTCACTCATGTGACATGCACGCTTRCATATAAGGGGTAAAACCAACTTTCCATCTCTTACTTATGACTCCTGCTCAAAACAATGGCACGTGAGCACTCGTGTGACCTGTTAAGATAATGTTCACATTAATATATGTATACACGAGGATTTGGAACCTACATAGTGCTCATGTGCCATTATTTTGAGCGGGAGTCATGAGGAGGGGATGGAAAGTGAATTTTACCCCTTATATGTTAGCGTGCATGTCACACGAGTGAGATCCAGCTAGAATTTCCACAAAAAAAGGGAGTTCAGGAGGTTAAGTGCAAAATTCGTACAGTATAGGAGGTAATTTGCATGAAAAAAAAGTTTAAGAGGCAAAGTGTCAAAATGACCATAGTTCAGGAGGTAAAAAAGATTTTTCTCCTTAATATATGTTATTACATAAAATATATATTTAAGAACATATATTTTTTTTAACCGCACAACCTCAGTTGGCACCAATGCAGTGTTTCTATTATTTTACAGGATACAGGTCGAGCGTACTATGTGGAGTGGCACCCATGAACTACGATCATAGACTGATGACATGTCTTCCATTTTAGATGTATCTAATTAATATCATTCAAAGTGAACGATGAATATTTATCTGCGTTCTCTTGGTAAAGGTAGATGGTAAATCATTTCGAATGGTTGGACTCATTCCATAATAGAAGATGCTACAACTTCAAAGGAGTCTACTTCCTCGGAAGAAGCCCCAAAGAAGAATCCTCTTAAGCTCAAAGCCATATAGATTGATTCAGACAAGTTGGAAGAAGAAACTAACTATGGGTATTTATACTTTGTTTTTATTACCATTGATCAAACACGTCATAAGATGGTTATCAAGTGTTCCACTACAAATCTTGAAAAATTCGAGTTGCTTAGTAAAATACTAAAAGCTATGAAAAATCACAATTGCCTTTGATAGATAAGAATGAAAGAGGATTAAAGCTTTGAGATGTACTATGCAAGGTTTTGTGATCTCATAAATCATAGCACCATGCTTGGTGAAGAGATGCAAGAATCTAAATAAGTACAAAATATTATGAGAACTCTTCCTAAGAAGTTTCGTGAGAAGATTGCATCATTGGAAAGTTTCATGCGTATAGGTGATTTGTACATATTTATGTGGGATTTATTTATGTTTTTATGTCTTGTTTTGTGTACCTTGGTTGGGTTATAGTCGTATTTTGTCCCCCCCCCCCTTTTTTTTTTTCTTCTTATTTTGCATTTCCATAGCTTTTGTCGTGTTTTTATTATTTTTCGTATTTCTCTTTTAATTTTTATAGATATTTCTTTTATTTTGATTTTCTTTGTTTTAGGGTGGTCGATCGAGCCCATGATCAATCCCAAGGATCAAAAATAGCTTGATTTGACGAAAATACGACTCAGACTCGTGAAGCACAACCATCGGTTGACGCACCATCGATGCCAAATTGATGCCCAGCAATGCCTAATCGACACGCTATTGACGCGCCATCAACGGGGCTATTTTCCAGCATCGGTGGCCAGACCATTTTGGGAAAAAATAACTATTTTACCCACACTTGCATCCTTATATATATATCTTTTCTTTCTCATAGATAAGGGCTTCTTGGACCCCTTAGGGTTTGGATGCCAAAGCATGTTCTTATTTTCTATTCATTTTCTCCACTTTTATCATTCATTTTTCAGCTTTTTAGCTTTTAGTAAAATACAGATTCCTAAGCATTGCTTGAATTATAGATGAGAACTTAACCTTAATTTGAGTAATTCCTCGTTTGTAAGATGAAACCCGCCATGGTTTTTAAGTAAGCTTTTCATTTCATTTCTTTAATTGTTCTAAATTCGTGTTTGCTTTCATTATGAGTTTTCTTGTTGGGTTTGTGATGTTTTTGTTTAGTAGTTGTTTTTCTTGCATTTCTCATAGTTTTATGTTATAAAATTATTAGAAATTCATATGGTAATATTTTTTTTCAAGTTTGTGTTATTAGATTTCTTGATGACTGTAGGTTAGAATTCATGGGTCTAGTGCCTAGATGAGTTTAGAACCATCAATTGTCATTGTTGGGTGTTTAATTCACAATTTGGAATTGACACCCCTAAGTGGTAGATTAAGTGTTCAATCAAATGTCAGTTGACCATGGAGAGGAATCTAGAGCCCTAAACTCCCATTTTATTAATCTTTTCAAAGTTCTTGATTTCACTTCTCGTTATTTAAAAACTAAAGTTTGATCACGTTTTTAGCATAACATTTTCTTTGTTTTCTAATCGTGAATCAAACATAAAAGTCTACTTCTCATTAGTCTTCCTCAAGAGACTTGACACGAGTCAAGCTTTCCACTTACAATTGCTTCTTTCTCTTGCGTATTAACTTTTCTATAATAAAAAGTAAGTGCAAAAAGTTCGATTCTATAGGAACCCTTGATCATGATGATTTACTTGGTGGTCTTAAATCTTTTGAGATAAACAATGAATATTATACTGTAAAAAGCAAGGTTATTGAATTCAAGGCGAGTGTATCAACACAATCTTATGAATAACAGAAAGACGATGATGAAGCTGAGTTGCACACATATCGAGTAACTATGGACAACTGTAGAAGAAGTTCAACAAGAGCATGTTCTAGAATAAGAAACAATTGGCCCCAACAAACTATTCAAATTGAAAAGAGAAGGAGAGACGTAGAAATACCCCAGGATCTCTTTTGACTAACATCATCCCTTTGCACTTCAAACTTTGATGAAGGAATTTATTAATCTAGGTTTTATTCTAATAGTGACTCTGATAATGAAGTCACCAGTTACAATGAAGAAATTTTGAGCACACATAAACTTGACATTAAGAAGTGAAATCAGGAAGGAAAGTTTTTCAAGGATCTTCATGCACAAATCAAATCATTGAAGGTGTTTAAACATCAATCAAAACAACATGCGACATAAGTGGTGGGCCTATGTGGTGAAGTTTAGAATCTAAGAGAAGAAAACTCTAAACTAAATGATAGGTTAACAAGTTACCGCGTGGTGATCAACAATCAAGAAATTGAGTTGGATAAGGGGTTTTAAAAAACCCGCACTCTTGGATATTAAACAGAAGCTGTACAAACAGGTATGTAGTAAAAAGATCAAGTAGTTGAATCTCTTGGAACTGAGATGTTTAGCTTGCATCATAATATATGTGAGAAAGATGCATTGATTTTATATCTCAAAAATGAATTATCTTCAGTGATAAAGCAACATGGAGACTTGATTGATTCTTATGCATTAATTGATCGGGAACATGTCAAGAAAACTGAGGAGCTTTTCAAAGATAAGCATTTGATACAAAAGTTGAACAACGGTAAGGCAAGTCTGAATGATCTGGTCAATATGGGTAAAAATTATGACAAACATGACATTTGGTATAAAGCTGAGACTTTTAATCCTATCTGTAATACCAAGTTTGTTAAAGCACCCGAACCTATTGTTGATCTAAAGATTAAAAATGTACACTCCTCACCCAATGTGATGAAGTAACATCCAAAAGTCTATCAATTTTTATATTCCAATTTGTCATTACAATGGAATTCTTGGTCATATCCACCCTAAGTGGTATAAATGCACTATATTTTTTTTTGCAGTGAATGTACCTGCTTGGATTACTAGTGTTACTCCTTCACAAGCACGAAAACTAAAAGTTAATCTATAAAACACAACACTGAAAAAGACTTGGGTACCATAAGATAAACTTAAATTTTCATAATCATATTTATACTTGAAAACTAGATTGAAAGGTGAATGGTACTTTGATAGTTGTTGTTCTAGACATATGACTGCAATTAGGTCATATTTTTCTAATATAGTGTCTCTATCTAATTCCATGGAGAATTTTGGTGATAGTGCGAGTAAATGGTCATAACATTTTGGTGATAGTGTAGAAAGCTTAAACTTGAAAAAGAATCTTGGTTGAAAATTTGAATGCTAATTTTCTCAACATTTGTCAACTATGTGATCAAGGTTTTAATATCAGTTTTACTAAAGATAAATGCCTTGTTTCTTATAATTTAGATAATTATGTTCTTATAGGGATTGGGTTAGTTGACAATTGCAATTTAGTTGAGCATACACTTACATGTCACTCTACTAAGTTGAGTGATACTAAGTCATGGCACAAGAAGTTGGACCACATTGTCTATACAACTTTGATTACTTTGTCTAATACAAACATTGTTCGTGGTCTCCCAAAATTATAGATGAGGCAACATGGTGTCTGCGAAACATGTTAGAATGGAAAAAAGAAGCACGATTCTCATAATCCACTTCCCGAAGTTACCATGATGTAGATCCTTGAGTTACTGCATATGGACTTGATGAGACAAATTTAGCTAGAGATTTACAATCGTATGAATACAATCTTGTAATAGTTTATGGTTTTTACAGATATACTTGGATAAATTTATTAGGGAAAAACTAGATTCACTTCAATATTCCAAAACTCTCAGTTTGAAATAGAAAAATGAAGAGCAATGCAAGATTATGAGAATTATGAGTGGAATAGAATTTGAAAATGCATTATCTACCGAGTTTTGTGATTAACATGGAATCTCACGGATCTTTTGCACCTGTGACTCCACAACAAAATGGTGTTGTGGAGATAAAGAGTTATACTTTGAAGGAATGGCTCGAGTAATGTTGATCTCTTAGGACATATCACCACGTTGGTGGTCTGAAGCTGCTAATACAACATGTTACCTCATCAATCGGGTGTACTTCTGCAAAGGTATTGGAATTACTCCATATGAGATCTGTAAAGGTAAGTCTTCTAATCTAAAGTATCTACATGTGTTTGGGTGTAAGCGTTACATTTACAATGACAGAGATCAACTTAGTAAGTTTGATTATAAAAGTTATGTAGGTCATTTTCTTGGTTACTATGATAACATTAGTACATGTAGGGTCTATAATCTAAGAAATGAAATTTTTATGGAGTATATCAATGTTATTTTTGATGATGTCACTAATACAGTTGCTATACCTAATCATGATGTACCTAAATCATTTAATATTTCTCAAACTAAACAGGAAGTAGTATTGGATACTACTAATCTCCATAATGATGTTAAGATAGAAGATTCTGAGAAAGTTGTTATAGGTACAAATGCTGGAGTGTATGCTGTTCGTACATCCTCTCAAAATGGTCCTGAACCTGGGCGGGAGCCTCGTGCTAAGATTCAAAAGGATCATCCAATGGATTTGATAATTGGGAAATTGAACCGATAGAAATCTTTACAATATGCAAAGTGGTTATGTGAAGATGGTTAGCTACTTAAATATTTATTATTATAATTCTTTGTATGATATTAGATTCAGATATACAAGAAGAACTAGAGCAATTTTCTAGGAATGGCATTTGGGAACTTGTTCCTTTTCTGCTCTTGCTCATGTGTTAGGTACAAAGTGTATTTTTAAGACAAAGACTCATGAATATGTTAAAATCACTGGAATAAGGCACATCTTATTAGACATCACTACAAAAAAGTCTGGCTATGCTGACGGCCATATCGGTTAGGAGTTCGTCAGTATATTAAATACTGACGGCCTCCTGACGGATATTAGTCGTCAGCATGTTCATGGTAAGAATTATAGTATCTTGACAGAAACGTGCACCCGTCAGGATTCGTGATGGCTTTTGTGACAGCCAAAGCCGTTAGGAAATGGCCGTCATTACTCCTGACGAACTTCAATAGTCAAGAATATCTGATGCCTTCCTGACCCATTAGGCCGCCAATATTCCTGGCGGCTAGAAGCCCGTCAGCAATACTGACAGTCAAAATACTCATCACTTTCCCGTCAGCATTATTGATGGTATAGACCATCAGGAAGGCATAAAATTTCCTGATGGTTATACCCGTCAGTAGGAAAATTAAATTATTAAAAATTATTTTAATTTATTAATTAATAATTAAGTTAAAAAACAATAAATAAATAAAATTCTAGATAATCCAAAATAAATTATCCAATAATTAAAAATCAAAACAAATTATCCAATATTCCAAAATCAAAACAAATTATTAAAATATTCCAAAGTATAAACAAAGTAAGAATTCTACAACCATCTAATCATTATCACTACCAGATGTCGGATCAGTAGGAGGCTGGCGAAACATGGCTAGGGCAACAACGTCTTGAATCTGCTGCTGTAGCGCCAACTTGGAACACGTCTGCTCATCACGTATCTGCTGAATCTCCAGTGCCTGCTCCTTGCGAATCCGCTGAATCTCCTGGTTGGCTAGCTCAAGATGACGAACATTGGCGGTGGGGGTTGAAGAAGTGCTACCCTTCTGAGCCTTCCCGAAGAATCCAAGGCCATAGCGTAGACCCTTCTTGTTCCCGAGAACCTCTATATAGACCTCGTCTGGGTCTACCTGAGTGCCGCTATCATCAGATGACGCAGCACGCCTCTGCTCCAAAGCCTTCTCATAGTCCTCCTTATATAAAAACTTTCAACTACTTTTAATAAACAACTTTTAACAGATTTTAAACTAAATAAATCATATATAAAATATATAATCTTAAAACTATCCACTACTACAGAAATAGCCCAACATCATCGATTGTTTTTGCTAATAGGCATCAGTTTTACAACCGATGCCTATAACCTAGACTTTAGGCATCAGTTTTGCAACCGATGCTAATAATAGACATAGGCATCAGTTTTTTGATCAAAATCGATGCCTAATCTATACATTAGGCATCGGTTTTGGTCAAACAACCGATGTCAAATGTATATATATTGACATCGGTTTTGTCAAACAACTGATTCTAAAATTGACATAAGCATTGGTTAGTTGATCAAAATCGATGCCTTATGTATAGATATTAACATCGGTTCTATCAAACAATCGATGCTAATAACTTACATAAACATCGGTTGTTTGACCAAAATCGATGCCTATAATGATATTGACATCGGTTTTGTCGAAAAATTGATGCTAATAACTGACATAAGCATCGGTTGTTTGACAGAAATCGATGCCTAATGTATAGATATTGGCATTGGTTTGGTTAAACCGATGTTTAATGTATATGTATATGCATCGATTTTGCCCTCTAAATATAATTATCAAACACGAACCAACACACGACTAATAAGAATTTCATTCCACATATGACTTGAGCATAGAAGAACAAATGATACAATGGTTATCATCCAATGTAAGTTTCATACTCCATAATCAGGCTTCACTATATGATATTATTACAAACAAAAAGTCGCAAATACTTGCTTGATTTCTTTAAAAAATACAAAACCTATGTAATTATCATTCTTACAAACTCATCTCAATGGTAGTCGTTGATATAAATCATCCTCATCATCAAACGCTTGCTCTGAAACTTAGCTAGGGATGCTTTGCGTGACAGCGGAACAACTGCAGGAAAATGATCTTAATTAGTAATGAAAGACATGTAACTTGGCGTATTAAATAGATATATACCTCACAAGATAAAAAAGTTAGCTTGGATGCTAAATTTTACCTAAGGAGGAGGATATCATGGTAGTTGCAGCAACAGATGATGATATGATTTTTAACCTTTTTTGAGTATCCTCCTCATTATTAGATACATTGCGATGATGATGATATGGAGCCATATTGATGCATCCATTTCCAATTTCGGCCAAAAACATGATTGCCTCAGCCTGTAAAATAATATAATTGTAAGAAAAACTGCGAGCTCATGGCGAGCTGGTATTATAAAGAACGAGCTATGGAAAGCAGAGAATTTATTGCGTGTATACTCAGTAATCTTTTCGTACAATACATTAATGAATTACATGGCTATTTATAGCAATATAGATGACTAGTGTCGCCCTAGATCCTACGATCAGATTTAGCACAGTACATATAATAACTATGATATAAACTTGTGGTTCACATTGCTACAGTACAATGGACAGCTGTAGCAGACTGAACTGTACTAATTTAGGGCTGTCGTCATCTGACGTCCTGTAGGCTCCTGATGCTGAGACCTATCAGGTCGGTACTCACTAGTCTTAAATCTATCAGGTTGTAATCCATGCGACCTGGATATGTTGGGTCGCCAGTTGAGCGACCTATAGCTATCCGGTCGCCACATCATTTTGAAGTCCCGCGACCTACTCCCTACAGGTCGTTGTGGCTTGTACTGCTGTTTAACACGGCCCCTCAATTCGAACGAGCTCTTGGATAAGATCCTCAATCTATCTCTCAGCTTTGTGAAGAATTGCTCGCTCAAAGGTTTAGTCAGAATATCAGCTATCTGTTCTGAAGAAGGAACATCTTGTACTGCGAGCTGTTGTGAAAGAATCTTGTCTCTAACGAAATGAAGATCAAGTTCGATGTGCTTGGTTCTTGCATGAAGGACGGGATTTGATGCCAGAGCAATCGTGCTGAGATTATCTACCCATACGGTAGGTGTGCGAGCTGATCTAATCTTCAATTCCTTGAGAAGATAGCCTATCCAGGTCATTTCTACCACAGTGTTCGCTAAGCTCCTGTATTCTGCCTCCGTGCTCGACCTCGACACAAATCCCTATTTTTTTGAACTCCAGGACACAATATTATTGCCAAGATAAACACATGAGCCACTGATAGACTTCCTATCATCGAGGTCGGCAGCCCAATCTGAGTCTGAAAAACAGTCAGATGAAAATTTTGTGCTTTTGTTATTCTCAACCCATGGTCAATAGTGCCCGCCAAATATCTCAAAATTTGCTTCAGTGCTCGCCAGCTCGTATTTAAGGGATTAGCCATGAATTGGCTAACCTTGTTAACACTGAAGGATATTTCAGGCCGTGTAATAGTGACATACTGCAGACCTCCGACTAGGCTTCTGTAAAGAGTAGGGTTTATACCCGCGCTGCTCCCCTTGAATCTGGATAGGTTATTTGAAGTGATCATTGTAGTTGGAACCGGCTTACATGATAGCATATTAGCTCTCTTGAGGAGCTCTCTTATGTATTGCCCTTGACTCATATGCATTTCATCATCGGATGAGGTAAAATGGATTCCCAAAAACTGTTTAACATTACCCAGTTCCTTTAGCGATAGAACCTTCTTTAAGTTGGCAACTACCGAAGCGACCACGTTCTCATCGCTCCCTGTGATCAGTATGTCATCTACATAAATGAGGAGATAAATTCTTGACCCATTCTTTAACCTGTAAAAGAGGGAAGCATCAGCTTTTGAACCTGAAATCCAAGACCTTGGAGTATTCCTTAAATCTTGCCAAACCGTGCTCTTGAGGCCTGTTTAAGCCCATAAATGGCTTTGGTGAGTTTGCATACAAGTTGTTTGTCTTTTTGTTCGAAACCGGGAGGCTATCTCATGTAAATCACTTCCTACAGGTCGCCATGTAGGAATGCATTATTAATATCAAGATGCTTAACATTCCATCCACAAGAAACTGCAATGCTTAAGATTATCCTTATTGTTGTTGGTTTGACAACCGGGCTGAACGTTTCAGAGAAATCAAAAGAAGCTCGCTGAGAGAAACCTTGAGCAACCAAACGCGCTTTGTGTCTAGCAACTGATCCATCGGTGTTTCTCTTGGTTTTAAACACCCATCTGCAACCAATTATGTTTCTCCCTTCAGGTGCTGGAACTAATGTCCAAGTGCGATTTGTAATAAGGGCATTGTATTCAGCCTGCATAGCTTGTTTCCAAACTCCAATCTGAAGGGCTTGGTGAGCATTCAATGGTTCATCATCTTCATTGATGACCTCGGCTGATAGTATCTTAGGCTTGTGAATACCAGCCTTGGACCTGGTCAGCATGGGATGGAAATTTTGGGGTGGACATGGTTGAGAGGGTCCATAGTGAGCAGGAGACAGAGGTGGCAATTGAACAACGAGAGGAACTGTAGAGTTAGAGCCTTGAGGCGAGCTGCAGTCATTTCGCAGAGGTGAATAGTGGGAAAGAGGAGTATAATCAGGCGGTGCGACCTGAGATGTGGAAACATCATTCAGAGGTGTGGATGGTGCGTTTGATTGAGTGGATGAAAAGGGAAGAGTATGATATTGAGGTGGTTGCGAATGTGTGGGTGGTAGAGGCGACAAACTATAGTGTGAAGAGTTAACTACCTGTTTGGACCTGTATGGAAATTCATGCTCGCTGAACACAATATTTCTGGAAATTATCACCTTCCCAGATTGTAACAGAATTTTGTTACCTTTATACTGAGTGATGTAACCAAGGAAAGTACATGGAAGCGACCTGTATTGAAGTTTATGGGAATTATAGGGTCTGATGTGCGGATAGCAGAGAGAGCTAAAAACCTTAAGAAAGTTATAATCAGGTCGCTGATTGAAAAGACACTCAAGGGGAGTTTTGTAAATATTTGCTTTGCAGGGAATTCTGTTAATAATGTAGGCAGAGGTAGTGAAATCATCATTCCAGAATCTGAGAGGTAAGTTTGAGTGAGCGAGCAGGGACAATCCCATCTCCACGATGTGCCTATGCTTTCTTTCAGACACACCATTCTGTTCTGGTGTGTAAGGGCAAGATATCCTATGATTTATACCATTGTCTTGAAAAACCTTAGCAAGAGGTTTATATTCAGTCCCCCCATCGTATTGGAATTTTTTTGATTTTGTAGTTTAATTGATTTTCAACAAGATTTTTAAAATGGACAAAAGCATCTGAAACTCGGATTTGGATTTGAGAAGATAAATCCATGTATATCTACTGAAGTGGTCGATRAAATTCACGTAGTAAAGAAAACCATTCGATGATTTGATAGGGGCAGGTCCCCAGAGGTCGGAGTGGATGAGCTCAAGTGGTTGGGAACTAACAAAAAGAGAATTAGGAAATGGGAGTTTGTGACTCTTTGCTAACATACAAGCTGAACATAAAGACAAACTTTTATTAATGCTGTTATAAGGGATATTACAGCTTTTCAGAGCCTTATCTATTACATCTTGACTAGAGTGACCTAATCTAGAATGCCATAGATCAGAAAAAGGCTCTTTATTCTGAGAACTTGAAACGGAAGAAGTCTGAGCAGGTCGCATGACAAAAGGTGGTGCAGATGAGGGATGATAATAAGCTCGCTTTGTGGTATGTAGATGAAAATTATATAGTCCATCTTTAACTGTCCCTTTGAGTAATATGGACTTGGTGGTTTGATCCTTAATGAGACAATAAGAAGGATGGAATTCAAAAAAGATATTATTATCAGAGGCAAAATTGGAAACGCTGAGCAAATTTTTAGTGATTGAGGGAACATGAAGTAGATTTTTGAGTAAAAAGGTCTTAGAAGTGAGAGGAGTTTTGAGAAAAGAGTTACCAATGTGGGCAATGTTCACTCCAGCTCTATTTCCCATTTGGAGCCTGTTCCTTCCAGAATATTCAGAGGCCACATTCAGGTTCGCGAGGTCGTTCGTTACGTGCGCAGTTGCTCCAGAGTCAGGAAACCAGAGAGTATCAGTGTCATATTCCGAATGCGAGCTCGCGCTTCCAGCATTCCCAAATTGTGCCATATGCAGCGAAGGGTTTCGAACTAACTGCTGGACGGATTGAGTGTTACTGTAGGAGTTGTCATTCCTGTACCAGCACCTATCTGCTGTGTGTCAAGAAATATAGCAGATTTGGCAGACAACTCTATCTCCTCCCTTCATCCTTCCTCCGCGACCTCTTCTTCCTCCTCTACTTCCTCTGAAGCTGTTTCTTCCTCCTCCGCGACCTCTTGAAAATCCTCTGTTCTGTTGGTAATTGTTGTTGACTCTTGCAGTGTTGACCTGTGTAGCAGCATTGATGGATGGCTGGGACCCTTCCTATTGACATATGAGGTATTGCTGTTGTTGGTTTCTAATCTGGCCTCGTAGCTGAGCAAAAGAGCATGCAGCTCGGCTATCGTGTAGGGCTGCGGCCTGGACGTCACGTTAACCATCACTGAGTCGTACTTGCTTCCTAGTCCGGCCAAAATGTGAAAGATTTGGTCTTTCTCAGAGATCTTATTCCCCGCGGAAGATAAAACATCACAACAAGATTTCATCTTTCCCAGATACTCTTTCATAGACAGTGCATTCTTTCTCAAGGATTGCAACATAATCCTATACTGCATTATCTTGGCTTGAGACTGCGTGGCAAAATTATTCTCAAGAGCAGACCATATTTCTTCAGATGTATTGAAGCCAACAGTTAGAACAAGAATACTCTCACTTAAAGAGGATAGAATCCATGAGGCTAAGATTTGATCTTGCCTTTCCCATGCAGAGAAGAGGGGATTTATCTGATTTTCTTCATCGGCTAAAAATTGTGGTGGCGCTGCAGATCCCTTCTTGATGAACGCTTCAAGACCATAACCTTTGATGGTCGTCAAGGCTTGTTGTCTCCAGACCAAATAATTATTTTCATCTAACTTGGTTGAAATGAGCTGACTTTGGGGATACACGATTTGTGGTAGAGGTGAGGAATTTTGGGTTGAGGAGGAAGAGCTAATGTGAGACATTTTGTAAAGAAGAACAGAGTCAGGCCGTCAAACCTGCTCTTATACCATGTAAGAAAACTGCGAGCTCATGGCGAGCTGGTATTATAAAGAACGAGCTATGGAAAGCAGAGAATGTATTGCGTGTATACTCAGTAATCTTTTCGTATAATACATTAATGAATTACATGGCTATTTATAGCAATACAGATGACTAGTGTCGCCCTAGATCCTACGGTCAGATTTAGCACAGTACATATAATAACGGTATGATATAAACTTGTGGTTCACATTGCTACAGTACAATGGACAGCTGTAGCAGACTGAACTGTACTAATTTAGGGTTGTCGTCATCTGACGTCCTGTAGCCTCCTGATGCTGAGACCTATAGGTCGGTACTCACTTGTCTTGAATCTATCAGGTTGTAATCCATGCGAGCTGGATATGTTGGGTCGCCAGTTGAGCGACCTATAGCTATCCAGTCGCCACATCGTTTCGAAGTCCCGCGACCTACTACCTTCTTAGGAGAGATGTTGTCGAATACATTAACAATTCCATCATAAAAGATGGTCAACTGGGCAGTATGACTAGAACAAGATGCTTTATTAGAGTTACTTCCATCATAAAAGATGGTCAACTGGGCAGTGTAACTAGAAGAAGATGCTTGTTCTATAAGAATAAAATTATACATATATAAAACTACAAAAAATTACCCTTGAGGTTTGAATATATGTATATATGTATCTCAAAACTATATATACTCCCTTAAGGTATTACAAACACACCTTCAAATTTTACATTTTCTCATGAAAGGTGCAATTTATATAATAGAAACGAACATCAAAAGGGTATTTGTAATTTAAAAGATAGCTAGTTTTTTTTTTCCTTTAATTAGACCAAACTTCAAGGGTTTATAATGAACTTTCTAAGCATTCCCCCAT
The DNA here is from genome assembly GCA_014905375.1 of Phtheirospermum japonicum. Lineage (NCBI taxonomy): Eukaryota > Viridiplantae > Streptophyta > Magnoliopsida > Lamiales > Orobanchaceae > Phtheirospermum > Phtheirospermum japonicum. The sequence continues at coordinate 451,035 of BMAC01000627.1, read as the reverse complement.
AAATTACTAAGAATGAGGCTATTAACGAACACCAAATTTATGAATCCTAGATCAGAAACCCAAATATTACTTAATCTCCAATACCAAACTATTTCTAGAAGATTACCCAATTCATATTTCATGTAATACAACATCCGCTGATTCTATATTCTCCATCTAACCTTAGCCTTCCTAACTATTGATTGTTTTGAAATATACACTCTTAAGCAGCACCTTGTTCGCAAGTCTCACTTCTTTTGTGCTACAAGTTTTTGAAAATCAAGTGATGGATACATTTTTCCACTGAAGTAGCAAACTAACAGCTAGCAACTCTAGTTTTACATAAATTCTTAATAAACCAAGTATCCTATAGTTACAAATTAAAAAAACTTCATTTTGTTTTGATGAATGAAAATATTTTATTTTTTATTTATTATTTTAAGATTTATGACCTCAGTAATTTTAATCTTTAAGACCCACAAAACGCCAATAATAAGACTCGTGTGTGTCCTAAAATAGGCTTGCACAAAGCAAGTTCACAAATCAGAAAATAATATGAGATTCTGACTGTTAATGAATGACATAGAACCTAAAAATTATAAACGATAAAAGAAGGTTCTACATGTGCGAATTCCACAAAATCGATTTGCGAAGTATGGTAATGATCTCCAAGCAGCCTTAAGCGATAAACCTTTACACAACACAATTGGTGAATCAACTAAACTTGAATTGATTGGAAGACTGAAGGCTATAAAAAGGAATTTGGTGAAAATCAAAAACCTCTCCACGAACACTTTGGAAAAAGAATTTCACATCTGCTTGAGAAACCTGAGGAAAACAAAATAAATGATACCACATTCCTGAGTTTCGAAAAATTTCTTCTTTCAGGTCACATGGATCGAGTCAATACCTTCTTGTCAATATTAGTAACATAAACTGTTCTTGAGCATATATCTCGTTCATCTAGATTCTGATATAAAAAATGTACAAGAATGTGAATGAGTTTAGTCTGAACTCTAATAAGTGAAAATACAAAAGAAAGACAAAGCTCGGCAAGTAATCGCACTTGAGGCAAAAATGTAGGGTTAACAGGTGCAATGGCCGCCTTGGATGGCGTCACCTTCATAGTGTAGTATCCGAGCACTGTACCAGACAGATTTAATGCAGCACGAGCAGCCTCTGCGAAACCGTGGACTATAGTATTTTAGGATGAAATGACTTTGATAAACACACACGTGAAGCTAAACGAAAAAAATAAAAAAAATTCAATAGGAATGTAGGGTTAACAGGTGCAATGGCCGCCTTGGATGGCGTCACCTTCATAGGGTAGTATCCAAGCACTGTACCAGACAGATTTAATGCAGCACGAGCAGCCTCTGCGAAACCGTGGACTATAGTATTTTAGGATGAAATGACTTTGATAAACACACATGTGAAACTAAACGAAAAAAATAAAAAAAAATTCAATAGGCATTTGTAAAGATTACCCTCATCAGTGAACTCAACAAAATCGAAATGAAGAACAGATCTTGGGTCTCAACACACACGACAGTCCACAACCTTCCCATAAAAAATGCAGACAATATAAGGGCGAGCAAGCCTTAAAAACTAGTGTAGGCGTTCTCTGGCTCAGGATCTTTGAGGGTGGAGGAGCTCTTTTGAGGAGGTTTGCTCAACTTTTCTTCTTTGTTCGGCGCGTAGGGATTGTACCCGATCGCACTCTGCCATATGTCGTGGGTCTGCAAGGTGGCGCTGCTGTGCACCCGGTTGTGCCTCGGCATGCGAAACCTCCCAGCGGTGGCCAAAATCTTGAGAAATTAGCAATACACCTGAGCAGGAAGGGAGATTGAGGGTGATTAGGGAACTAGAAATCAAGATTTATCAAGAGATTAGGGTATTGATGGAACTGTAATACGGAATTGATTGTGGAATTAGCGCAATTGAGGAACTGGAGCTCGGATTGACCAGGAATTAGGGTATTTTGCAAATTAGACTCAGAACTGATCGAAAAACTTGAGAATTTAGAGAAGTAAATGAAACTAACCTTTTGAGACAGATGAAGGATGACGATGATGATCTCGTTGGAGTTGTGGAGCGTAATACCTGAATCGAGATCTTAATTCAGGCAATATCCCAATTTGCTGTGAATGTGAAGAGATTTCACCAGATCCCCAATTTGTTCTCGATAGATACATTGGCATCGATTGTAATTAAGGAACCGATGCTCGTGTTCTGTTATAGGCATCGGTTCCAAAACCGATACCTGTGTATTCTAATGAAAATTTTTGGAATTTTTTAATGATTATGGGCATCAGTTGTTTTTAATAACCGATACTATTAATTTTTCCCGGACTATATAGGCATCGGTTGTTTTAGAAGACCGATACATATAACTTTTATTTATTACAAAAAAAACTCGCTTGACTATAGGCATCGGTTTCTAGGGAACAACCGATGCCTATAACTTTCTTTAATTATAAAAAAGACCCAATGCAATTTTTGGCATCGGTTGTTAGTAACACCCGATGCCTATTCCCCTGTTCCAATGGCGTTTTTTGTAGTAGCGATCTTTTGAGCTTGGGATCCGTAAATGTACCTTTGTGATTTCGATGATATTTCAAAAGAAGGTCGCAGTTACTGGGCTGCGTACCCTTCCGAGCAGCCTGTATATAAATATACATTTATAATAATATAATGAATTAATTAAAATATAAAATTATACATGTTCAATAATATAGTTAATTACTTAAAATATAAAATTATTATCAACATACAATTTCGGCGACTTATTGATTTGCCAGCATAGACCCACCTCGTGCTTTGCAATACCAGTTTGAGGGCCTCCGGGATCGCTCAATCTATTGCGCCTAGCTTTCTCAGACTTCTCTACCTCCTCAGGGTTTTGAAACTCCAGCAGCCATCTATTCCAGTTTGTCTCGCCTAATTGATACGACTTCTTCCACTCGTATATACGACTCTTATAAGAATCCCGCATGGCTGTATAGAATGCCCTCCTGATGGCATTCTCATTGTATATACTTCTGTCCCACCACACCAATCCCTACAAAATAAATACAATTAAAAAAAATTATTCAATTTACTTAACACAAAATAAATAAATAAACAAAATTACCCTAAAAAGAGGCCACCACGTCTAATGATGGTTTTCTGGGATGTGCTCAAATTTCCAACATGCGAGACTCGTGTATAGTCCTCAAATAGGTCGGAAATTCCTTCGACGGACTTCGTAACCTCAAAGTAAAAAAAAATATTTAAATATATGTAAAATAATTAAATTATACATTGAACACATAATAAAGTTGATTAAAATGTTACTTACCTTTTTCCGAGTACGAAGACCTCGATCCCTGTATTCCTGACCTCTGTACAGGGCGTGCTCTGGGCCCCCGCTTCATCAGACGGGGTAGGTGGAATAGTATCATCCTGGTCCAAGTCAGCGGCATCATCTTCATCCTCATGGGGTGCCAAGGACGATGAGTCGAGAGTAATCCGACGATTATGTGCACCTCTGCCAGGCATCAAACATACAACCCAGTTTTATTAATAAATAAAATTAATTAATTAATTATATATATATATATATATATATATATATATATATATATATATATATATATATTATTATTATTCAGATTATCATTAACACTAATAAACTCTTCGAACCTCAACCCTAACATTAAGACTCATGTTCGTAGCTTTCTTCGTCTTCCTCAGTTAATACTAGATCATTTTATCTTTCTGCTGGCGCCGGCAAATCCCGGTTCTTAGTAAACCCTTCATCCAATGTACCTGAAAGGCGGAGAAACTTTTTCTTCATTCACAATACTGACAGCTGGCCCTTAGTAAGCGAGCTACCATACCACACCCCGAAACAAACCGATCCTCCCAGTTCCAAACATTTTACCACTTTATACAAAAAATACTCTGACCACCTCGCAGAATGGAGTAAGCGCCCATTTGACGTGGTGTGACCCAGATCTTGCGCTGAACCGATCAGAGTTTGGTAGGTCTCCTGAGTCATGACACTTCACACCACTATCCACAACAGCCACAAATTAATGCTAACTAACTACCCCGTTATTGCAGATGCATTCGTCAGCACCCGTGTCTCATCGAGCTCCGAGGATATCACTGCACAAACTGATCCACAACCCGTTGTCACATCAGCACCTCCAACTCCTATTATCAACGTAGATGAGGTGCTGAATCAAGCGTTTGGGACTGAAGATGATCCAGAGATCGCAGACGACCTGGATGAGGTGCAATTAGTCAGGAAATCGTTCAAGGGGAAACGATCAGTCAGAACACCTGCTATTCACTCTTCTAAGAGCCCGAGCTCTCCTTCAGCTCCAAAACGCCACCGCCTTCACAAAACTCACGCCGCTGCTACTTCCATCTCTCCACATCTGTAAAAAGGGTTGGCGCAATGTGACAACGTGGAGGAGATCAAGGCCCTTCTCGGTGAGCGTATAACCAACCAGGTAACTTATCATTTCAAGAAAAAACCCTCTTAATATTATATATGCAACCACTTATATTAATTTGTAATGCAGCTTGGTCCCTTGTTCTCCACACTTTCCGACCAGCTACTGGCTTGATCCGCTGAGAGCGACCTCCAAAAAACATGCGACGAGCTGATAATCCAGGCAGAATAGCAGACAAAACAACTGTCACTGACATAGGGTGACCTGGACAAAGCTCATAAAGAACTAACAGCCCGCGAAGAAGAGATAAACCTCCTGAAGAGCAAAGAAGAGAGTGAAGCAACCAGAGCAGCCAACAAAGCCAGAGAACAAATTCGAAAGCTGGAGGAGCAAGTACGAGAGGTCGGCCATGCCGTACACCAGCAGGGCATTGCCAAAGGCCGGCGGACCTTCTTGGTGAGTGAAGTGGGCTAGAAGTTCGTGGACACTTATCAGGAAGAGCTTATGAAGGCCTTCGAAAAATCAACTCTGTTCTTTGGCAAGATGGTTGTAGGCAGCAGGGAATGGGTCCACAAGGCTGCGGGGATAATCAAGGACCAGATCGCGGCCATGAACGTCATATATAACCCTGACGTGCCAGCTATTATTTACATGCTTCCCAGGTTCAGCTTCGGGAAGGGCGACCTGAAGTAACCAGAAGATGCGAAGTGGTGGCTATCATGTCAAGGTCGAGCCATATGGTCTGCCAAGCTGAGTGCCGATCTAGACACGCCTCTAGAAGATATTGTACCCGCAACCGGGCCAAGAATGACCTGATAACACTTTGTAATTCAAAAACCTATAATCTGTTCGCACAACTTATGAATTATTCCGCATAATTTTATGAACAATTATGTCCTTATGCTTATTATATGTATAAACCTGCATCTCAAACCGTCATAAGTGAAACCATATAGGTCGCATAAAACACGTGAATCATATACATTCATAACCAAGACCCTCCAAAATTTCAAGTAAATCACAACCATACTTCAAACCTTCGTAAATAAAACCATGAGTTCAATATACTAAAAACCATCAAACCATGAGCCAAAACAAAACAAAAGGAGCTGAAACGAACTCGCATATATAGATCAAATATGTTGTCTTGCATAATTGAACGCAAAAACATAACAACCAATAACATAAAAATGCAACAATCCAAGAAGTATATGCAAGTCAAACATATCCTTCCTAGAAGCGACCTTAAATATGTCAATCAAACATACTTAAAGTCACATCACCCAACCATTCATAAGAAACCATGAGAAAGTCATGAGATATTAACCAAGTTTCTATTATTTATTAAATATTGCAAAAAAAATATCTGCCCGGAAGGGTAAAACATAAAAGAGCCCGCCTCAAAGGGTAATGAAACCAACATCAGCCCCGGAGGGTAAAACATAAAACAGCCCGCCCCGAAGGGTAATGAAACCAACATCCGCCCAGAGGGGTAAAACCTAAAACAGCCTGCCCCGAAGGGTAATGAAACCAACATCCACCCCGAAGGGTAAAACATAAAACATCCCGCCCCAAAGGGTAATGAAACCAACATCCGCCCCAGAGGGTAAAACATAAAATTGATTGCCTCAAAGGGTAATGAAACCAACATCCGCCCCAAAGGGTAAAACATAAAACAGCCCGCCTCGAAGGGTAATGAAACCAACATCCGCCCTGGAGGGTAAAACACAAAACAACCCGCCCCGTAGGGTAATGAAACCAACATCCACTCCGGAGGGTAAAACATAAAACAGCCCGCCCTCAAGGCGTAATAGTTTTTCAGATGACAAACATTCCAGCTCCTAGGTAGAGTTTTTCCTTCAGCATTCTCAGGTATGTACGCTCCTCCTCGCAACACTTTGATCACCTTAAATGGCCTAACCCAGTTTGGTTCGAGCTTCCTAGTCTTTACAAGTTCTGACCAGGTCTCCAGCCATACCTTTCATACCTGGCCAAAAGAAACCAGCCCGCAACATTATCCCCTCTAGCACTCTACTTTTTGCTTGATCCCCAAAGTAACCTTCGTGTATCTCTTTTAACACTTCCATTCCCTGCTCCTTGGCCAAGCATTTCAAAAGAGGTCAAAAACGCGACCTCTTATACAATTCCTCATTTATAACACAAAAACGAGCCACTGTTTTAGCTTCCTTTATTGACAACCGTATTTTATCTTCCTTCGCCTTAATGAGAACATCCCAGATAGGCGTACGCCAATCATCTTTGACTTTGAGATCCATTACCTCCTTGCCTTTATCCACACTGCTATGGCTTAACTCCATTAGCGTAATTTTCCGAGTATCACAAGTCCCCAATGCACCTGCAATCCGAGCTGTCTAATCCGCCCGAGTATTTTCAGCCCGCGGCAAATGTTCCAATTTAAACTCTTAAAAACACCCAGCCTCTTCCCTCAATTTCTTTAAGTATACCGCCATGCGCTCTTCTTTTACCTCAAAAGACCCGTCGAACTGACGAGATACCAATTGAGAATCCGTGTATGCCCATACTTTCCTCGCCCCCAAATTTCTTGCCATTCTCATACCCTATAATAAAGCTTCATACTCAGCTTCATTGTTGGATGCCTTGTACCCCGATTTTATTGCAAATTCCAAATTCTCCCCTTCCGGGCTGGTTAACACAATCCCCAACCCTGCTCCTGACACCATTGTTGATCCATTAGTATGTAATACCCATTATTTTGTTTCATCACCTGGTTCGGATGAGCGCACCATTCCTTGTAAGAAATCCGCCAACACTTGAGCTTTGATGGACGCCCTAGTTTCGTACACCACATCGTATTCACTTAGCTCCACATCCCACTTAACCATCCTTCCAGACACATTTGGATTACTCAGGACCTGCTTGAGAGCTAGGTTAGTACGCACCTCACCTTGTGGCTCAAAAAGTATGGCCGCAGTTTCCTTGCCATATAAATTGGCGCAAAACCTCCCTTCTCTAGCAAGTAATAGTTCAACTCAACACCTCGTAGCATTCTGCTAATATAATAGATATGTTTCTGGGTACCCGCATCCTCTCTGATGAGTACTGAACTTACTGCGACCTCTCCAACCGATATATACAAGATCAGGTCTTCCCTGGCATGGGCTTGGTCAACAATTGTATTTCGACTAAGTATTCTTTTAGTTTGTCAAATGCATCCACTGCCTCTTGGGTCCATTCGAACTTGGATCCTTTCCCGAGTGCCCTAAAAAAGGGGACTCCCTTCTCTGCCGACCTGGAAATGAAACGATTGAGAACTGCAATTCGACCTGTGAGCACCTGTACATCGCGCACTATTCGATGATGCGGCATCTCCAACACAGCCCACACCTTATCCAGATTAACCTCAATACCTCTCTCCATCACCATATATCCCAAAAATTTCCCAGATCGCACACCGAACGCACACTTCTTTAGATTGAGCTTCATCCCATAATGCGTTAGTATAAGAAACATTTTCCTCAAGTCCTCCACATGGGATTCTGCTTTCTTACTCTTCACCAGCATATCATCGACGTACACCTCCATAGTGGATCCCATCAGGTCTTTGAACATTCTGTCCCCAATCTCTGATAGGTCGCCCCTGCATTTTTCAAACCAAAGGGCATGGACACGAAACAGTACGTTCCCATTGAAGTAACAAATCTCACCTTGGGTTGATACTCCTTTGAAAAAGGTATTTGGTGATATCCTTGTGAAGCATCCGTCATACTTAGCAGCTCGCACCCTGAGGTTGAATCTTCCAATTGATCAATTCATGGCAGCGGATAATGATCCTTTGGGCATGCTTTATTCAAATCACGGAAATCTACACACATCCTCCATTTTTGCCCTGCCTTTGGCACCATCACAACATTGGATAAGTATTCTGGAAATTGAATATCTTGAATGTGGCCTGCTTTCAACAATTTATGCACCTCTTCTTCAATTATCTTGTCTAGTTCAGGCCAAAAATGCCTTCTCTTCTGTTTGACCGACCTCACCCCCAGATCTGCATTTAAATAATGTTGCACGACCTCCAGAGATACTCCTGTCAGTTCTCCATCCCCGAAAGCAAAAATGTCCCGAAACTCCCTCAATGTTTTTATTAGCTCACCTCTCAGTGTTTCTGACATTAAGGTCCCAATTTTTGTAGTGTACTCTGGGAGACCTTCTTCTAACGAAATCTCCATCAATTCCTCATGTGGCCGAACATAATTCTCCTATTCTTTCACCTTTTTTGCACTATGTATACCCTTTGGTACCTCTTCATCTCTTTCTCGCTTGTTCTCTCTTAAACCTTTTCTGACCGTCATCTGGTAACATGACCTTGTGACCTGCTGTTCGGAAACAACTTCCCCCACTTTATCACCTACCGAATGTTTTATACTCATGTGATATGTTGATGTTACTGCCTAGAATGCATTAAGGGCAGGTCGGCCTAATATTGCGTTATATGCCGACCTCCCACGGACTATCAAAAACTTCAAATTCCTCTTTGATTGTAACTCATCTCTTCCTAACACCACTGCCAGTGTTAGCTCTCCCTCCGTAATCACTTGTGCTCCATTAAATGCGTATATGGGCGTATTCACAGGTTGCACTCTTGTCTAAAACTTCATTTGTTCAAGGCAATCTGTATATCTTATGTTGACTGAGCTCCCATTGTCTACAAATCCTCCCGACCTCATACCCTGCTATCTCAGCTTCAATTACTAAGGCGTCGTTATGGTCTTCATGCAGCCCGCGTCGTTCATCGCGACTAAAAGAGATGATTGGTCCTGTCGTCTCACACTAGCGACCTCCCATGTTCTCGATCGAGCTGATTTAACATGTTTCACCATCCGTTAGTCTGCCTGAAATCATACTTATTCTCCCCTTATTCCTTCTTGAGGCATTATGTACCTGATTTCCTTGTTGCGGCTACCTCTCGACCTGATCTTGAGGCGGGTTTCTTATCGGTGGCTGGGGCAATGGTTACCTTTGTTCTCTATCTTTGTAAATGACTTCTTTTAAATGCCCAGCTTTTATGAGCCTTTCGATCTCTTCTCTAAGATGCCTGCACCTCTGTTTGGAATGACCATAGTTATTATGAAAGATATAAAAGAAATCTAATTTGGGATTAGCAGGGAGTTGTGTGGGACTTTCCGGCCATTTTATATCATTAGGTATCAGGAGTTCCATAATAGTGAACACCTTAGCCCGTGGATAGATCAGTGGTGTAAAATCTTCGTTCCTCCAATTTCGCATATCTACTTCAGGATTAGGAGCCCGCACACTACCTTTATGGGCTCTGTTCTGACTTCTCTTCTCGAAAGACTTCCTCCAGTCTCCGCGACCTCCCTAACAAATCGCACACGGTGTTCCTCCTCAGCTTCTTCAACTTGTATATATTTGTTACATCTTTCCAAGACCTCATCGTACGTTCGCCCCATATTTTTGACCAAAGACTTGCGTAAGTCTTCTCTCCTCAATCCATGATGTAATGCCCAAGACGTCATTTCATCGGTGGCGGTGGGTACCTCTATCGTGGCATTGGTGAACCTGCTGACATATTTCTTCAAGGTTTCATCATGTCGTTGCACCATAGTAAAGAGTGACTGTGCAGTCTTTGCATTCGGCCTCACGCTGGAAAATTATTTCAAGAAAGTTGCTCACAGCATTGGAAATCTGGTAATTTTTCCTTTTGCCAATTGATAGAACCAGCTTTGGGCGATTCCCCTCAGGGTAGACTCAAAAGCCCGGCATTCCACATCATCCACGTATCCATGTAACATCTTCTCATTCTCAAAGAGTTGCAAATGTTCAACTGGATCTGTCACCCCGCGATATTGGAACTCCAACGTCTTATATCCTTTGGGCATCACAGCTTGTAATATATCATCATAGAGAGGGTGTCCTTTATCCTCGTCAAGTTTTCTCCTTCCATCCACCTTTTCAAGACTAACAAGGCCTCCTGCATATCTCTAAACGCCTTATTCCCTGTCCCGACCTCATTCTCCCCATTCTCCTCATGGTATTTATTTTGACACTTGTGTGACTTATCCCGGGATTCACCATCTGTGCTTGAGGTTTGCATTCCACTCTCACTGGTGTGCTTACTATGCCGCCAACCTCGATGTTTGTAATGCTTTCGTCCTATTTTCAACTGTTTTGCTCTCTTATACATATGAGTGTGGGATTCTGAGGACGAGGTAGAGCTGGAAGAATCTGCTTATTTGCGCTTACCCCCACTTTTCCTTCTGCGAGATGATATCCAAGACAGAGACCCTCCACTTTGTTTTGTCTTTTTTGTTACCGATTTTTTTACCTGACCACCATTCGACTCGTCAGCCTTCTCCATCGGAGTACCCAGCTCGCCTGCTAGGTACTTGCTCAGTTCTTCCTATTTTTCTGGGGGTACTAAAATCATAAGCCCTTCCAAGAACCCCTTATTGATTTGACAAGGCTTATATTTGTGTAGATCTTTCCACTCCTTCATCCCTATATGGACCATTTTTTGCGCAATAACTTCTGGCGTCTTTGATTGTGGATCTCCTTTGGGTTCTTTTTAGTTTTGTTGTCTTGGTGAGGGCGGCGGTGTGCCCACAAGATTCTGAACCATTGGCTCTACATGGGGAAGGTGTCAGTTTGCCTTTCGTTTGTTCTCCTTTATTGATTTTCGCTGCCTTGCTCTTCTTCTTCGATTTTCTCGATCCTGGACAGAAATCAAAGATCTTGGGTTTCATGCTTCTATCCTTCATACTGCGCTTATGAAATTTCTCACGTCTTTTGCTCAAGGACTCGATGTCCCTCTTTCCCACAGACGACGACACTTGATAAAACCAAAAGGATTGGTTACCAGGAATAGGGGGTACTAACCTCAAATCTGAGATCAACGACCTGAATAATGATGGAATAACGTCACAGCGACCCTGGTTGATCTCCAAAAAGAGTCCTGGCGACCTAACCGATCCTTCAAAACAACACCTTCAGCTAAAGCGGTGGACGGCCCTGGCGAAGGTCCTTCGATGCTTATGTTTGCAAGTGCGAGAGATATTTTTGAGAGCTCAAAGTAGGATAAGATCAACCTGAAATAAAGATAGGTGTGCACCCTTTTATATAGGCGAGAGAAGTGTTCCCCAAGCTAGGGTTACCTTCTCCCACTATAATTCCATAAATACCACAACCGACTTAGAATTAGGATGTCTCCCATATGCTAAATTCCCATAAATAGTGGATCTCTCATTTAAATTACCAAAACAGGCTTGTGCCTGTGATTCTTTCAATACAGTCCACCGGGACCCCACAATACCATCTATATTAGCCCATTCGGGCCTAATATTTAAAAAGCCAAATACCGAGCTACTAGATAATGCCGAACTAATAAAAACACAAGAGATCGCGACCCTATATGAGAGCTCACCCTCATACTCCAGGTCGATACTTTCAAAACCAGCTCGCTCACCTCTCAGAAGAAATGCTTTTTCCAACAAATGAGGTCGCTTTCCATAAATACAGGAATACAGCTTACATGAATATTTAGTGTCGTATCACCTACGAGGAACCAACTAATTATGTTGATTTGTCCTTCTCTTTTACCACTTTCTTCAAATTATTGGCACTGTCAATAATTTTGCCAGTCTTTATGAGGTAATGAAAACGTTTACCATCTTCCAAGGTTTTATGACCCACCCTGCTTACCACATTCTGCTCTTTAGAGTAAAGCATCACATTCGAACTGTGAATAGGTGATTCAATCTGAATATAAAACTCGAAAGATTAATTCATCTCTTAAATGGAACAATTGGGGTACTTTCCAATTTCAGTTAGAGACATACTACTGTCAGACCGTCTAATCATAAGGCAGGTCCCCTAAAATTAAATCTAAAAAAACTAAATAAAAAACTAAATAAAAAAACCTAAAACCCTAAGAAAAAAAAATATTTTTTTTAAAATAAAAAGTACCCTAAAAACTAAAATACGGGCCTTTAACACAAGTTTATTCTTCCAATTATATGTTGATAATTTTCAATTTCAATTAGAGGCATACTACTGTCAGACCGTCTAATCATTAGGCACGTCCCCTAAAAATAAATCTTAAAAAAATCTAAATAAATAACTAAATAAAGAAAACCTATTTTAAAAAAAACATAAAACCCCTAAGATGGAAAACCCTAAGAAAAAAAAAAAGAACCCTAAAAACTAAAATATGGGACTTTAACACAAGTTTTTATCTTTCAATTATATGTTGATACCGAAATAAAAGAGGGTAAAAAATAACCTTGACTATCTGCCCTTTCTCTCCTTCTTCCTTACTCTTGACGTGCTTGGTCTTCAAGTTAATATCTTTTATCATGATATGGCCTGAATAGAGAGACCTAGATTGGGGTAGACCTGGAGAAGGTCGAGATAAAACAGTGGGCAAGAACTAGAGTGATTACCCTGATTGGGGATCCTGACCTGATCTGAACTCTCAGATGAGATTTCAGAGGGTCATATCTGCCCGGGTCATGAGAATCATCCTGTTCTAATCCGAATACTCATAGAAGGATCATAGGAGGTCAGGCTTATGGGAGGTCGGGCAATCTGATTTCCTAGGAGGGAACATGTGGGTCCCCTTGTCGTGATTATTTACATAATGGCCCGAGATTCGCGGATTCTGTTTCTGAAATCTCGGAAAGGGTCCCCGCCATGAAAGTTATAAATATATTAGCCCTAAGGCTGAGAGAGGTATGACATTCTTGCGCATTCCTTTGATTGCCCATTAAAATACACGACACGCTTAACTGACTTAAGCATCGGAGAGGTTTCCACCGGAAATCTTCTGGTGATCCTTTCTAATGTATTTTTGGGTGCAGGTCAGGTTTATTTCAAGGAAGATCGGAGTATTTGTAAAGGGGAGTATTTGGTTTAGTTTAGTTATTTTTTGTGTGAAACAATTGACACCGTTTGTGGGAAATTCCAAGCTAAGACGTGAGTAGAAGGTATGGCATCAGAGGGGCTTCGATGGAATCTGGTAGGGGAAATGGGCCGAACGCCGTCCTCCGATACTCCAAGGGATGCGCCTGAAACCTCAAGTCCAGGCATAAATCAATCCCCCAGGTAGAAACGCACGCCGAAAGATCGATGAACGATTCCTTCTTGAGGCAATTATCAGATCTTATCGGAAAAGCGGTAGAGGTGGCCGTGAAGAAGAGGTTTGCTGAACTTTCAACACCACCCATCAAAGAAGGTCGGCCGCAGGAGACGGAGCCACCGCGTAAAACCCGGCGAATAACCAGATCTCCGCCTCAAGGAGATGAAGAAAGCTTTTATACTTCAAAAATCAAAACTTCAAGCAAAATTAACCTATATCTCACTAAGCAAATGCAGAATTTGCATAAGGAAGTTAGCAAAGTAAAGCAAAAAATGGCTGGGGCGAAGGTAGGTCAGGAACGACGGAGCACTCCTTTCACACAGAAGGTCATGAGGGATGATCTCCCAGCATCATATCGCTCCATGGGATTTGAATATAATGGAACGACTGATCCATGGGATCACCTGAGCCGATTCGAGATGTAGCTACTTTGCACAAATTTTCTGACGTAGTCATGTGCTGGGTTTTTCCTACGACGTTCACAAAATCAGCTCAGCTCGGGTTCAGTCAGCTTCCTCCTCGTTCCATCAGCAATTTCGATGAGTTTAGCTTCGCGTTCTTACACCAGTTTACCAACTGTAGAAAGTACCAGAAGATTCCATTGGAGTTATTTAGTTTGAAACAGAAGGAGAATGAAAGCTTAAGAGGATATATCAAGCGTTTTACAGAGGCTAAGTTAGAAATTCCATCGGCTTCTGAGGAGATACTGATGAATGCATTAGCGCAAGGGCTCAAGAGAGGTGAGTTCTTCCAGTCATTAGTTGTAAAACTAGCCTATAAATTTGGAGAGCTCCTGGAAAGAGCGGAGAAATATCCATTTAGAGGAGGCTTTGAAGCTAAAGTATGAGGGGGAGAGAAAGCAAGAGCGACCTGATAAAGAGGACAGGATAACCACAAAAAATCCCAAGAAAGACCTGGTAGGAGGACGTCCCCGATTTGAATGATACACGCCCCTGGCTTTGCCCTAGAGAGAAATTTTGCAGGTAATGGAAAGGGGCATCCTGATCTCAAATGGCCCAGGACTAATTCCCAAAAGCCACAAAAGGAAAAATCCGACCGGTTCTGTCGGTACCATAATGAGTATGGTCATGACACGGATGAGTGGAATCATCTGAAGGATGAGATTGAACAGATGGTTCAGGCAGGGAACCTCAAGGAGTTTGTGCAAGCAAAAAGAGAAGACCCCAGATCTAGCTCGTACAGGACTGATCAAACCCAGACCAGGCAAAAACAAAATAGTACTCAGGTAAATGTGCCCAGGGGAAACCAAACTCAAGAAGTGCGCGGTGAGATATTGATGATAACAGGGGGCGAATGGGATGAGCATTCTAGACGAACCCAAAATAGCTATGTCCGAGCTGCAAAGGACTTGGTCAGGAAATCACGTGAGGTGGGTCAGATAACCCCAAGCCAGAGCATATGTTTTAGATCAGAGGATGAGAATGGCATCTTGGCTCCTCACATGGACGCCCAGGTATAACAGCCACTATCGCCAATTACAATGTGAGACGAGTATTTGTTGATAAAGGGAGCTCGGCTGATATTATGTTCTATGATTGCTATCAAAACTTAAAGCCAGATATGGAAATGGAAGAGGTGACAACTTCGTTAGTAGGATTTGTAGGAGGAGCTTTAAAGTCGATACGGGCAGTGAAGCTTTTGGTAACGTTGGGAGAAGAGCCGATTAGATTAACTAAGACGGTGCGATTCCTAGTAGTGGATGCACCATCTTCATACAATTTTATGCTTGGATTAACATCCCTGAGCCAATTCCTGGCAGTGATCTTGGTATACCATATGAAGTTGAAGTTCCCTGCTCAGGATGGAACTGGTGAATTTAAGGGTGACCAATATGCGTTCAGACAAGCGTACATCGAGTGTATTCGACGTAATGAGGAACAGAGACAAAATAAAAGAGCCAGAATAGAGAACACAGCGCCAGAGATGGCCTAGCGGGAGGAGGGCTTGATGATGGTAGAGGTGGTCCTAGGGGATGATAGTAGAGTTGTGAGAGTGGGAACGACTCTGAGCATAGAAGTTCTGGTAGACCTGGTTCATTTTTTGAGAAACAACGCCGATGTTTTTGCTTGGTCTCCTCAAGATCTGGTAGGGATAGATCCATCAGTCGTAGAACACCGCCTCAATATCAGCCTTGGAGAGAAGCCATTTAAACAAAGGAAGCGTAACTTCGGTCCTGAAAAGTAGGCAATCATCGAGGCTGAAGTCGAAAATTTTTTGAAAGATAAGCACATTCAAGAAATAGAATTCCCGGAGTGGATTTCCAACGCGGTGTTGGTCCCCAAAACTCAGGCGGATTACGTATGTGTACATATTTTCGGGGATCTCAATCGTGCCTGCCCTGAGGACCATTACCCGTTACCAAGGATAGACCAACTGCTTAACTCCACGTCTGGTTGTGAGCTGCTAAGCATGATGGATGCCTCGCAAGGGTATCATTAGATCAAGCTAGCTGAGGAGGACTGGAAGCGGGTTAGTTTTATAACCCCAAAGGGGACCTATTTCTGTATGGTTGATTCGTACATCTTTGTTACGAACCTGTATATAATCGAGTCTTGTTTTAGTCTTTTTATTTTCTTTTTTGGGTTAAGACTAGGATGAATTGCATCGTTTTGCACCTTTTGTCTCCTTACTTAACTTTCTGACTTGTTGATCGCTAATCTGTCCAAATGAGAGTAATTCTGTGTTTTTTCTCATACAGCTAGAGCATGCGGTAGATCCAAGGCATGAAGATAGAAGAAGCGATGCTCAAAAGTAGCCCATAATGACAATCACCGATCGGACAGTGTATATTTCCGATCGTACTAGTTGATGATGAGCACACCAGCCGAACGAACTGGCACACCAATCAAAGCAGCCGACAAGTACGTTACGCATGCAGATTTCTTGAAATTTCCAGTTACGAAATAGCTGAAGACTTTTTATAAACGACAGAGAGGCTAGGGTTTCAAAATTATTCAGCCTTGAAGACCTTTTGGAGGCTGGAACAAGGTTAGAGAACCACCAAACACACAAAGGTAGAGATATTTGACACATCTCTCATACCTCTTGCATAAATCCGTACGAGTCGTATCAAGGTCCGATTCGCAGCAACCGACTTTCTTAGCTAGGATTCTGGGGTCGTGAAAAGCCTGGGAATTCTACGCATTTCTTGGAGTGCACTCGTTCGTCGTCATCACTCGTTGAAAATAGTTCAACGATTAGTAATCTCTAAACTCGTCTTTTCATTTGATGTTTTTGAAAGTGGTTTGGTTTGATATTGGATATGAACAGTTGATAGTATGATAGATAATGTTATGTTAGTAGATTTTTAAGGATTTGTGAATTGGATTTACACCTTTGTGTTTTGGATTATTGATTTTAGTTGAACCATTGTTTTTGGATTGAAAATGAAATTATGGTTGGTTTAGTTATATTATGTGAAGCATTAGTATTTAATTGTTATAAATCTTGTTGCGCATTTGAGATAATCTTGGAAGTAGTATTGTGATAGAATTAGTATTGCTCCTTGATCGTTGAATACTTTAGATTGTTAGTTGTTATTACTATAATATGCAAGATGGGATGCAAATGCTAGTATGATGTGTAATGTTCCATATTTGTTTTACAATTATTGCTTTTCTCATGACTTTTCGAGAGGTTGACACCCTCGAGACAAGAGAGTTTTTGCTTTCAAAACAATTGATTTCGAATATTTTTCAAACCCCATTTGATCGTGTGTTTAGATAAACTTGTGATAGTAGTATAATAAACATCCTTAAATCCGATTTCCATTCCTCGAGAGATTGACCCAAGTTAACTCACTAGTCTACAAGTGACCCCATTCTCTTGTGGGTAAACTAAAACTCCTTTTCAAAGCATAGATGTGTGCTGATTAACCGGTAATTAATTTTGAAAGGAACACAAAATTTCGGTTCAATGGTCATGCCGTTTGGGCTCAAGAATGTGGGCGCCACATATCAACGATTGGTAGATAAGATGTTTAAGGCTCAGTTGGGACGAAACATGGAGGTGTACGTCGACAACATGTTAATCAAGAGTGTGAAGGCAGCCTCACATGTGGATGATCTAAAGGAAACTTTTGACACCTTGAGAAGATACAGGATGAAGCTCAACCGTAAGAAGTGCGCATTAGGGGTAAGAGCTGGGAAATTCCTGGGGTATATGGTTACAGAAAAGGGAATATAGGCCGACCCAGAGAAGGTAAGAGCCATTATAGACATGCAGCCCCCGAGGAATGTCAAGGAAATGCAGTGCTTGGTGGGCCAAATTAATGCTCTGAACAGGTTTATCTCATGCTCAGCTACGAAAATCCTACCATTCTTCCAGGCCTTGTGTAAGAAATCTCGATTTCAATGGAGCGAAGAGTGTCAGGAGGCATTTCAGATGTTGAAGGAGCACCTGGCTAACATGCCGCTGCTCACTAAACCAGTTTAAGGTGAACCTCTAATCCTAAACTTATCTGTCGGGCATCAGGCTGTGAGCACGGTCTTGCTCAGAGAGGAAGGCAAAATGCAAAGGCCGGTATATTATTGGAGCAAGGTGCTTCATGATGATGAAATCCGATATATGGAGGTGGATCAAGCAATGCTAGCCCTTGTCAGGATGGCGCGTAAGTTGCGCCCTTATTTTCTATCATACGGCATAGTAGTGCGGACTAGCCTACCTTTGAAAGCTATCATGGATAAGTTGGAAGCCTCAAGACGTCTGGTCAAATGGATAATCAAACTTAGAGAGTTCGATATTACTTTTGAAGCAAGGACAACAATTAAAGCCTAGGCATTGGCTGATTTAATGCAAGAGATGACCAGCTCTCTTGAGGATAAGAAGGAATAGACAATTTAAACAGATGGCTCGGTAGAAAGCCTAAGTTGTGGTGCGGACATAGTGTTAACCGACCCAACAGGTGTGACCACTGAGTACGCAGTACGGATGAACTATCCTTTATCTAATAATGTGGCAGAGTATGAAGCTCTTTTGAGAGGAATTCAGATGGCAAAGGATTTGGGGGCAGAGCAGATATGCGCACGAGTAGATTTGCAGCTCATATGCAGGCAGATAAATGCAGAATTTGAGACAAGAGATGAGCACATGCGAAAATACTTATCTCAAATTTGGGAGTTAGCTAGTGCCATGGGGACTCTGACTGTCCTCCAAATCCTCGTAGAAGAAAACGGGGGAGCAAATTACTTAGCTTAAATAGCCAGCTTAGAAGTGGATTGCCAGGAAAGAATAATCACCTTATTAATGGCATATCAGGAATTCGGGGAAGAAAAGGTATGCGCAGTGGACGAGTGAGAAGATTGGAGCTCTCCTATCAAAGCATATTTGGAGAAAGGAGAGCTTCCGGATAGCAAAAGGAAGAAATAAAATTAAGGACCGGGTTGTCTCGATTCTGCTTGATTAAGGGAGAACTATTTCGAAGGGGGTTCAGGCAACCCCTTTTACGCTACTTGAGCCCAAGGGAGGGCACCTATGTCCTTAAAGAAATCCATGAAGGATGTTGTGGCAATCACATGGGTGCTAGAGCTTTGTCAAGCAAGATCTTGGGGGAAGGCTACTTTTGGCAACATTTGAGGAAGAAGGCAGAGGATTTTGTCCGGGCATGTGATAAGTGTCAAAAGAACTCACCCTTAATACATAGGCCTGCGGAGGAGCTCATGACAATGAGCTCTCCTTGACCATTCGCCAAATGGGGAATAGACCTGGTAAGACCATTTTCCACAGCTCCCGCCCAAAATAAAGCATAGGAAAAACTTGAAATCAAGATGATCTAAGACTCTATCTATGATCTAGATGTGTCACCCATCTAGATTCCATATCCAATTCTTAAGATCTAACAAGAAATCAAGGTGCTAAGGCAAAAAGCATAACATGAAGAGCAAGCATGGAAATGAAAAACAAAGCATGGAAATGAAGAACAAAACACGAAATTGAAAGGAAACTTACTTGAATTAAGAAATAAAACAAAGCTTGAATGTAATTGCAATCAAAGTAACAATCCAAATGAGTATTTGGATTCTTCTTAGGCTTACAAACCCAAGGCCAAGCATGAAAGTAAATCTAAAACTAGGAAAAGAAACTACATCAAAGCTTGAAATTGAATCTAAAACCTAAGAGAGATAATTATCCAAGAGCTTGATTGAAATTTGATCCCCAAACCCAAGTTAGGGTTGGGAAGGGAGTGATTTCTTTTCTAATTGAAGGAGTCTATCTAATTATACAAGCTAATTAGAGGTAAAATGGTCAAATATCACTTTTAATCTTGGATTTTTCCAATTTTGACTTGGTATGGCTTGGTATGGCTTGGGTGTTGGGCGAGCTGGCTCGGAGCTGGGCGGCGCTGGGTGGGAGTGCTCGGCCGCTGTCGGCAGTTGTGGGCAGGACTGGGGCGGGCTCACCAGGCGTGGCGCGCAAAGCTCGGCGGGTGCGCGCGGGACTCGGCAGCTCTCGGCGGTGCGTGCGGGCGTGTGCTGGGCACTGCGCTCGGACACAAGGTAACCCAGTGTCGAAACACGTACCTAGTGTCAGCCATAATTCTTCAAATCGAGGCCCAATTTTGCTAAAACTCCACTCGTACGCCCACACTCGACTATATACAGACCAAAATACTTCAAAATACGTAAGTTAAATATAAAATTAATTAAGTAAACCCATTAATCCATATTACGTATAAAATCAAAGAGAAACGCGAAAAACAACAAAATGAGAGAATAAACAAAAAAACCTAATAAAACTCGACTCAAAACCACTAAAAATGACACTAAATCCTAATTAAAAATACAAGAAAAACACCACAACTACATGCAAAACAGGCCTGCGGAGGAGCTCATGACAATGAGCTCTCCTAGCCCGTTCGCCAAATGGGGAATAGACCTGATAGGACCATTCCCCACAGCTCCCGCCCAAAAAAAAATTTGATCGTGGCCATCAATTATTTCAGCAAATGGGTGGAGGCTGAGGCCTTGGCAAAAATTACAGAAGATGCGGTAATGGGTTTTTTGTGGAAAAACATAGTTTGTCGATTTGGAATCCCAAGGATTTTGGTCTCAGATAATGGCATGGGGTCCAGAAACAAATCTTGGTGTGCTCAAATGAAAATTGATCAACATTTCACATCTGTTTACCATCCGCAAGACAATGGTCAAGTTGAAGTGACCAACCGCATTCTCGTACAAGGAATCAAAGCACGCCTGGAGAGATCAGGAGGCAAGTGGGTGGAGGAACTTGGTTCAATCCTGTGGGAATATCCGATTAATCCCAAGGAGAGCACCAGTGAGACGCCATTCAGTCTGGTGTATGGCATGGATGTTGTGGTCCCTGCGGAGGTCAGTATGGAAACCCATAGAGTTCATAACTTTAATGAGGATCAAAATGTGCTATTGATACGAGATGACCTGGATTTGGTAGAGGAAAAAAGGGAAAGAGCTGCCGTCAGAATGGAACACATTAGGGGGCGAGTCAAAGCTGCATATGATAAATTTGTAGTCAAAAGACATTTCCAAGTGGGAAATCTGGTTCTTTGCAGATATGATTTAGAGAAAGCAAAGGGAAAGATGGATGCTACCTGGCAAGGGCCTTTCAAAGTTACGAAAATCCTAAAGGGTGGAGCTTATGAGTTGGAACAGTTAGATGAGGTTAAACTACCGTGAGCTTGGAACATATCAAACTTAAGGAAATATTATGTATGAAAAATGAAGCCTAATGTTTATAATAGATCCGATTCACATGTCTTTGCTTTATACAGGTTTTAACGCCAGGATTGGATAAGGGCTGATGCCCATAAAATTCTTGACCTGATTGTCAGTTTGGAACTTTAACGCCAGGATTGGCTAAGGGCGGATGCCCATAAAATTCCTGACCTGATTGTCATTTTGAAATTTTAATGCTAGGATTGGCTAAGGGCGGATGCCCATAATATTCCTGACCTGATTGTTAGTTTGAAATTTTAAACGCCAGGATTGGCTAAGGGCGGATGCCCATATAATTCCTGACCTGGTTGTCAGTTTGAAATTTTAAAGCCAGGATTGGCTAAGGGCGGATGTCCATAAAATTCCTGACATGATTGTCAGTTTGGAATTTTAAACGCCAGGATTGGCTAAGGGCGAATGCCCATAAAATTCCTAACCTGATTGTCAGTTTGAAATTTTAATGCCAGGATTGGCTAAGGGAGGATGTCCATAAAATTCCTGACCTGATTGTCATTTGAAATTTTAACGCCAGGATTGGCTAAGGGTGGATGCACATAAAATTTCTGACCTGATTGTCATTTTAAAATTTTAACGCCAGGATTGACTAAAGGAGGATGCCCATAAAATTCCTGACTTGATTGTCAGTTTGAAAAGCCAGGTTTGGCTAAGGACGGCTACCCATAGATTTCCTGACTTGATTGTCAGCTAAAAGACAGGGGCTAAAAGGCATCCCTGACTTGATCATCCAAAAACTTTCAAAGCACAAGGCCAAATGGGTCAAAAAAAGATATTTTTGTAAAGGAGAGCATGAATCATCAAAAATATGGAAGATTTTATTAACTCCACAACTTTGATTACATATCATAAATGAGAAGAGATCTTCTTATCAGAAGATAAAATTCGCCAAAGACGCCAGGGCTCGCGCTCCGTGGCATGGAGACGCTGACGGTAATTGCTTGCCCGATCAGGCGCAGAGTGTGCTTCACCGGCGGTGGTGGTTAAGCGGCTTACCGATTCAAGGTGAACAGCTTTCTCCTCCCGGAGTTGACAATTCATCAAATGGAGCTCCGGCCATTCCCGTTTGTAAATTTATTTTCTTCTGCCTCTTCCGATCCAACATTTTGTGCATCTGCAGAAGTTTTTCTTGAAGTTGAGTATTTTCTTCAGATAGTTGAAAATTCTCGTTGAAGAAGGAAAGGTTTTTCTTTTCGAGCGTTTCAATCTCAAGTGACGGCGAAGAGGCCATAATGTGGTGCACGAAAAAGCAGGTGAAAGTGCATATATATAAAGGCGACACAACAAAAAATATATATAAAGGAGGCATTCATTTAGGGTTTCCATGAATTATGGAAACCCTAAAAAAGTACAAGGATATTCTTCTGGAAAACGACAAACATAGTACAGATCAGGAGATAAGAATCAGACAGGAGCAGACCAATCTACACTACATCTAAGCCTCTGCATCCAACTCTGCCGCCAGTTGGTCCACAGCCTCCTCCGTAGGCAGGTCTCCTGGGGAGGCCTCACCAGGTAGCTCGCCCAGACCAGGGAAGGTGGGGGAAGGAGTAGATGCAGGAAGAGCAATGGTGAAGTTCTGGTCTGGCTGAGGCTGCTCTGGTTTAGGAACATAAAGGGTAGCGAAGACCTTCTCAGCAAACTCAGCCGCTCCAAGTTTATGCAGACGATCTTGCTCCAGGGCATAACTGAAAGAGGTCGGCTCAGGAGGCGTCTTGAGGGGAAGATTCCGGTCAAAAGGAAGGTTAGGATGATCCGCGGACCATTTAGTCTGCGCATCTAGAACAAAGTGATAATAAGCTATTGCTTCTGGAACCAGTAATCTATAGAGCTCCTCGGATCCAAAGAAAGCTTTGCAAGTCATTTCCCGGGTATGCTGGATCAGTTTCAACCCCATTTCGGAGTTCAGGAACTCCGTCTCCCATCCTTCCCGAGCTTTAGCCAAAATCCCATCAACCAAGCTCCTAGCCTCTGCCAGGGCCTCATCCCTCGCCTCACTATGAGCCATCTCTACAACTTTCACCTCCGCATTCTTCATCTCTGCCATCTCGGATTTGAGCTTTTTGAGCTCAGACCCTCGCTCCTTGGCTAGAGCATGCAAGCGCTTCTCCTTCTCCTGCAGTGCCTTATGCCCCCGGATCAAATCAAAGTTCATCATGGATCTCGTAGATCGAGCGGCCAGGACAGCCTTCTTGGAAGCCGCCTAATCGCAAGAAAAGTTAAAACCAAAAAATAAAAAATTTATATAAAGAGGGAAGAGGTGGAAAAACAGGAATCTACCTGAGCTTCATCCTGCCACCACAATTCTAGGAGCTCGCGGTCCGACATCTTCTCCAGGGCACATCGGTCAGAGGAGGGACATTGACCGCAGATAAATTGGAGAGCTATGTCTCCGGGACACTTCAAAACCAAAGTATTGATGAAAAGGTTAGCATTGGGATTGGATGGTGCGGACAATGGAGGAGTAGCTCTGCCCTGAGTAATCCTAGCCCTCTTGGTCATTGGGGGAGCTCTGTCTTCTCTAAAATCAGAGGGAATGATCATCTCCACCTCAGGATGGAGAAGCGCCCTGGGAGAGCCTGAGCCTTTCCCTGCCAAGGAAGAAGGGCCGGTTTCCTGAGGTCTTTTCTCTGGAGCTGCCTCTGCTCCTTGATGACGGGCAGTTATCATCCTTTACATCATGTTTGCTGAAAAGAAAAGAGAACCAGTTGACTACAAAAGACAAATACAAGACAAGATAAAGATGTCGGATCAAGAAAACCTTTTACCAATCTCGCGATACAAAGGGCCTGTCTCTTCTCGGTCATTGATGAAATTTAAAACGAGGGGAAGTAGGAGTTGGGAGAAATGGAAAACATTTTCGTTAAGGGTAAGGATTATTTTTGCAGCCGAGGAGATCTGTCTCCCATAGACAGATGTGGCTGAGTTATGAGGTGCACGATAGGCTTCGAGGGAAAGCCCCAGTCCTCCGAGCAGTGTACAAAGAGGAAGTTCTTCCTTCAAGCTTTGTTGGAGGAAGGGATGCCACTCAAGAACTGAACGCCAGGCCGGGTGCATAAATAAAAGCAACCTGGAGGAGAGCTTTTGGCTTGGAAGAGCTGGTAAAAGGTCTGAGCTATATGATCTAGGCCAGCATATCGCATCACTACTGCAGAAAGGGAATTTAACGGTGGTTTTTGTTTTTTTTTAACGGCGGTTTTTGAACCGCCTTTATATCGACCGTCGTTAAAAATTACGGCGGTTTTTAAAAACCGCCGTAAAAAGTGTAATTTAACGGTGGTTTTACAACCGCCGTCGTATACTCAGATTCGATGGCGGTTTGTGGAACCGACGTTAAAAATCTAAAAATTAACGGCATTTTTCAAAACCGTCGTAAAAAGAGCATAAGTTACGGCGGTTTACGGATCGCCGTTAATTAGTATGTTTTACGACGGTTTTAAAATCCGCCATTAAATTTATGTTTTTAACGTCGGTTCTAAGAACCGACGTTAATTTAGTGTTTTAACGGCGGTTTTTACAACCGCCGTAAATAATTGAACTGAAAGCGCTGGGCCTATTTTTCTGCTAGTTTTTTTTTCCTAAAATATCTCGAAATTAATTGAATTGAATGTTGATTTAAAATGCAACCAAACTGAAAAACAATTAAATCCTCCAATACATCATCCACAACTACCAAATTCTTACACAAATTGAACAATATAAAATGAAACAAAGCTAAAAAACAATTCAATCCAATTCATCCTCCACAACTAAAACAATTCAATCCAATTCATCCTCCACAACTAAAACAATTCAATCCAATTCATCATCCACAACTAAAACAATCCAAAATGTAATCAAACTTCGAAACAATCTAAAATGGAACCAAACTTCAAAACAATTAAAAACAATTCACAATGAAACCTAAACTTCAAGAGTATACATCTACTACATACCCCACTCATCCATCATAAATGTCAATGAAATATCTCAACCATTGATCTTGTATTTCTTTGATACTATCAGCACTAAATGGTTGGTCACTAAACATCTGCAAATAATATTTAATATATGTATTTAGCAAAAATGAAATTTTAAAAAAAAAAGAGATAACATTCTTGCTATAAAATAAAATATTATAAATATTACCTCTTGCCAATTTCCCGTAATACCCACTCGACCAATAGTCCACATCCAAAGCATGATATAATAACCCGACTCCCAAACATCATCTTGTTTATTACACTGTGAGAGAAACATAATATTTCATTGAAAAATAAAACCTTCGATGATGTGTTTACGGTCATAAATGTAACAACCAAATATATTCAAACAAAGGTAATACATTACCTTTGGAAAAAGCCAATCAACCCCTGGCTTAGATTTACTCAAATGCGCACCACTCAACATCTTAAATGGGGTCACAACACTATTAAAAAAACATAAAATATTATAGCACATTATAACAATACCCGATATACATTATAACCATGTCCAAATTTGTTGTCCCTAATCTCACAAAATTAAACAATATAATTCGTGTTTAGAACCAAACTCCAAAAACAAATCCAAAATGCTACCAAACTTACCAATGACGTTATAATAATCTATTGTCCCAATTTCAAAAATTACATTTTAGTCCTTGAATTATTAAAACAATTTATTTCATGCTTGGAACCAAAATGTACGTTCACATTCTATATGATGTAAGTATTTTAAGCTAGAGTTTACCTTTGTACTAATAATTTGATGTTTGAGTCGGGCTTTTGATTCCTTGAACAAAGCCACACAGCAGTCCCTTTTTGAGGCAAAATTACAAAGAGTTGCCATTGTTGCCTGCATTTCGAAATGAATATTATTAAGAATAATTCATGCAACCTACAGTAATACTACAACTTATAGTTTAAGTTCTACTTACTTATGATGGTATGCTCCCAGGTATATTTGCTTTTTATATTCATGCATATGTTTGAGAATTGACGGGACCAAAGTGCTTGAATGTTTCTTGCTATCTATATTTTGTAAGGATAGAGGCTCAAAGAATCCATACACAGCATCCGATCGGTTCTCAACAACGAGTGATTTCAAAAACCTAACATATCCATGACAACAAGTAATCAATCAAAGTTATAAATCAATTAATGAACCTAAAAATTAATTAAATAAGATTTAAAATATACTTATAGGATCCAAAGTTGTACAGTCGAGATTTGAACACACGTTTTGCCTTGCACGACGTCAAAAACTTCTTGGTAATGAATGGTCACTGGGATGTCTTTCTCAAATCCAACAATGCTTTCATCACACGGAATATGAAATGGACACTTATAAAGGCCATTAGAAATAGTAAGCAATTCATGAATGGGGTTATCAACAGTCCGACCTTTTTGGTTGGTCGCTCGGCATCCTAAAACATTAAACATAAATTAATAGTTATTGACACTCTATTTTAGTGTAATTAGCAAACAAACAATTATTACCTGTGTTGACATAGACTTCACAAGATGTTTTGGCCACGCAATAAAACCACCTACTGCTTGCCTCACCGTGATTACCTCTTCACTGGGCACCGGGACGAGAGCATCACCATCTCGAATGTCCTCAACCACCACTCTAACCAAATATTTCGACAAARGMACCCCATGTAGCGTCRAACCCCCCTCATGAACTGTCCCAAGGGCCACCAGACGGGTAGAAGAACGATCATCGACATATAACTCACATCGATCATTAACTATAGTGGGAGGCGAACGAGCTTGAATGTCAGAAGGGGGGAACGAATGAACTGGAATATCAGCAGGGGGAATCAAAGGAGATGAAATGTTAGAAGGGCCAACACAACTCCCGATCCCACTACGGCTGAGATTTGGATCCACCTCAACTGGAGGGTTCGTGACTTCAACTGGCTGAGCGAATTGCTGCAACAACTGTTGTGTAACATCTTTCCTTATCTGTTCGGTCATCTCGGATCTAACTTCATTCTTGACCTGTTCGATCATCTCGGATTTAACTTTGTTCTTGACTTGTTCGGCCATCTCGCATCTAACTTCGCTCTTGACCTGTTCGACTATCTCAGATCTAACCTGCTTGGTTATCATGGATGTCAAGCGCCCCAAAAATTCAGGAGTTACGGATGACGAGGACCCGCATAATTGAGAGCCAAAGTACTCTCGGATCCCCACACCACCTCCAATGCCACGAACACGTCCAGGGTGCTCTGGTCAATCAATTGCAGCACTTAGAATATCCCTGCGTCCCTCGACAACAAAAGAGCCATTTCTATGCTCCTCCTCCAAATCATCCTACAACAAAATAGTAATTGTTTAATGATATTTTTAGATCTTTCTGTTATGTTACGATATTTTTATCCTTGACACTAGAAAAGTGCATTGCCTCGGCTTCAAGAGTAACCCCGCTGTTTTGATAGCAACTCTTTTCATATTGCGACTTTGTGTAGAATGATAATTTGTTGATATCATATCCACACCACGTAATGACATCTTTCTTAGGCCAATGTGCTAGCCGGATTAATGTTTCTGAGGCAGTTTTCGAAGCAACAATTTGTTTTTTAAACCAACTTAGGAAAGTTTTATTATGCTCAATCAGAAGTTCTTTTTCCTTCATTCGAGGGTTATTTGTCTTCAAAAATATTTTATGATCAGCCAGGTAAGGGAGAACCTCCTCAGTGTTATTCAATATGTACAAATGCGCTTGAAGCACTTCCTCGAAACTCTTGGAATGAATTCCAGCACCCCGTGTACCCTTACCTCCATATCTCCCATCGTGGCGAGATTTAGGAAGCCCCACACCTTCCACTTGTCCCATGTAGTCTGTACAAGACTCGATAGCTTCCTAAGCGATGTATCTTTCGACAATAGAAGCCTCGGGACGAGTTGGATTTTTTGTGAACCCTTTTAAAACCTTCATATAACGCTCGATAGGGTACATCCACCTCAGATAGACTGGACCACACTCTCTAATTTTGTTCACTAAATGAACAATTAAGTGAACCATTATGTCAAAAAATGAAGGAGGGAAATGCATCTCTAATTGGCATAATATAATAGCAGCTTCCTTTTCCTACTCATCTGGCTTCAAAGGGTCAACAACTTTCGTACATATATCATTGAAGAAATAAGACAAGTGAATTACGGCATGTCTTACCTTTTTTGGCAAAATGTCACGTAAAGCTACTGCTAGGATTTGTTGCATCAAGACACGACAATCGTGAGACTTTAAGCCGACCAATTTAAGGTCTTGCATTGAAACAAAATTCTTGATATTGGAAGAGTATCCTTGTGGCACTTTCACGCCTTGTAGAGACTCACAAAACTTTTTTTTTTCTTCTCTCGAAAAAGTATGACATGCCGGGTGCAGATATGTTTTATTTCTGAACGATATAGGGTGCAAGTCTTGTCGTATACCCATATGAGCCAAGTCTTGTCGAGTCTTAACATTATCCTTCATCTTGCCCTTAATGTTGAGAAGTGTGCCGATCAAACTATCACACACATTTTTCTCCACGTGCATAACATCTATACAGTGTCTCACATCTAGATGGCGCCAATATGGAAGATCGAAGAAAATTGACCGCTTCTTCCAAATGTTTTTCTCACTATCCCTCTTTTGGGCCTTTCCGAATATAGTATTAATGTCCTTCACCCGATCATAAACCTGCTGACCATTTAGTGGTGTTGGCCCAAATCCTTCCTTGACACTTCCATCAAATGCTTTTTTCAATCTACGATATGGGTGATCACGTCGGAGCCACCTCCTAGAACAAGTGTACACGGTCTTTCCCCCATGTTTAAGTTGTAGATAGCTCATTTCGTCAGCACATATAGGACATGCGAGATGGCCCTTGTTACTATACCCGCTCAAGTTTCCATATGCTGGAAAATCATTAATGGTACAAAATAAGAGAGCACGCAACTTGAATGTCTGCCTTCGGTACCCATCAAACATGTAAATACCCTCTTCCCCTAACTTTTTCAAGTCCTCAATCAAGGGTTGTAGATAAACATTTATGTCATTATCGGGCTGTTTTGGTCCCAATATCATCATAGAAAGCAAGATAAATTTTTGTTTCATACACAACCATGAAGGTAGATTGTAAATAACAAGCAACACGGGCCATGAACTATGTTGACTACTCAAATTACCATACGGATTCATTCCATCTGTAGAAAATCCAAGCCGAAGGTTTTGCAATTGGCTTCCAAAATCTGGAAATAAACGATCAATTCTCTTCCACTGAGAAGAATCTGCCGGATGTCGCAACTTGCCATCGCATTTTCTCCCATCTTCATGCCACGTAAGGTTCTTTGCATCTTCTGCATTAGCAAACAAACTTTTAAACCTAGGAATGATCGGAAGATACCATACCGCTTTCACTGGGGAATGGGAGTTTGTGCTCTCGTCGCTACTACATTCACCCGATCTTTGTACCGTGATACCCCACACCTACGGCACTTATCTGATGACTCGTACTCATTTCTATATAATATACAATCATTACGACATGCGTGTATCTTCTTGTACTCCAAACCCATTGGACATAATATCTTCTTTGCCTCGTAGTGGCGGCTTGGCAAAGTGTTATCTTCTGGAAACATCATTTTCAACTGCTCAAGCAATTCAGTGAAACTTTTGTCACTCCACCTATTGCGTGCCTTAATATTGACTAGTGTTAACGTTGCAGACAAGCGTGTGAAGTTTTTACACCCAGGGAACAAAAGCTTCTCTGATTCACTCTTCAAAATGTTATGCACATGTGCTTCCTGAAAGGATTCTTGACAAATATCACGTATCATGTCCTCAAGTTTGTCGTCGTCTTGAATTCGATCATCGACATATCCACGAGTGCGTTGTCCATAAGCTTTCTCAGTCGTCTCGGGTGGAAGGTTGAACACTTCGCCATGCCATGTCCATACCGTATAATTCTTGTTAATACCATCACACAGAAGATGTTCCTTGATCATATGGGCTTCATGTCGTCTCCCATTCAAACAGTTAATACAAGGACACAAAAACTTATCACTAGGTTCTGATTGATTCACTTTAGCAAATTTTATAAAGAAATCCACTCCATCTTCATATTTCTTACTTACGCGAATTGCTTTCATCCAACTCCGATCCATCTCTTGTAAAAGATCGACGAGCTAAATATAAAGGAGGATAGAATTTTTTTAATAAGTATCTTATATTAATTATAACAATCATGGTTGTTGATGTTGAAGTGATTGTATTTTAAAAGTCATTTCATATAAAAGAAAATGCAGCATAAAAAGATAGTAGTTAGAAGTGAAGACAAAACTTACAATTTTTTCGGATGGAGGGGGGATCCGAGCGACACCAGCCTATGACACCTTCACGAAATTGCTTTTCACATTGCTTTTCGGTTCCCTTTGGAGATTGCTTTTGTTGTCAAATTACCAGATTTAACAAAAAAAATTAATCAAATTTCATTTTCACATTGCCAAAAGAAAATAAAAAGAAAGAAAGAAAACAAAAAGGAAAAAGAAATCTCAAGAAAATAAGAGCTAGAAGTATAAGTTGTTTTAATGCATTTCTTATTATTTTATATGGTTGCCGAGTTTTTCACATAGAAATACGACCAAAATTAGAATAATTGAATCCCGACTTTGATTGCTTTCCTGCTCTGTACCTTCTTCACACTCTACTTGTATTATATATATACCATAAAACAACTAACTTCAAGTAACAAATCGATAAGTGACGTAACACCCAGCAGTCTCACTTGGCCTAATATTCTTCACAACCTGCCCACGCTTCATTCCATAATATCTTGCAATCGGGTCGTTCATCTGGATACGAGGTAGCTGCAAACAGAGGTCGCCGAAAAATAGAATATAAACACACAAAAAAGGACAAAATTTGAAACTTCGTATTTGTAACATAAGGTGTAAAAATATGGCGCCTATTATTATAATCCATATATGCAGAGAAAAACTTGGAGCGAATATCAGTGGTCTGTTTGGTCCCGAGAAACATGGTGTATTAACACAAAAGAATTAAGCAAGGTTCTGAAAATCGGACCGGTCATTGAACCGGTGGTAATTAATAATTTTTTAAATATTATACAAAATTTAAAGTAAAAAATAAAGAAAATCTAAATTAAAATAAATGACTAAATTGATTGACAATATAGTTGATATATGTCTGAAATATTAAAATGTGTTTTTATTTATGTTAAAAATACATTAAAAATACTTGGTTAAACCGATTTTCACCGGGTTTGACTGGTTTTTTGGCAGACGATTTTTGGAATAGAACCGGGCTGGTAAGGTGATCGGTTCCCAGCCGGTCTAATTCTTAAAAAGTGGTAAGTGACCTCATCTCTAGGAGAGGGTGTGCTTCCTGAGGGATGAGGGAGCTGTTTTATGATCATGATAGGATAAGCGAGCTGGTTTTTGAGGGATTGCGACCTCTTATGAGTCGAGTTGTGTACTTGAGCTCGGTTATGGGCTTTTGAATATCAAGCCTGTGGGCTCGTGATGAACGGACTATATGTTTCTGAATGGGCTGAATAAGGGGCCCAGATTTGTTATATTAAAGAGATTTATTATATTTGGGAACTTAATATAAGGGAAGATTCCTAATATGAAATGGTTGTAGAGTTGTGTTGTGAATAGAAGTATAGTTATAGAAGGTAACCCTAAAATGTGAGAAGATTTCTCCTATATCTATATAAAGGGGCGTGTGCCTCTCATTATTAATCTAAGTTATTATTGTTTAATTCGTGAGAAATACTGAATAATAATTCCGCTTATTGACTTGAGCGTCAGAGGGTCTTAACGGGTGGACTCCGACCCGTTCAAGACGCTGTTTTGCAGGACCATCCAGGTCGCTGGGAGATTCACGGAAAGCTTGGGAGGTCACTGTGACATATTCGAAGATCTACTTCAGGTCGCTAATCTCTTTTGAGGTTAGTACCCCTATATTTTGTAGTTTAACTTTTTGGACTTATCAAATTGGCGCCGTCTGTGGGAAAGAGGGACATCGAGTCCTTGAGAGAAAGGCGTGAGATTTTCCATCAACAAAACATGAAGAATACCAACATAATCCCGAAAACCTTGCACTACGGTTCCGGATCAAACAACAACAAGAAGAAGAAAAACAGAGGGAAAGACATGAAAGAGCATGAGACACCAAAGGACGGGCAGACACCTACTCGAGCAGAGCCGGTGATTATAGGCACTGTTAACACACCACCGCCTTCCCCTAGAAAAAAGGATTGTAACGGATTACTCTCTGATTTCGAAGCAGATCCAGCGGAGGCACAGAAGATAGTGCAGGAAGAAATAGAGGATGAAGAGGATCTACATGACGATAAAACTAATCAAAGTAAGAAGGATTTCCTGGAGGGGCTAATAGACTTTGTACCTCTGGAGAAACAGCAGGAGCTGTTTAAATTCCTGGCAAGCGGGCTGGGTAATGAGAGAGAGAAGGAGAATAAAAAAGAAAATGGGCAGAAGGAATTATCGATAAAATTGAATGAGAAGTCTCTCTCAAAGAAGCCGGCTCAAAAAAGAGGACGAGATAAAAGGAAGGAGGAAGATACGTCCAGTTCGGCCTCATCTATGGATTCTCGCGCTCGTGGGCGTAAGGGGAGAGGAGTAAAATTGAAACGAAATCATTATAAGCGTCGAGGTCACCGACACAGCGGCCATGACTATGGAAGTGATATTAGTAGTTCAGATACGGGGTCCTCGGCGAAAACCAAAAAGAGTATTGGCAGACATAATGAGGGGAAAGCGGAGAGTGAAATAGGGCCACATAACAAAGCCTTCAGAGACTTGCAGGAGGCCATGTTGGAATTACAGAAGCGAATGGATGGCGAGAAGCCAGGTGAGGATGAGGGGCATCCATTCTCTGAAGATATGATGCAGGCAGCGATGCCCAGAAATTATAAGGAGTTAGAATTACAATATAAACGAACTACAAATCCGATCGCACACTTACAGTTGTTTGAGAGCGCAAGAATGTTGCATAGCTATACGGATGTTGTGGCATGTCGAGCTTTTGTGTCCACCCTGAGAGGAATCGCGCAAAATTAGTTTTATCAACTCCCACGGGGAAAGATTACTAGTTACTCGGTATTGCGAGCTGCCTTTTTAAAGCAATTCTCTAGTGTGAGGCAGAGTATGAAGACAGCGCAGTCGCTCTTTACCATGATACAGCGACCTAACGAGACTCTAAAACAATATCTTAATAGATTCACTAGTGCTACTTTGGAAGTCCCACAACCACTGACGAGATGAAAGCTGGAGCTTTGCAATAGGGGTTGAGAAGAGAAGATTTACGTAAATCCCTGGTCAAGAAGGAAGCGCGGACATATGATGAGATTCTCACAAGATGTCATAAATATGTGCAGGTAGTGGAAGCGGAGGAGCATAGAACGTGCTTCGGCAGGGGGATTACGGATACTGGGGAAGGTGGATCTAGACGAGAGCTACGAAGAGATCCAAGGCGAATAGCACGCGGGCTCGTAAATTCAAGCTCGGCGATTAATCGAAGCCCTAAGCGAGCTATACAGTATTGGAGGGATGATGAATTTACACCGCTAATATATTCGCAAGCTAAAGTATTTACTATTATGGAGCAGTCAGTACCTAATGCTATAAGATGTCCAGAAGACCGTTCACCAATCCCTAAGAACCCCAGGAGTGGTATGTTTTGTCGTTTCCATAATAATTATGGACATTTTACTGAACGTTGTAGGCATCTCAAAGCAGAGATAGAGAGACTCATAAGAGCCGGACATTTAAAGGAGGTGATTTATAAGGAGAGAGAGGCAAAGGACCAGGGGCAACTACCACCTCCCCCGCCGCCGGAGGTTCCACCCCGCCAGCAGGTCGCAAAACCACGACAACGGGGTAATCAGAGACGCGAGGGTCCACGAGAAAATAGAGGGAGGATAAATATGATTTCAGGAGGGTCGATAGACGGTGATTCGAATAGAGCACGCAGGAGACATGTTAGCTCAGCTCGATCAGGCATGTGGGAGGTCGCTGGAGTAGGTCGACATTCAAAAACCATGGGACCAACCGTTTCTTTTGGACCCAATGATCAACGTGGGTTTCAAGAGGATCATGACGATGCATTGGTAATCGAAGCGGAGATTGCGGGATACGATGTGGGCAGGATATTTGTGGATAATGGAAGTTCTGTAAATATTATATATACGGATTGTCTTGAACAAATGGAGATTGATAAAAAGTGCGATCTGTAAATACTCCTATATATGCTTTTAATGGTGCGCAGGTCAATACTGAAGGCGAACTGACGTTGCAGGTAGTGCTAGGGAAAAATGATTTACGAGTGGAAAAGAATTTAAAGTTCTTGATTATTCGAGGAGGGTCCACCTATAATGCTATATTAGGACGACCTGCTCTCAATGTATTTCGAGCTATCACATCTACTTATCACATGAGCATCAAATACCCCGCGGGTGACAAAGTAGGGGAGATCACCGTGCAACAGCAGGTCGCACGATCATGTTATCAAGTGGCGATGAAGAAGGGATTAGTGGAGAACAAACGAGAAAGGGGCAATGAACAGCCGGAGGGAGTACTTCATGCGAAGAAAATGAGAGAGCAAGAATGTTCGGTGCAACCGAATGAAGAACTAATTGATATCTCGTTGGAAGCAGATCACCCTGAATACAATACAAGGGTGGGAACCCTAATGCCTGAAGCATTGAGAGATGACTTAATTAGGCTGTTGAGGGAATTTCGAGACGTATTCGCGTTCGGGGACGAAGAGTTAATAGGGGTGTCTCCAGAGGTCGCGCAGCATCATTTGAATGCAGATCAAGAGGCGAGGTTGGTAAAACAGAAAAGAAGACACTTTGGTCCGGAGTTAGATAAAGTAATTGAAGAAGAAGTACAGAAGTTATTGAAAGCTGGCCATATAAGAGAGATCAAGTTTCCGGAGTATCTGTCTAATGTGGTGATGGTGCCAAAACCCGAGAAGAAGTGGAGGATGTGCGTAGATTTTCGCGACCTAAATAAAGTGTGCCCAAAGGATCATTATCCCTTACTGCGAATTGATCAACTGGTAGACTCTACATCGGGGTGCGAATTATTGAGTATGATGGATGATTCACAGGGCTATCATCAGATACCTCTTGCCAAGGAGGACCAACCCAAAGTAAGTTTTGTTACTTCTACAGGAACGTATTGTTTTGTGTCCATGCCCTTTGGCTTGAAGAATGCAGGGGCGACGTACCAAAGGTTGGTGGATCGTATGTTCAAAGACCTGTTGGGATCCACCATGGAGGTCTACGTTGATGATATGCTGATAAAGAGTAGAAAGGCGAATTCTCATGTGGGAGATTTGAGAAAGACGTTCGATATTTTAAGACAGTACGGGATGAAGCTTAATCCAAAGAAATGTGCGTTTGGGGTACGGTCGGGCAAGTTTTTAGGATACATGGTGACGGAGCGAGGGATTGAAGTTAACCCAGAAAAGGTGCGAGATGTTTTAGAGATGTCCCATCCTCGGACAGTACGAGATGTTCAGGTGCTTACCGGTAGGATGGCAGGTCTTAGTCGCTTTATTTCCAGGTCGGCAGAGAGGGGCGTTCCCTTTTTCAGGACGCTTCGGAAGGGATCCAAGTTCGAGTGGACAAAGGAAGCTGCTGATGCATTTGAGGAGTTGAAGAAGTATTTGGTGGAAATACCATTGCTAACCAAGCCCATGCAAGGAGAGGATCTGATCCTGTACATATCCGTAGGAGAAGTCGTTGTGAGCTCGGTGCTGATAAGGGAGGAAACGGGTGTGCAAAAGCCTATCTATTATATTAGCAGGATGCTACATGGGGCCGAATTGAAATATACTGAGTTGGAGAAAGGGGGTTTTGCGTTGGTGTGTACAGTAAGGAAGTTAAGACCCTATTTTCTGAGCCACAAGGTGAAGGTACGTACTAATCTAGCCCTTAAGCAGGTTCTAGGTAATTCTAGTGTGTACGGAAGGCTGGTGAAGTGGGCCGTGGAGCCTAGTGAATATGACGTAGTTTACGAGCCAAGGATGGCTATAAAAGCCCAGGTGTTAGCAGATTTTTTGCAAGAGATGGCAGGACCTGATGAGGAAGCTGAGAAAGTGGGACCATGGGTGTTATATACAGATGGCTCGACCATGGCAGCAGAGGGTGGGCTGGGTATTGTATTAATCAGCCCAGAAGGATAAAATTTAGAATTTGCGATCAAGTTAGGGTTTAAAGTATCTAATAATGAAATAGAGTATGAAGCTGTGTTGCAGGGTGTCAAGATGGCGAGCGACCTGGGAGCATGACGGATGTGTGCATATACCGACTCTCAGTTAAGGAGGAATGGATGGCAGCATATTTGAGTAGATTTCACGAAGAGGTAGCTCGTTTTGATGAATTTAAACTAAAACATTTACCAAGAGCTGAAAATATTCGGGCAGATCAACTCGCTCGAATAGTAGGAGCCCTAGGGACTTGTGATACTCGTACGATTACATTGATGGAGTTGGAGCATAGCACCTTGGAAAGGGGTAAGGAGGTTATGGAGGTTGAAAGTAGAGACAATTGGCGTACTCCTATTTGGGAGGTTTTGGGGAAAGCGAAGGAAGGAGCGGAGAGGATGACAACAAGAGATGCCCGAATAGCAGCTCGCTTTTGTGTGATACAGTAAGAATTGTACAAAAGATCACGTTTTGGTCCTTTTTTGAAGTGTCTAGCTGTAGAACGTGGAGCAGAAGTATTGAGAGAGATACATGAGGGCTATTGCGGTGATCATGTGAAGGGAAATTCTTTGGTGAATATAACGTTGTAAGCTGGTTTCTTTTGGCCGGGGATGAAAAGTATGGCCAACGAGCTGGTGCGAAAATGCAAAAAGTGTCAGATGCATGCTCCGATTATTCATATACCTACCGAGGAGATGATGGTTATGAGCTCGCCATGTCCATTTGCGCAGTGGGGAATCGATATTGTGGGTCCTTTTCCGAGAACTCCGAGTAATAAGGAGCATTTAGTAGTGGCGATTGATTACTTTACAAAGTGGGTGGAGGCAGAAGCAGTCACAGGGATTAGTGAGAAGCATATAATGGATTTTATTTTTGATAATATATTTTGCAGGTATGGAGTACCTCGTGTGTTGGTTTCAGACAATGGTACTCAGTTTAATGGCAGGAAGATCCAGAAGTGGTGCAAAGAGATGGGAATGAAGCAGCGATTTGCTTCTGTAGCACACCCACAAACTAATGGGCAGGTGGAGGTAACTAATCGGATAATCGTGCAAGGACTCAAGCTGCGATTGGAAAAAGCTGGTGGGCTTTGGGAAGAAGAGCTCGCGTCGGTATTGTTGGCTTATCGAACGACGCCCCAAAATACTACAAGGGAATCGCCTTTTAGTTTGGTGTATGGGATGGATGCAGTAATTCCAGCCGAAAAAGTGGGAAGTTCGTAACGATTGACAGCTTTTAATATAGAAGAGAATGAGAGGTTAGCTAGGGCAGCGGTTGAAATGGTTGATGAAATAAGGGAGCGAGCTGCAGCTCGGGTCGAAAGATATAAACAGAGAATACAAGTCGCTTTTAATAAATGGGTCAAGCGTCGTTGTTTTCAAGTTGGTGATCTAGTATGGAAGAGAGCTGATGCTCTACATATGGTTAAAAAATTGGAGCCAAATTGGATTGGGCCGTTCAAGATCAGGAAGTTGCTGCGAGGAGGAGCGTATATACTGGAAAATGCAGCTGGACAGGTTTTGCCTCGAAGTTGGAATGTGTGTCATTTAAAAAAATATTATGCGTAGAGATATTTTATGTTTTGACGTTTTAATTAGGTTGTTATGATATTTTATTATTCAAAACTAATTGTTTGATGAAGGTTTATAATAATAAAGATAACCCTTGAAGTTTTTATTCCATCGGATGTTGATAGTTTGTGCAGTGAACTTATGAGAAAGTTGATTGTGTGTTATTATTGTGGTTCGGGAGTGGGTAACGCCAAGATCTTTTGGGACCTCAATGGTGCTGCTCCCGTTCCAGCGAGCTTATTTGAAAGATGGTTGTGTGTATGGTTCGGGAGTGGGTAACGCCAAGATCTTTTAGGACCTCAATGGTACTGCTCCCGTTCCAGCGAGCTTATTTGAAAGATGGTTGTGTGTATGGTTCGGGAGTGGGTAACGCCAAGATCTTTTGGGACCTTAATTGTACTGCTCTCGATCCAGGGAGTTTGTGAGAAGTTGATTGTGTATTGTGCGAATCGAGAATGGGTAACGCCAAGATCTTTTGGGACCGAAAGGTACTATTCCTGATCCATCGAGTTTGTGGGTCGGCTGGTATAACTATAAAGCCTGTGTGGCGCGCCAGCGACCTGTACGACAAGTTTTTGGGTCGTCTGTGTTTATGTTAAGAGTAACACAACCAATACAAAACCAAAAAAACAGTAAGAAGAACAGCAATAAGATAGCAAAAACGAGTGGGAAAAAGTGCTTAACTTTTATTCCTCAAAATCAGTTTGGATCAGCCTTAGCCGAACCCTTTTTACAGGTGCTTGACCTTGAAATACAAGCTTTCTCTCTCTAAAGCTCTCTATATTTCTCTCTCTAGGAATTGGGGGATCTTTTCCTCTCTCTTGGAGAGGCTATTTATAGTTTTCCATCGAAACCCTACATGGACACTTGGCACTCTCCTATTGGCCCTTCAAAACCTCTGCTCTCATATCCACCGCCTCAGTACCGTCCTCAGCTATTTTCCACTGACTCAATGCCGTCCTCAGATATTCTTTGAATCGAACCAACCACTCGGGGGAAACCCACTCTCCTTAACACTTCTCAGGTTGGCGCTCTCAGGACAGAATATTTGATTCACGATTCGAAACGTCGGTCTCCTCTGAACAAGTTCCTTCTCGGCGGAGTGCCGAGCTCAACGTGCTCGGCATATCCCTGCTCGGCACCTCCGGGTAGGAGTGATCGGCAGGCCACGCCAGGGAAAGGCCTGTCATCCCTAAGGGAGAACTCTGCTCGGCGCAGGGTTGAGCTCGGCAGATCGGCAAGGTTTTGCTCGGCACCCTTGGCACAGGGACTCAGCGGGAGCGCGCAGAGGTCGGCGACCATGGCGAAATCCTGCTCGGCGCAGGGTTGAGCTCGGCAGATCGGCAAGGTTCTGCTCGGCACCCTTGGCGCGGAGACTCGGCGGGAGCGCGGAGAGGTCAGCGACCATGGCGAAACCCAGCTCGGCGCAGGGTTCAGCTCGACAGATATGCAAGGTTCTGCTCGGCACCCTTGGTGCAGGGACTCGACAGACTTGTGTACCCCTGCTCAGCACTGGTGATCGCGCCTGCTCAGCGTCTTCGGCACAGAGATCCAACGCCTGGCCACTCTTCCTGGTCGACTTAATTCATTCGGCTGGGATCTTTATCGGGACGATACCGACCATCAACAAGCCTCTGAGCACGGAGGCCGAGCCGGCTTGTGCACGGAATCCCTCGTCTTTTCAGCCCGGACCCACCTGCATTTTGACCATCTCGTGCTTCGTGACGGAAGCTTTTTTAGGTACTTTGTGTAAGCTTTGGCAGGTTCGTCCTTTTGTGCTTTGGAATCTTGCATGTGAGTATTTCTTGGACTTTTGTGACTCAATATTGGCCTCTCCTCCCGTATTACTTTGGGACTACACCTTATTCTCTCATTTTTCAACCCTTTCTTTCTTTCCTTGCATTGGAGACTCTCCCATTCCTTAAGCTCCCCCTTTCAAACCTTCTATACTTTAGCGTATCCTCGACTTTCTGACCGGCCAACGTCGCTCCTCCTAGCTTCGTCCGGTCATTTTTTAGTTGTTGCCCAGGTAATTTTTCTTTCTCTTCACTTTTCTTAAACCTTCCCCATGTCTAGTAGTCCGGGTTATTCACCAGATAGCTCTCGAGGGTATGAGGGGACAGTCAGGGTGACGAGCCGGCTGGTCTCCCGCCATTTTCGTATCCCGGGTCCGGGTTTGACCAGTACAGAAGCTTCTTTCCCGAGGACGCATTTGGCCATGGACGTTCGTTCCCTTTTGGGGGGGTTCTTCGGAGGTGACTTGCTCGGCGGATTTCCTCGATTCGATCAGGCGCAATCCTTCGAGCCCGGAGGTCGGTATGGGGCGGGGTGCGAACTCAGTTCTGGAAGTGGTTTCTGTCCCGAAAGCCACGGTTTGGTTTACGAGGAGAGGGAGTTAGCCGGGGGGTCGACTTAGGCGTGTGGCGTGAGCCCGGATCAGACCGGAGCAGCCATGGACGATTTCGAGCTTGGTTCTGTCCTGCTCGAGCCCCTCGACGACCTTTCTGGTCACTGTGGTGGTGACATCCAATGATCCCCGGGGACCCAAAAATCTCGAAGACCGAAAGTTGGTTCGAGGTTGGAACCCCCCGAGTCCCTCGCACTTTGGTCGAACCAGCCCAGGGAATGCACACCAGCCGGTCATTGGAAGAGACCTCCTCCTCGTGAGTGGGATGACCGGATGCTCAAGATAGCCGTGGAGCAAAGCGGGCTGGTCGACAATAATCTGGTTGTGTATCGAAACGAGTGCGGGGTGCCCGGGTCGGTTCACCTGTTCCTTCCTTACGAAGCCGAGCAGATCCATTGCCTGCCGGCTTCGTGCACCACTCTGTTCTCGGACAGCTTACGTTTCGGCGTCTCATTCCCGCTCCCCAGGCTACTAACGGACATCTTAAACGAATTAAAGTTGCTGATTTTTCAGCTCCACCCCGTAGCCGTCGCTCGGATATTGGGCCTTTTTGTGCACTTTAGCCTCAATAATTGGCCTGCCCCATCTCTTGAGGAGCTCCAGTGGCTTTACATTTTTAAAGCTACGGTGGGGAAGACTATGGTTTCTATTATAGTTCGGTCCGGTCGGGCACCTTTAAGAACCTCGTAACTGAACTCCCCGACTCTCTACACGTTTGGGAGTCCCGTTAGTTCTACGTCGGGGGGAATTGGCAGACACGGAACCCTGATGGCTCGACCTATTATCCCCCTAATTCTTTTATGAAATTTGGTTAGTGCAGCATTAACACTTTTATTCTATTTCGGTCTAATCCTTATCGTTTGTTCCTTTCTTTTCAGTGTATCGTAGACCAGAATAAGCCAGCCTGGAGTTTTTTGCTCATTTGTTCACACTCTTGAATTGTGATCCGGAGCAAAGAAATTACAGATTATTGCTCATGAAGGCTAAGCTTCAAAGGACTGGGCTTAGGGAATCGCCTCTCCGCGCTGATCTCGGACCTACTATTCCTGTTGAGTTAGACGATTCATGCGATACTCTGTTAGTTGATGTTTCCAAGCCGAGCCCCTCAGTTTGGGGCTCTTCTGTTCGGTATTTTTCAGCTCGTCATGGGTGGCTCGTCACTTCGGCGTCGGCGCCTGTGTCGGGTTGGATTTTTGAGCCGAGCTCGGCCATCAGAGTGTCCCTCTGCTCGGCATTCCTCTGCTCGGCAGTGGCTGCTTGTCCCTTCGGCATCAGCGCCCGTCGAGTTGGATTTTTGAGCCGAGCTCGGCCATCCGAGTGTCCCTCTGCTCGGCCTTCCTCTACTCGGCAGTGTTATCATTTTTTCTGCTCGGTCATGATGTGTGTTTAGACTCCTTTTTATCTATGCTTTCCTGAGCTCGGCATTTTTGTGTTTGCAGTGTATTACCCCTGCCTCGATAGGACCATGCCTCTTTCTGCACTTGACCGGTCTGCCAAGTTTCTGGAACTGAACACTAAGAAGCCGGCTAAGAAGCCAGCGGCTGGTGATGGCAAGAGGAAAAAGAAAATTGGCTCTTCGTCGCTTCCCTGCACATACGACTATTCGGGGTGCTACGCCCCGGACCCTGCTGGAGGGTCGTTTGCTGGGTATTTCTCCAAGTTCTCGGAGAATATGACTCGGAGCTGGGGTCAAGGCCTGAATGACTGGGTGTCCGGCTTCGACGGGGACAACCAGATCAGATTCGCGGAGGTGAACCTTTGTCGAGCCTTTGGTTCGATGAAACTGGCGCGTCGAAGCTTTTCCGAGCTGCGAAAGGATCAAGCTCGGCTCCAGTGAGAACTCGCTGCTCTTCAGGAGACCCATAGCCAGTGTACTGATCTGATTCTTGACCGCGACTCCTGGATGAATCGGGCCAAGAAAGCTGAGCAGTCTGTCGAGGCGGCACTGGGGGCGACTCAACGGACTCTGTCTGACCTGGACGACTTGAAGACTAAGCATGCCGACCTTGTCCAGAGGCATGCCGACCTGGTCAGCGCCCGCTCCCGAGAAATGGAGGAGGCTTACGCTCGAGGGAAGGCAGCGGGAATCGAGGAGTATAAAACTGAGACCCTTGGGCCTATGATGAGTGCCTCCTACCTTTTCACCATGCAAGAGGCCCTCTAGATACTGAAAGGTGGGGCTTCTATTCCGGATTTTGAGAAGCACATCACTGAGAAGATGGCGGAGTATGGCATGGGGGGTGGTGAGGCCGACATGGATGCTGAGGACGAGGAAGAAGGTGATGATGCCGAAAAGGATGGTGGGAACTAATTTGTTTTTTCTGTACTTCGATGGTTCGCCACTTTTGGGCGGCCATGTTTGATGTTTTATGGACAATCTTGAACTTAAATTTGAATCGGCTTGTTCTGGCCGGCTTTCCTTTTTATCGTTCAATACTTGGCTTATTTTTGCTTGCACTCTTTTTGTGGTTTTGCTGATCTAAACATGTATGCATGTTGCCTTTTTTTTTTTTTTTTAATTCCGAGCTCAAACTTGGATTGTTGAGATCGGCAAAAATTGAGGTCGGCATTTTGGGCTCGGCCATTTCTATAATTTGCTCCCCCCCTTTTTAGTAAAAATCCAAACTCAACTTTGGATGTTGAGCTCGGCGAAATTTGAGCTCGGAATTTTTTAGATCCTGCTCTTTTTAACGTGTCGAGTCAATTTTGAGTTTTGACTCTTTTTGAGCTCGGATATTTTTTGTTCTTATAGTAAGTAGTGTAACACTAAGGTTTTTATGAATGAGGTCGTCCTGGTGAGGTCGATCTATCATTCCGTTTGATTTTGGGCTTGGGAGCCCCTTGCTTTGTCAATCTGTACTCTTGATAAATGACAAGAATTAAAATTTTATTGATAATATTTTTTGAGGTATACAGCATTCCAAGGGTGTGCGAATTTCTGTCCATCTAAGTATTCTAGGCGGTAAGCCCCGTGTTGGAGAACTTCTGATATCTTGAATGGTCCTTCCCAATTTGGTTTGAGGGCACCTTGATTTGGCCCGAAGATGCATTTGAGGACCAGATCACCAACTTTGAAGTTTCTGGCCTTTACTTTTGAATTGTAATAACGTTCGCTTCTTTGCTTGTAGATGGCATTCTTTAGCTCGGCCTCCATTCTTCTTTCTTCAAGGAGGTCGAGTGCAGTTCGGCAKGYCATGTCATTTTTCTCTTCCTCAAAGTGTGCTACCCGGTAGGAAGGTGTCCCGATCTCAACCGGTATAACCGCCTCTGATCCGAAGGCCAGTGAGAAGGGAGTCTCGTCTGTAGATGAGCGTTGCGTTATTCTGTACGACCACAAGACACCGGGTATTTCTTCTGGCCAGCTACCTTTCAGATCCTCCAACTTCTTCTTCAGCGTGTATTTAAGGATCTTATTAACTGTTTCGACTTGTCCGTTTGACTGAGGATGGTATGGTGTGGAGAAATTTTTTTTGATGTTCAGCTCTCCACAAAATGCCTTAAACCTCTTGCTGTCGAACT
Source organism: Phtheirospermum japonicum (assembly GCA_014905375.1). Taxonomy (NCBI): domain Eukaryota; kingdom Viridiplantae; phylum Streptophyta; class Magnoliopsida; order Lamiales; family Orobanchaceae; genus Phtheirospermum; species Phtheirospermum japonicum. Next base: position 407,044 of record BMAC01000627.1, on the reverse strand, counting down.
GCTTGCCATTGTCAGATACGATTGAGAGTGGCACCCCAAATCTACATATGATCGATTTCCAAACGAAATTGATGATCTTCTGGTCGGTTATAGATGCTAACGGTTCGGCTTCTGCCCATTTGGTAAAGTAATCCACCGCCACTACTGCATATTTCACTCCTCCTTTGACTTGCGGTAATGGACCAATCAGGTCTATTCCCCATTTAGCGAACGGGCATGGCGAGTATATGGAGTTGAGGGTTTCAGCAGGAGAGTTGATCTGGGGTGCAAACACTTGGCATTTTTCACACTTTCTGACCTTCTCAATCGCGTCTTTTTTCAAGGTCGGCCAATAATATCCCTGTCGGATGAGTTTGTGAGCTAGTGATTGTCCTCCAGCGTGGTTTCCACAGATGCCCTCGTGTACTTCTCTTAACTCATATTCGGCATCTTGTTCATTCAAGCAGCAGAGTAAGGGAATGGAATACCCTCTCTTATACAACAGCCCATCTACAATGGTGAACCGAGCTGACTTTGTTCGTATTGACCGTGCTTCAGTTCGGTCTTCTGGGAGCACCCCTTCGTTTAGGTAAAGTATGAATGGTTTCATCCAGCTTTCCTTTCGGTTCTGAACCTCTTTGCTCTGTTCGGCTTGACTAGCCGAGTAAGCGGTGGCGGCGTCGAGTGCCGTTGTTGAATGGTGGCTGACCGTCACTGTATCCATCTCTTCTACTCTGAGTCTCGATGCTAGCTTAGCTAAAGAGTCTGCTGGGACATTATCATTTCGTGATACGTGGACGACCTCAGCTTCAAACTCGGCTAGGCGTGCTTTTGTGAGTTTAAGATATAATGCCATTCTGGGTTCCTTGGTTTCATACACTCCGTTGACCTGATTCACCACTAGTTGGGAGTCGCTTTGAATTTTTAGGTTCCTGATCCCCATTGAGGCGGCTGCTTCCAGGCCGGCAAGAAGAGCTTCGTACTCGGCTTCATTGTTGGTTAGGGGGAAATGGAAACGTACGGTCGAGCAGAATGGCTTCTTTTCGGGACTTACCAATACGATTCCCGCTCCAGCTCGTTCGGTTGTTGAGGACCCATCGACGTACATGCACCACTGCTCCGCTTTTGCGGGAATTGGTTCAACTGCCGGAGTGAATTCAGCTATGAAGTCGGCTAGGGCTTGTCCCTTAATGGCTGTTCTTGGTTCATATGTTATGTCAAATTGTCCGAGCTCGACTGCCCATTTGATCATCCTTCCTGAAGTGTCAGGGCGGTGCATGATTTGTTTCAACGGGAAGCTCGTCAATACCACTATTTTGTGTTCCAAGAAGTATGGGCGTAACTTTCTTGAGGAGGTGACAAGGGCGAATGCTAGCTTTTCCATGGCCGAATATCTCAGCTCGGCATCATTTAGGGCGTGGCTCGTGTAATACACCGGATGCTGTCCGTGCTCGTCGATTCGGACGAGTGCCGAGCTGACTGCCGCCGCTGAGACAGCTAGGTAGAGATGCAGCGGCTCTTCCTTGATGGGTTTTTGTAGGGTCGGAACACTTGCCATGCATTTTTTTAGCTCTTCAAAGGCTGCTTGGCATTCCTCAGTCCATTTGAAAGTTTTATTTTTCTTGATTGTTTCGAAGAAAGGTTTGCACTTGTCCGTAGACCTGGATATGAAACGATTCAGAGTGGCCATTTTGCCGGTTAAGCTTTGTACTTGTTTATGCTTCTGGGTGGTTGTAATTCAGTTATAGCTCGGATTTTAACTAGATTGGATTCAATGCCTCTCTGGCTTACCATGTATCCTAAAAAATTTCCTGAGCTAACTCCAAATGAGCATTTCTTTGGATTTAACATCATTCGGTAAACACGCAATACTGAGAACATTTTATTCAGATCTTCAATGTGATCAGTTGAGTACAAGGATTTGACGAGCATGTCATCTACATAGACTTCCATAGTCTTTCCTATCATGCAAGCAAACATTTTATTAACTAAGCGCTGATAGGTAGCCCCAGCGTTCTTCAGGCCAAAGGGCATCATTGTGTAGCAGTAGAGACCTCTCGCCGAATAGAACGATGTGTGTTCCTGGTCTTCTAGGTGCATCGGTATTTGATTGTACCCTGAGTAAGCGTCCATGAAACTCATCAGTTCATGTGCCGCGGTTGCGTCCACCATATAGTCAATGTGAGGGAGCGGATAGCTGTCCTTGGGGCAAGCCTTGTTGAGATCAGAAAAATCAATGCATA
>BMAC01000627.1:363428-395045 GCA_014905375.1 Phtheirospermum japonicum | reverse complement strand
GCGACCTGTACGAAAGTTTATGGGTCGGCTGGTATAACTATAAAGCCTGTGTGGCGCGCCAGCGGACCTGTACGCAAGTTTTGTAGGTCGGCTGGTATAACTATAAAGCCTGTGTGGCGCGCCAGCGACCTGTACGGTAAGTTTGTGGGTCGGCTGGTATAACTATAAAGCCTGTGTGGCGCGCCAGCGACCTGTACGGCAAGTTTGTGGGTCGGCTGGTATAACTATAAAGCCTGTGTGGCGCGCCAGCGACCTGTACGGCAAGTTTGTGGGTCGGCTGGTATAACTATAAAGCCTGTGTGGCGCGCCAGCGACCTATACGGAAAGAAGTTTGTGGGTCGGTTGGTATAACTATAAAGCCTGTGTGGCACGCCAGCGACCTGTACGGCAAGTTTGTGGGTTGGCTGGTATAACTATAAAGCCTGTGTGGCGCGCCAGCGACCTGTACAACAAGTTTGTAGGTCGGCTGGCATAACTATAAAGCCTGTGTGGTGAACCAGCGGCCTTTGTATGAAGCATGTGGATGTTTGTGTGGCATGTTTATTCATAAGTTGTAACATAATAATGTTCTGTGTTGTTCTTCGTGGTTGATTAATTGTGATATTATGTGAGTTATTTTATTTTACGAGCTATTTTGTATAATTACATTTGAGAATTATTTTGTTCGAATGGATATATTGTTAGAGGATTGTGGGGATTCACTTGGAGATAGAGATTTCCTGAGCTAATACTCACTTAGTTTTTAAATGTACTTTGGTGTTGGATAATCTTATCACGTGTTTATGATTATTAAAATTGATAAGTTGCAAGTTCATTCTAGGACAAATGATATCATATGCAGATATTTTAGAAGTAATTATACAGATTGTTAAGCAATTTTATCAGAAGAAGGAGGTATGGGACCAGGAACGGAGGGTTCAGTGAGTGGTGCATCCTCAGGTGGCGCATCTAGCTCGTCGGAAAGGTTCGCGGAGAGGATAGCTCCTTTCGAAGTGCTGAAGGGTTTCATCTTATCAACAATAGCCTTCACATTGGGATCATACTCGACCTTCATCGCTGTGAGCTCCTCTTTAACTATACCTAAGGCATTGCGGACCCACTCCCTGCTCCCCACCATCATCTTACCGAGATACAAGGTTGATTTCCTGAAGGCTTTGATCAGTTCTTCCCGATACGAGCTGATAAGTTTTTGGGCCCACTTAGTTTATTATAATACGAGAATGTAGATTGAGGACACGTGTCTGGAAGAGTGTCAGGTTGCATTTAATGTGGTTTAAATGGTAAGGGACTTAAAGAAGAAGGCGTGTTTTGACTTTTTGCGTTATCAATGATGATGATTTTGAAATTATTAGGGACTTGACCTATGGTTTTTAGGTCATCGCTGGCAGGACAGTCATTTTTTCTCTACTTGCGTGATTTGTGCGAGCTATTGTTTGAAAGGTCGCAAAGAAAAGATTGTATGGTTTTAGGCCGCCAGGTATGGGTCTGGGGACTCGCGGGTTAGTCTTCTTGGACGATGAGCGAGTTCAGCGAGCTGATTTTTTGGAGGTCGCGGTTTTATGTGGTAAACTCTTATGGGATGATTGTTGTATATCTCTGTATATCAGGTTGGATGATTGATGTAGAATGGTGAGATGGTTGGTCGGCATATATATAGTTGTGAACTTGGTCTGGAGACTCGTAGGTCATTTCTCGAGGTGATCGTATTATCTTAAAAAGAAGCGAGTAAAGTGAAGTTGTACTTTTGTAGGTCGCATGCATATTCTATAATTTTTTATGGAAAGATGAGTATTATAGCTCGGTTTGCTGAGCTGTGTGATTTTGATGTATGGTTTAGTAAGGTAAAATGCTGGTTTATTTATGTGTTTTATTATTTGTTTTTGAAGTAGCTGTGCTCTTGTAATCCTGTTTTTACATGTCCTACCTGATTTCGTGACTTAATCAGCTAGAACATGGGGGACTAGCTGATGTGGACCAAAATGTGCATACGTGATATTCTTTATTATATGGGGTTATTTGTGGTAAGTGACCTCATCTCTAGGAGAGGGTGTGCCTCCTAAGGGATGAGCAGGCTGTTTTATGATCATGGTAGGATAAGCAAGCTGGTTTTTGAGGGATTGCGACCTCTTATGAGTCGAGCTGTGTACTTGAGCTCGGTTATAGGCTTTTGAATATCAAGCCTGTGGGCTCGTGATGAACGGACTATATGTTTCTGGATGGGCTGAATAAGGGCCCAGATTTGTTATATTAAAGAGATTTATTATATATGGGAACTTAATATAAGGGAAGATTCCTAATATGAATTGGTTGTAGAGTTGTGTTGTGAATAGAAGTATAGTTATAGAAGGTAACCCTAAATTGTGAGAAGATTTCTCCTATATCTATATAAAGGGGCGTGTGCCTCTCATTATTAATCTAAGTTATTATTGTTTAATTCATGAGAAATACTGAATAATAATTCCGCTTATTGACTTGAGCGTCGGAGGGTCTTAACGGGTGGACTCCGACCCGTTCAGGACGTTGTTTTGCAGGACCATCCAGGTCGCTGCGAGATTCACGGAAAGCTTGGGAGGTCGCTGTGACATATTCGAAGATCTAGTTCAGGTCGCTAATCTCTTTTGAGGTTAGTACCCCTATATTTGGTAGTTCAACTTTTTGGACTTATCATTAGTATTCTTAAAAGGTAAATTTAATGCTCAAATCTACCAATAATCTAATGTCGTATACTTTGATTTCTATATATAGCATCTACATATCACCATGCACCAATTCTCCTAGACCTAAGCTTTTTTATTGAGCAAATGTATTGGACTCATAACTAACACAAAGCATACTAGGGGTCATTATAACCAACATATTTCATGCTACAACAGCAGCCACTAAATCCTCGACATTTTTATCATCTGCTAAAATAATTATAATAAACTAATGGACCTGTGTTTCTTTCGTAAACCGAAATGGTCGCAAACCATTAAAAGAAAAAGGGAAAGGAGAAAAGTATAAGCATCTTTTACAATGGAACAAGAGTTATTGAAAGAATTAAAACAACAGACATGTGAAAGCCATTAAGAACTTCAAGAATCGGACACAGTTCAAAAACCACGATAAAATATTGCTTCGACTTTCTCATAATTAAGGTAATGTTTATTTAAAATCAGCAAAAAGAATAACACAAATATTTGAGTAAAGAAATATGTTCTTCAAAGCATAGTAAATAAACACAATTCAAAAAAAAAAGTTAATAATAAAATCACAAATCAACATATATGTAAATTCGCATGTTTCTCTAGATTAAAAATCAATCATATTATCCCAGGAAATAATAAAGATCAAACAAAAGTACAAAGGCCCATTTAATCACCTGCTCGAAAAATTCACGCTCCTCGTCATCCTCAAATATGTAGCAGCCACTCATTCCTCCTCGATGGTAGTTGGATAGGATACTGCAAAATGAAATTATTTAAGGAGATAATAAGGATAATCCTTAGTTTAAATTTGTAGCAACACAACTCAAGAAATTCAAACATCAACCACAGATGAACACTACATTTGATTAAATTAAGAAAACATAAAAAGAATTTGATCACAGAAAAGTATCCAAAAGCTAATTCAATCAAACACAAAATCTAGAATAGGGCAGAAAATGAACTAATTCAATCAAATTACCCAAATTGCCAGAAGAGAGCAGAAAAAAATCGACTAAAGAGGAATCCATCTTGGTGAGGTCGGAGACTGATTCTTGGACTGGACCCGCGAAGAGGAATCCGTCTTGTTGAGGCCGGAGACTGATTCTTCACCGCTTTCAGAATCTGAGAGGTGCAATTTTGGGGATAGGGCTAAGTGTGTTAAATTTGGGGTACAATCGACGGGATAGGGCTAAGTGTTTTGCTGGCCGAAGAAGAGGAGGTCGTCGAGGTAGAGCTTGGGCGGAGACAAGGGGACGGGACCAGCGAAGAGGAGGACGTCGTGCCGGAGATTGAATCTTTGAATTCACCGCGTGCAATTAGGGCTTAGAATCCAGTTTGGGTAAAAGGACGGGAGGATGTATGTGCCAAAAAAACCCTCCTTGTAAGTATTAAAACCCGTGGAAAAAAAATTAAATATACAAGTGCGCCAAAAAAAATTGGCCCTATTTCTACGGCGGTTTTTATATAACCACCGTAGTATCAGGTATAGTTTTACGGCATTTTATATTAAACCGCCGTGGAATAAAGGAATCGACGGCGGTTATAAGAAAACCGACGTAAAAATATGGATTTAACGGCAGTTTTCAAAAAACCGCCGTAAAAATATAGTTTTAACGGCAGTTTTCCCAGAACTGCCATTAATATGCCGCCTTCGTATCCTGTTTCTGCAGTAGTGCATGGCCAGGTTGTAACCAATGATGATTCTGAAAGAGTTGGGAACAAATTGGTGAATGGGGATTTTGTACAGGCTGGCGATTTCTAGTATCAAAGGGTTCACGGGGAGGCGCAACCCCTCCTGAAATTGATCGGTAAAGAAAGTTAGATGGCCGGAGGGCACCTGGCATGCCAAAACACCGGGGCGGGGGTATTAGAGAAAACTCCTCGGGGATCTTATACTTATAGCGGAGTTCCTCGACGGTTTTATCACTGAGAATAGAGCAGCTATTAGAGTGACCGGCGATAGGAGGCGGATATTTGAAGGAAGATGGCAATGAGAGAGAGGGCGTTGCGGTGGAGGAATTAGATGATGTGTCAGAAGACACCGCCGTAGACGAAATAGAAAGAGGAGAAGAGGATGGCACTGACATTATTGGAAGATGACCGGAAAACGTTGAACGGAGAAAGAGAATTATGTTGCTGCTCTGAGAGAAAATAAAGGAAGCGAGAGTAACTGAATAAGCAAAAATATGAAATGTGAGGAAGAGAGGGAAAAGCGGCGGGGATAAAAGGACAAGAGGATTTTGAAAAAATGGGAATCAAGGAAAAAGCGGGATCTTGATGCGATCCCCGCATTTAATTCCTTCCAGATAAACAGTACCCTAGGTGGTGAGCTGGAACGTCAATCGATGCTGAGTATGGTAACCGCCGCTGACCCATAAGTGGTACAGTACTTGAGGAGACGTATCGGTATGGTAACCATTTCTGGATATAGACCGTCGCCAATAATTCCAATAATTAGACCTTGTCAAAAGGGCAGACTTTTTGGGATTTGTACAGATACGAAAATTTGGACAGGCGCATGGAACCCTAATCACTCCTAAAATAAGCCTTAGAGTTTTTACAGATCTACCCCAACCATTTCGGGGGGGGGGGGGGGGGGGGGGGGGGGGGCGAGTTGATATGTCCTGAATAGAAAGACCTGGATTGGGGTAGACCTGGAGAAGGTCAGGATAAAAATGGCTCCATGTCTTCAATCTTAACAGTCCGAGAGGGAGTGCCAGTAGAGGAATGGGATTGAGTAGAGGTATCAGATGGGGTCGATTCATGATCAGGAGAAGCAGTATCAGCAAAGTCAGAACTGGAAGATGAGGTAGACTCGGTATGCGGAGATGTTGATTTGGGGGAATCAACATGAAAACCAACATTGACCTTCTTTGCTGCCTTGGTTTTCTTCTTTTCTTCCTTGTAAGCAGACAAGATATCACAAAGAGGAACATCATAAGAGGAATCAGCAGAGTACTCAAAATGATCAGGATCAAACTCGGGTTGAGCCACACGAACAGGAGATGGAGGGGGACTAGGAGCAACCGGCCTGGAGGAACTTGACACCTCTCTAGTGAAAAAATCCAGAATTGTATAAGGAGGAGACGAATACTCAGTTTCAGTAGAGCCTAGTGAAACTTTGATGGACGCCGGAGGATTTTTCTTGTTGGCCAGCTTGACAGTCTCTTTCCGGCGAGGAGTTGTCGTTTTTGTCAGGGGAGGAGAAGATGAGGTCGTCGGCGCAGCAACTGGGGCGGTAGGCACAAACTCATCATCATCAGAGTCCGTCATCTCTGCGACGTCCTCGGCAAGGTTTATGTGCTCAATTGGCACATTGCTCCTAGGGCCTGCCTGAATTTTTGGGATAGCAGGCGGCACCACACCTGGAGGAATGTTGTGCAGTCTCCGCAATCTCTTCAAAGTCAGGTTCCCAACCCGGCCAAAAGTGGCAGCAAAGAATTGGAAATCAGGTGGATTGTTAACATCAATCTTGTTTCCTGACTGCCCTGGAAACACCTGTACTTCTGGAGCGACGACAGGAGGCGCGGGAACAGGTACAACATCTTGAGACTCGTGCGGCAGCGTGGGAATCGTAGATGTTGTAATCGGTGGTGGGTTTGTAGGAGAATCACCACCCACTTCAGTGCGGATGTCCAGGCCACTGATATTTGGAAAATTCACAGGAACCTGCTCGCCGGAATGGCGCACTCCTGTCGGTAACTCAGGAACATTTGATGAAGAAGAAGGGTTTGACATCCTTAAATTTTCAATAAAACACGAGAGCAAACATAAAATCGAGAGAGAAGGTGAAGTATTTGAGAGTTAGAGAGTTTGATTGCAGAGAAGTTATGGAAAAGTGGGGCGGAGGATAAGAAATAAGAGTATTTAAGCACGCCAAAAATTGACGGTTGCCAAGGAGAGAGAAAGGTAAAAAAAGAGGAAATATCCCTTATTTACCCAACAGCGGATTTAAGGACCAAAACCAGATTTTCTTTCCTTCATAAAACAAACACCCACTCCCCCTTAATGTAGGATACATGATCCCAATCCACTTAACCATTATCTCATAGAATTTAAAATCAAAAATTGCACAACTCTACTAAAAAATCAACCGTTCGATTACAACTCCAATGAAACACTTCCATCACCACGGTAGAATTAATCTTATGCAAGATGAAATTTCACTCTCCAAATTAATCTCTTTATTGCATGTCCAACCGTTCGATTACAACTCCAATGAAACACTTGGTTAGCAAGATTCAAAACACGATTAAGAGAATTCAAGATAGACACAAACACAAGCAACAGAACACACAGCAAAAAAGGCATCTTCCCAAAGTATGAATGTCCTAATTGATGTAAAAATTAAAATTCACATTATGGTTTTAGTAACTTGATAAGTGTTGCTTTTAATGACTGATAACATTATAACTAACATTGCTTTTGGTGAAGTCAATGAAAAAAGACCCCATAACCCAAGTTAATGACAATGTCAAAATCACTCAAGGAGGTGAGATTTAAAGATTAGATCCTGATTAATCCAGATTTTCTTCAATTTTTTAGAGAATAGAAGAGAAATAGCTTATCTTCATCAATTGATGTTAACACCTCTTGTTTTTAGACCTGGGAGAAAACTAGTTTCTGCGGGAAAGTTCCACAATCACCTAATTGAAGAGGTTAGTCTTTTTGCCATCAGTTTTATTACAAAACATGACCTTTTTGTAATTTTAACCAGAATCAATGCATTTAGATTATGTATGAAAAGGAAAATAAAAATTCATGAAAAAGTATACAGATGTTGTTACTGATGTCAGTTTAGGGTGTCACAACATCAAAACCACCATTGAATTAAACAATGCACATACCGAGATTTGTTCTCAAACGAGAGAAGGTCTATAAATCTAATGCCTTTATGAAGATGTCAAGAAGCTGATTGTCTGTTCCTATATGTTCAAAGCTAACTATCTTCCTCTCAACCAAGTCTCGAATAAAGTGGTACCTTATGTCAGTGTGTTTGATTCGATAATGCTGGACTGGACTTTTTGAGATATCAATGGCACTAGAATTATCACAGAGCACAGATAATATTTTACTGTGTAGACCGTAGTCCTTTATCATTTGGTTCATCCACAACAATTGTGTACAAGCACTTCCAGCTGCAATATACTCGGCTTCAGCTGTAGAAAGAGAAATACAATTTTATTTTTTGCTATACCATGAGATTATATTATTACCCAAGAAAAAACAACCCCCTGTAGTACTCTTTTTATCCACAACATCCTCAACCCAGTCCGAATCAGTATAACCCATGGGTTCAGTACCAGTTTCGTTAGAATACCAAACACCCAATTCAGTTGTACAAGCTATATATCTAATGATTCTTTTAACAGCTTTTAAGTGTGACTCTTCCAGATTTGATTGATATCTAGCACACAGACACACACTATACATAATATCTGGCCTACTTGCTGTTAAATACAAAAAATTTCCTATCATGCTTCTGTACATGGTGTTATCAACACCATTACCATTATCATCTCTTGACAGTTTCGCAGTTTTGCCCAGCGGTGTTTTCTTATGCGTTTCACTTTCTAACCCAAATTTCTTACCTAAATTCTTAACATATTTGGACTGAGAAAGGATAATACCATCATCTAACTGTTTAATTTGCAAACCAAGAAAGTAAGAGAGATTACCTTCCATGCTCATCTCAAATGTGTCAGACATTCTAGTAATGAATTATTTCACCATCTGCTCATTAATAGATCCAAAAACAATATCATCTACATAAATATGGACAATCAAGATGTTCTTATTTGATCTAAGGAGAAATAAGGTTTTGTCAACTTCCCCTCGTCTAAAATTTAAAAAGAAAAAATGTTGAGTCAACCTTTCATACCAAGCTCCGGGAGATTGTTTTAAACCATATAAAGCCTTTTTTAATTTTAAAACAAGTTTGGTTTATGGGGATCTACAAAGCCTTTAGGTTGCTCTACAAACACTTCTTCAATTAAAACTCCATTAAGAAAAAGACTCTTTATGTCCATTTGATGCAGAGATATTTTCATATGACAAGCAACAGCAAGTAGAAATCTTACGGACTCAATGCGAGCAACATGGGAAAATGTTTAATCAAAATCGATGCCTTTAATTTGAGTATACCCTTGTGCAACCAAACGAGCCTTATTCCTCACAATTTTGCCCACCTCATCTGTTTCGTTTTTGAAGATCAACTTTGTTCCTGTTACATGTGAGTTTTCAATACGAGAAATTAAATCCCAAACATCATTCTTGGCAAATTAATCCAACTCCTCTTGCATTGCTTTTACCCAGAATTCAACCTGGAGAGCATCTTCCACACGCTTGGACTCTGTTTTAGAAAGGTACAAAGACTCTCGAACTTTAGCACAGTTAACAGAAAAACAGACATACCTAACCATTTCTTTGAAGTTTATCTGACGCTTTCTTATACTCCTTTCATCTAAATCTCCAATGATTTGGCCTGTGGGATGGTTCCTCTGAATTCTTGATGGTATATTCCTCTGATGTAAGTCAATGGGATCATCTGGTTCTTCCTATTTTGGTTAAGAATCTGATTATATGGCAGCTTAAGTAGATGTTGGGTTTGATGTTGCGTTCCCAGAACCATCACCGATACCAACATCACTAGTTTCTCCAGTTTCAGCACCGGCATCTTCATTTTCAATACCTGCACTTACATCTACACCAACCGTAACAGTATCTTGAGGATTTTGATCATAGACCAAATCATTATCCTCGGTAGGTTTAACACCACTCATCAAATCATCGAACTTGACATTAACTGACTCAAACATGCTACGTGTCCTGAGATTAAACAACCTATATGCATGACTATTTTGGGAATATCCCATGAAGATGCACTTGTCACTTTCGAATCCAGTTTAGCACCCAACAACAGTTCATAGGGTGTGACACAGGACCCTGGTCTAAAATAAACCCTATTTATTATATGACATGTAGTACTCATAGCTTCAGCCCAAAAATGTTTTGCAATGTCATTAGAAATGAGCATAGTTCTAGTCATCTCAGCAAGAGACCTATTTTTACGTTCATATATGCCATTTTGTTGGGGAGTTATTGGTGATGAAAGCTCATGACTTATACACCTACCTTTGAAAAATAGTTTGAAAAAGATGCATTCTCAAATTCTTTTCCATGATCAGTCCTAATCCTACCAATATTCACACCAAATCTCACAAACAACCTTTTTGCAAGTTTTTCAAATGCTTTGAATCCTTGGGTTTTTATGTTGAAAATTCTCATTTAATAGGTGGTTTAAGGATGTGAATTTCAAGCAAAGTCAAGGAGGCCAAAACTCAAGCCATGACTTGCCAAAAGTTGTGCCAAGAGGGAGCTTCAAAGTGGCAAACTCTTTGGAATCATTGCCATCCCTTGCTATTAGCTGCCATCTTCAGCGCCCAAGCATGATGGCAGTGCTCCTCCATGCCATCTCCAGTGCCCTGCTATCTCCAAGACATGGCGCAAGCCAAGGCAGCGCCCAGCCACCTTCAGTGCTACCATATCCAAGACATGGCGCAAGCCAAGGCAGTGCCCAGCCACCTTCAGTGCTGCCATCTCCAAGACAAGCCAAGGTAACGCCCAGTTGCCAAGATCCTTGCCAATTCCAGCGCCCGGACTCAAGTCAAGCCATAATTCCAGGTCAACTTTGGTCAAACCCAGGAAATTCAAGGCTTTGAGGCTAGTTTTGTCCATTTAAACCCAATTACACCTAGTATAATAGCACACAACTCTCATTTTTTAGAAAAAACCACTCCCCTCCCAACCCAAGCTAGGGTTTGGGATTAAATTACACTCAAGATCTTGGATAATTCTCCCTTTCTTAGGTTTCAGATTTAAGTTCAAGCTTAGTTGTAATGTCTTTTCCTAGATTTAGATTTAATTTCAAACACCTCCTTGGGTTTGTTAGCCTAAGAAGAATCCAAGTACTCCCTTGGATTGTTACTTTTGATTGCAATTACAATCAAGCTTTGTTTCCTTTCTTAATTCAAGTAAGTTTCCTTTATTTTCATACTTTGTTCTTCAATTTCATGCTTGTTCTTCATTTTATGCTTTTTGTCTTAACACCTTGAATTCATGTTAGATCTTAAGAATTGGCTATGGAATCTAGATGAGTGACACATCTAGATCATAGATCGGGTCTTGGATCGTCTTGATTTTGAGTTTTTCACTTGCTTTATTTGCAATTTAATTTTAATGCTTAATCCTAGATCTATGCTTTGTTGCTTGTTGTCTTTCATAAAGTTTCAAACTTTCCCCTCAATTTCCATTACTTTATCCATCAATGCTTTTAATTCATGTTAATTTGCATTATTTGAGTTTTTATGCATTGTTGTACCGTGTGCTTGCATGCTTCTACTTGGTGAAATATTCCATTTTCTAGCTTATTTTCATTATTTCTTTGCATTTTCAAATTAAGGCATACGGCGAGGCATCCGACCAACTTGCTATTTCAATTCCTAGAATATTTTAGCTAGTTTAATTGATTTATTTTCATTTTCCTTTACTTTTCAAAGCTTGAAACACTTTGATTCTTACAATTAAGTCGTTTTCTGATAAAATCGAGCCATGAACCCGATGATTCATTCATCACCACGAAAACTCTTCTAACAAAATGTCAACTACACCAAGGTTCCAAGTAAGAACAACTACACTATGACTCATTCACAATAACAAGCAAGCACATATAAGACATAATTAAAAAATTACCAACTCCCTTGAAATTAATACATGCAATGTTCGCATTTCACATAAAGCAAGACAAATAAAATGAAAGAGTAAGGAAAGAGATACGACCCTAATATCATGGTTTATGGGAAGAGTAAGCAGTGATGTCCAAATAGGCAGCCAAAGCAAGAGAAGACTACCAAAGGGTAACTGGAAAAAAAATAAACACGCCATTTATATGAAAATAAAAACACACACGAAAGAAACACACAACACTCAAAAGAAAGTGAAAAATTGGGTTGCCTGCCAAGAAGAACTTTTTTAACATCTTTAGCTCGATGATCAATACATAGAACTATCATTTAAGATCTAAGAATAGGTGATGATCATGCCACGCCTTAGTGATTTTCATGAATAAGAATGAGTGATAATAAATGAGCGACATATAAATCAAATATTAAGATTGAATAAATGAGGTATTTAACTTACTTAAGAGGTTGAAAAAGAAGATAATCAACCATCGGTAAAACCTTAGCAAGTAATGGGGGCACGATACAAGGTTTGGCCGCCGAGATAACATAAATGTCCATCGAGCATATAAAATGTTCTCACGAGAAACTTAAAGCTCTCAAAAAAGGATATTAGAAGAATGTTTGTTTGCCAAAATGGGTCGACAAAATCTTTAATTCCCTTGATTGCCACCTCCTCACTCTAAAAATCACATATAACATTATCGGGCACAAAATAGGGAGGTTATTCTCATTGAAAACTAACTCTTCCACCATCTCAATCTAAAGTTTCAATAAAGCATTGGATGGTGGTAAAAGAGGCTCAAAAATTTCAATCGTCTCCAAAATCGACGCCATGCCTCCATAAACCTTACAAAGAGAGTTTAAGATCAAGTCATCAACATCCAATGAGATCTCCAGTGAAACACTCATTTGCACTCTTACTCACATATAAGTTCCTAAAATGGCAAAGGATCATCAGCATACTCCTCTAAATCCTTGGATCTCACAATAACCTCACTAACATCTTTGATTAAATCCATCATACTCAATTCACAACTCACCACCGAAATATGTAATGGCATCACCCCCACACTTTCATTCACAAATCATCAAAATAAACAAGAGGGGTAATGCAGACATCCAAATCCTCAATCTCAGCTTTCACCTTCTTACACACATCCACTAATACAGAAAACTAAGCTCGAATCACAATTAACCAAGGGAGGCTCATACCACATCAAGTATTGGAACCTCATCAATAATTAACGAGGGTTACACAATGTGAACACTAGATAAGTCATTGGCCTAAGGAAATTGTTTTACCTCATTACTAGCGACATAGATATATTCAGGGAAAGGGGGTGCCGGATGATGATCGTAGATCGGAATAGGTGAAGGAGAGAATGTAAAGCGTAATGACCATATACCATATTATAGGACTTGGTAGCCTTGTAATGTTGGCCATGATTGCAAAATAGAAATGAAGGATAGTAATCATAGATTGAATCATAAGAATATGATTCGAAAAGATAATATGAAGCATTATATACTAGACCGTCATATGGAAAACACGGGGCATTAGTCTCATAACTCGGATCATAGGAATTTGAAGTAGGTGGAGCATAGGAAGTATTATACTCAAAAAGAGGTGGAGCATAATTATTATAGCCAGTATTGTAGAGAGCTGAGGCGGGTGGAGCATAAAGATCGTAGCTCGTAGAATAAGAGTTAGAAATTGATGGAACATACAAATCATAGCTCGTTAAGAAAATGGGAGAAATAGATTGAGCATATGAATTATAGTAGGCTGAATCGTAATGATCATGAGACGGGTCATAAGGATCAAAGTTCGGAGTATACCGATCGGGAGGAGCATATGGATCATTATAGCTTGAATTGTAAGAATTTAGAGGAGGTTCCCATTGATCAATCCATTATTGATCCCGAGGTTTGGAATGAGGAACATTGATCTTCTCCATGAACCGATAATAGAACACAACCAACATTTTCAAGGAATCAGACTCTAAATTCATAAACCATATCCTTCCCCGACCCTTTAACGTATAGAGGAAGAGTCATATCTTCACTTGATCCATGGTCAAGCATTTAGGAGGACACATATGATTGATGTCATAGTGACCATGTATAAAGTGAAGTAGATCCTTGCTCGAGAGACCATGGAAAACAAAAAGTTGATCGTAGTGAAAATCATCTGGAGAATATTTGCGCATCGCGGGGATATGGAATGAAGTTCTTAACACTACGACTAATGATAGAGAAACATGAATAAGGGTCATCATAAGACGGAGGAGTGTGATAGGTTCCCATATTCGGCTTATTAGCTCTCAGATATGAAAAGATATGGTTGATGTCGTCAATGTAACTTGTATACTCAACACTCAGCAAACAAGATTAAAGTACTCATGGGAGAAACAAGATAAAATCCCACAAAACTTAAAATAAAACTCAATAGCAATAAAATAACACAACCAAAACCTAAGTTAAAAAAACAAAAAACAAAACCATGAAACCTTTAGCCTTCCTCTGTAATGGCGCTAAAATATGATTGAGATTTGTCATGCACTCTTTAAAAGAATAGTTTGAGATCTCTCCCAAATTAGGATGGGATCGATTATAGTACAGTGAGTTCTTCCTGAGTTTTATCTCTTGAGGAACCTAATCGAAAGTAGTTCTTATGTTTGTAAAATGAAATGGAAAACAAAGAAAAGAAATATATTCTAAACACGCGACCCAATTTCTTGGGGTTAGATTTTTATAAGATGATTTTAAAAGAAAGCATTTGAAAGATAAATAAAATAAAATGAGTTTTGAGAAGTAATAAGGAAAAGGTTTAGGGAACTAGACTCATCTCTATAATTAATTGGAAAATTTACCGATCATTTAAGGTGCATAAGTCGTGGTCATCAATAGAAACCTCAATCTAACATTAACATCTCCTTCGGTCGCAATCAACGTCTAGAACTGATTAATAATTGGTCAAACAATTAATTTTGCAATTCAAAAACCATCCAAATTGAGAAACACACGATAAAACACCTAATAAATAATAAATTAATAGCTCCAAACTTATTTAAGCCCTAAACTAACTACATCTAGTTATAGACATGAAAAATAGCAAATACTCAAAACAATAGCAAGCAAAAACAATTAACATTCATTTAAAAGCCATAAAGATAAAGTTAACCAAGAAATAGATGATATTCATAAATTTAAAAGGAAGTTTAAAGTATATTTGGCATCTAAAGTATAAAAGGACCACAAAGTTAAAAGTTTTAAAGAAAATGACAAGAAACGAAGCCTAAATCCTGAGGAACGAGTAAAAGTGTTAAAAATCAAATAAAGCAATTAGAGATAATAAAAATAAGAAAGATTTCTAAATACTCAATGTAGATATTCGATCGAAATGTATAAATAAACTCAAAACTTGAATCTTGAAATAAAATAACAAACTATGAGTTCTACATCTACAAATCTATTTTTAGGGAAAGAAAACCCCAAAAACATGAAGAAAAATAAAATTAAAACATGAAGAAATAGTATCAGGTGTGGTCCCCTCAGTGGAAAGGTTAGGGTACAATTTGTTGGTGAAATGGGGTTAAAATGGTCATTTAGCAAAAATTAGGACTCCATGGCGAGAGGGCTCTGTGTTGTGTGATTTGCACATTTTTGTATGTATTTTTGTTACCTTTTTGTGTCGTGTTTGCATGTGTGTTGCTTGCATTTATGGGTATTAGGAGTCTATTAGGCTTATTTTGTTAGCTTTAGGTTTTTGTAACGTTTGCACGGTTTTTATTACGTTTTCGTAGATTTTCACTTGTTTTATATTTTTGGCGGTAGAATGACCAAGCGGGATCCGCGTACTCTTAGGGAATTGCATTCGACTCGATGTGGAACAGATAAGTGAAGACAAGCAAGGGAACCTAGCGTGAACAAGGAACGACAATTGGTGGACGTCTGGAGTGGAAAATGAAAAAATCAAGCTGGGAGCAACCTTTCTAGTCGATCGACTGACATGCAATATATCGACTCCTATTTCAGTCGATCGAATGCCCAAATCAACTGCTCTACAAAGGCTAGACCATTTGAAGATGAAGCAGTCGATCGACTAATTGTCAGCCGATCGACTACGTCGCAGGAAATTTTGTATTTTTGGCTTATTTTGTTGATTGTGCCCTTGCGACTTTATATATATATCCTAGCCTCTTCCTCAACAACCTTATCTCTTCCTTGGTTGATTCTGAACTTTTTCAATCTCCTCCAAACCATTTTCACTATTCCATTGCTTTTTTTTAAACTTTGAAACCCAAGTATAATCCTTAGAATAGTGTAGTTAGGTTTAGATTTTCATAGCTAGTTGTTGGAGAAGGTAGCATTCTCACCTTGTGTTGAAGTTATTTTAAATGTTGAAGTTGTTCTTGATATTTTGAAGATTGTTAGCTAAACCTTGAAGTTTCATTGGAGTAAAATTGGTAGTAGTCTTTCCCCTTTGTATTGTGTGTTGTTCTTGATTGTTTGTTATTAATTGTGTGTTGGTTGTTAGGTTTTAGTTTGTGTTGTTTCTCATTTCATTTTAAATCCTCCTTTTGTATTTTCTAGCTTGTTATTTATCTTTGTGCAAAAACTCCATTGAAGCATCCATCTTGAAGCTTTTTACTCCTTTTGTCTAAATAAATATTTGGTCTTTGAGAAATGTATGAGACTTACCCCTTTGATAAATTTGACATTTTCCAATATAATGCTCTTTGACTTCTTTCAATTTAAAGCTTGATTTTCCCTTCATATTCTCTCTCAACTTGCAATCTTTCCTTAATTTAGTAATTTTAATTTATTTAAGGTTTTTAATTAGTGTTTAATTTATTTCATTACAATTAGTGACTTTCAAGCAAGCTTCAAATATTCATTACCCTTTGCTTCAATTACTGTTTTCAAGTTTTATTTCAATTCAAGTACTAGCATTAAAAACTCAAACCTAATCAAATGACTTATTGCTTCCTTAGAGAAAATTAGTGTAATTTAGATTAACAATAGATTAACTAAAAATACCAATCGCCGATCACATCTATCCTTGAGAGACACGACTCGGGATATAACTCCACCATTCTACAATCGACTCCGTACTATTGCGGAGACGATTTCAAAAACTAGAGTGTTGAGAATTCTTCGATCAAATTTTAATGCCATTGTCGGGGATAGATTAAGGCTAATGGTGTTCTTAATTAATCTTCTAATTATCTTAGTTAGTAGTTAGATTAGATTATTATTTTATATTTGATACCTGTAATCCTTTGTTGAGTGTTGTGCATGCAAGGTAGGCGATCGCTCGGACAAGAGTTGACCCCAGTTTTTCCCAATCCCGAGAGGTTGAGACGAGACGCACGAACCGCGAGAAGTCAAGACACGTTCGACGCCCTGCCTTTTCAACCTTTACCCCAGTGCTAGAAGAGTGAATGATGACCAACTGATTCGAGAATCCAATGTCGCCCGCCCACACACACGACAATCAAGGGACACCCCCGCCTCAAGTATCAAACGTGCCCGCATCATCACCTCACGGCCCACCACTACAAGGTTCTCAACCCGCTTACGGGTTACCGCTCGACCAATGGGGGAATGGTTTCCCTATTCAAGACCCCCAAAGCTCGAAGGGCCAATATCACAGACCTTATTCTCTGTACCATGATCGTGTACCGACACCCGAGCTACAACTCCAAGCTCTCCGCGCTCGAACCCAATTCCATGGCCCGCACTACTAAGGCCCGATCGTCGATGGCCCACCATATCAATTTTAACCTCAATTCCAAGTGCCGAGTCCACATTACCAAGGGCCACACTCCACCGCTCCTCACATCCAAGAGCCTCGATTCCCACATCCGACCGGGTAAGAGCCCCGATTCAAAAATCCGATTCCTCAAGAGTTCCCACGAGCGCCCGCCGTCAATGAGAATCCATATGCCGCACAAGATCTGGGTGGCCATCCTTTTTCCACTCCCGATGGAGGTCCAACAAATAGAATCAAGGAGGTGTCTCCTTACATGGGCAACTTTTCCTCGTGCATCCAACTAAGCGTCGAGGCCCTCAAGTAAGACTTACGATCAATCGACCTCAACTGGCTACCATCTTTCCATGGCCTAACGCACGAGGATGCTTTACACTCTCTTCCGATTTTCTCCTACGCTGTGTCAAGCTTTCCGTACCAAGGGATTCAGATCGACCAAATCAAGATCCGATGCTTTTCACGATGAAAGATAAGGCGGTCGATTGGCTCATGACGTTACCGACCGACTCCCTCACCAATTGGGACATAGTGACCGAGAGGTTTATGGAGGATTACTACTCCCAAGACAAGATGACTAACTTCCGAGCAAAGATTGCCTCATTCCGTCAAGCAAGCGATGAGACCTTTTATGAGGCGTGGGAGCGTTTCAAGGGCTACCTTACCAAGTGCCCTCATCATCGGTCCACCGGCGATTTCTTGAATCAATTTTCCACTATGGCTTAACCTTCGCATCTAAATGTATGGTAAACAATGCCACTAGAGGAAACCTTGTCAGCCACTCGACGAGGGAACTATATGACATCTTCGTAAATATGGACGTCGATGATCACCAAATGAGTATATTAGAGTAAAAGGAGAAAGTGAAAGAAGTATCGACGTAGGATGAGCTCGAGTGGGCCCGTAAGATTACCGACCTCAAGGGTCAAGTGTCTTCTCTCACCAAGCCCTACTCGGGTTCGATGGAGACATGCACCACGTGCGGTATCTCGGGTCATGGATCTAATGTGTGCCCAAAGATTTATGGGCTACCGAGCGAGTTCGATGAGCAAGTGTTCGTGGTCCAAGGATACCAATCCCAGCGAAGTGGAATCCAACGGTACAATGACCCATATTCCCCAACTTACAACCCTGGGTGGAGGAACCACCCTAACTTTGGGTGGAGGGATACGACAAATGCTCAAAACCCACCCGAGCCTCCAATGTCACAACAAATGCAACAAACAGGGCATCAAGTCCCATTTAACGCACAACCACCTTTTCTGGCTCCTCAAGATCATTCGGCATCACGCCAAATGAGAATGGAGTCCATCTTGACCAAACTTTAGATATCCATCCAACAATTGAAGAAATGGCTTACGAGCTTAGAGACATAAGTAGGGCAAATAGCGACGGATGTTAACGAGCATAAGCGGGCCCACGACAAGGGAAAGCTACCGAGTCAACTGGTTCAAGCTCAAGCCGTGATGGTTCTTCGAAGAGGCAAGGTGGTAGATAACAAGGTTGCCCATCCCTTCGATGATCCCTTGCCTTCAGTTTAAGTTGTAGACGATCCCGTGGTCACTCCTAGCCCACCCACTTCCTCTTCGAGTGGTAAGAGGAAGGATACCAAGGCTACCAGGGGACTCCAGAAATCCGTGATGCCGTACCGACCTCTAATCCCATTCCTGAGTCGTGTCCGACCAACAAAGCAAGACACCCAATTTCATGAATTATACGAGATGTTGTCCAATGTCAATGTCAACCTCCCCTTGCTGATATTATCCAAAATGTGCCAACGTACACCAAGTTTTTCAAGGACTTGACATCTAAGAAGTGATGGTTTGAGGAAAACGAGAAGGTGTGCATATCAAACTCGGTGAGCATCATTTATAGTGAACTTCCTCCACCTAAGGAGGGCGATCCGGGAAGTTTTTGTATAAAGATCACTCTCGGGAATGAAAAGGAAACACAAAGAATGCTAGACCTCGGTGCGGGGATTAATTTGATTCCCTACTCCATCTCTAAACAATTGGAGTTGGGCAATCTCAAGGAAACGAGTATGTGCTTGCATTTGGACGACCAATCAATCCTGTACTCGAAAGGCATAGTCGAGGATGTGTTGGTGCAAGTAGGAGGCCTCATAGTCCCTGTGGATTTTTTGGTCTTAGATGCTGGGGAAGTGAGCAATGAAAGTCGTGAGCATGCGATTTTTCTTGGACGACCATTCATCGCAACCACGAACACCGTGATAAAGGTGAAGAGTTGGAAGTTGACGTTCTCGGTTTTGGGGGAAACGGTGAGTTTTTCGACCTATAACTTAAATGTCCTTTCCCCTTCCTCTTTTCAAGTCGATTGTGCGATGGTTGACCAAATAGAAGAAGTGGTTGAGGAGGCTTGTGAGAAAGTGGTGGATGAGGTCGTCGAGGGTGACAAGTGGTTAGCGTTTCTATCGGAGGGAGTGAAGGGGATATTTGAGAGATCAAGCATGGAACCGTCATTACACCATAGTCGGAGCTTAAGACCCATCCGAGGCATCTTAAGTACTTTTACTTGGGAGAAGGAGAAATAAAACCCGTGAACAACTTCGTCGAGCTCTCTGAAAATAATGAGGCCCGATTGATTGTAGAGGAAAAGAACTTGGGAGATGTGCCCCCCGACTGAGTCCAAATCACGAAAAGATAGTCGAGCAAATAACTTTAAACAAAAGCGCTACATTGGAGGTAACCCATGACTCTCTTACCTTCTCTCTTATTTTTTATTTGATTGTGCAGTTGTAAATTCTTTTTCTTTTCTTTAGCTTTAACTAACATTTTCTGGTTTTTGTAGGAGTGCAGGGAATTGACTACAGCAGAGCAGTCGATCGGTTGCTATCCAGCAGTCGATCGACTGAACATGGGCCAATTCAACTGACGGACAGAGGCTCGGTGGGTTTTTGCAGAAGGGAGTCGATCGACAGACATACAGTCGATCGACGGCCCCTTTGAAGCGGGGCCCAGCAGAGATTATAACCATGTCTTTCCCTTCTTCTATTTTTGTACATAGCTTGTCTCGACTCCCAGAAGAGTACTTATGCATGACCGAATCATCATCACAAGATCAAGAATTGGGGCATTTTATTTTCCCTTTACACTTTTTTTATCACTTTCTAGCTTAATTTGGAATGAGGACATTGCTAGGTTTTAAGTGTAGGGTGGTTAGGGTGCGTCTTAGGTTTTTAAGTTGTGTATGCTTGCTTGTGATAATTTGAGTAGTGAGTGTGTTATATTTTCTTGGAACCTTAGCAAAGTGACGCAGTTTGGATGAATCGCTTAGGGAGTTTAGATTGTCAATCGGATATAGTGGACTTAGGTAGCTTAACTTGATGGGAACTTTGATTAGCTCTAGCTTCGTGCTATCCTTGAGCTCAATTAAGAATTAGTGCCTCAACTAGCCTCTCCATCGAACACTCTCTATAGGATTTTTATTTTGTAATATTTCTTCTAATTTTGGAGTCGCCAATTGCTCCATGTACTCGATCGGAAATATTGTAAGTTGCTAATAGCAACGAGTGATCGGAGTCGTTGAGTTCTCCTTGTATTTTATATACCAAAAAAAAACAAAAAATCAAAAAAGAAGAAATAAAAAAATGATGAGTAAACAAGGATACGTTATAAAATTTTGAAGTTATTAAGTAATAAATGTGCAACCCGTGCACATTTCTTATTTTCCCTCCTTTCTAGATTTCTTTTAAAGAGAGGAGTAGATGATTGGGGCTAGTAGAGAGCGTGGATTGACCTTAGCCGGGGCAAGGACGGGAGGGGGGACAGACTTGGAGGGTTACCTAGTACTTTTAGATTCCGAGAGTTGATCTAAACTTTCCTTGTCAATGCATTTTTGTCGTCGATTTTGATCAAGCTAACAAACATTGTAGCATGAGCCGTCTTGAATTAGGTTTTTGGTGCATTAGTTTAGGATCATCCGAGGGTAGTTTCGTGATTCTAGATTTAGTTTGCTTGAAGACAAGCAATCATTCCAAATGTTGGGTGGTTGATTTGCACATTTTTGTACGTGTTTTTGTTACCTTTTTGTGTCATGTTTGCAAGTGTGTTGCTTGCATTTATAGGTATTAGGAGTCGATTAGGCCTATTTTGTTAGCTTTAGATTTTTATAGCGTTTGTTCCGTTTTTATAATGTTTTCGTAGATTTTCACTCGTTTTATATTTTTGGCTGTAGAATGACCAAGCAAGACCCGCGCACGCTTAGGGCATTCCATTAGACTCACTATGGAAAGGACGAGTAAAGACAAGCAAGGGAACATAGCACGAACAAGGAACGACAACCGGCGGACGTTTAGAGCGGAAAATGAGAAAATCGAGCCAGTAGCAGCCCTCCCAGTCGATCGACTGCCCAAATCGAATTCTCGACAGAGGCTGGACCGTTTGAGGATGAAGCACTCGATCGACAGGGTGTTAGTCGATCGACTGGTTGTCAGCCGATCGACTACGTTGCAGGAAATTTTATAATTTTTAGCCTATTTTGACGATTTTGCTCTTGCGACTTTATATATATGTCCTAGCCTCTTCCCCAACAACCTTATATCTTACTTGGTTGATTTTGAACTTGTTCAATACCCTCCTAGCTCTTTTCACTATTCCATTTCTTTTTTTTTTTAACTTTGAAACCCTAGCATAATCCTTAGAATAGTGTAGTTAGGTTTAGATTTTCATAGCTAGTTGTTGGAGAAGGTAGCATTATCACCTTGTGTTGAAGTTATTTTGTTTAGGTTGTTCTTGATATTTTGAAGATCGTAAGCTAAACCTTGAAGTTTCTTTGGAGTAAGATTGGTAGTAATCTTTCCCCTTTGTATTGTGTGTTGTTCTTGATTTTTGTTATTATATGTGTGTTGGTTGTTAGGTTTTAGTTTGTGTTGTTTCTCATTGCATTTCAAACCCTCTTTTTGTATATTCTAACTTGATATTTCTCTTTGTGCAAAAACTCTATTAAAGCATTCATCTTGAAGCTTTTTTACTTCTTTTGTCTAAACAAATATTTGGTCTTTGAAAGATGTATGAGACTTACCCATTTGATAAATTTAGCATTTTCCAATTTAATGCTCTTTGACTTCTTTCAATTTAAAGCTTGACTTTCCCTCCATTTTCTCTTTCAATTTTCAAGCTTTCCTTAATTTAGTCATTTTAATTTATTTAAGGTTTTTAACTAGTGTTTAATTAATTTCATTAAAATTAGTGACTTTCAAGCAAGCTTCAAATATCCAATCCTCTTTGCTTTAATTAGTGTTTTCAAGTTTTCATTACAATTCAAGTATTATCATTAAAAACTCAAACCCAATCAAATGACTTATTGCTTCCCTAGAGAAAATTAGCGTAATTTAGATTAACAAGAGATTAACTAAAAACACCGATCGCCGATAACATATATCCTCGAGAGACAAGACTCGGGATACAACTCTACCACTCTATAATCGACTCTGTACTATTGCGGAGACGATTTCTTAAACTAGAGTGTTGAGAATTCTTCGATCATTATCCAATCACTGCCGCAGGCCTGCCAAGAGGTGTCTCAGTGCTGCACGCGCCTACTGAAGCTGTACTGAGGCTAATTCATGGCTGCAACGAGGTTCGCACACCTGGCAAAGGGTTGCCGAGAGAATCATATGCGCGCGATGAGTCTTTCGCTGAGAGTTGTTTATCCTGTGCCGAGGGCTGCTTTGAAGCTAAGATCGGTGAGCAGGGTTTGCGGAGAGAGTGCTCCCGAAGGACGGCTTGGTGATGGGTCGGTGGTCGTAAGATGAGCGCGTGCGTGCAGGATCTACCAAATGCTACCGATATGGTTTGGGATCTCATGGGTTCTCCTGGCAGGTTGCGGCAGGAGTTGCCAAGAGGTTGCAGCAGTGACGTGGAGGCTCAGGCGATAGTTGTCGATGACGTGCGAGACGATGCGGCAGGCTCAGGCAATAGCTGTTGATGGTGTGTGACAATGATCTATAGGGGATGCAAACAGCTATTGACGGTTGTGCACAAGGCTCGTCAGCTCAGAGGTTCACCTTAGCCTTGCCTTCGAGACTTGTAGGCAGCTTAAAGGTTCCTTAGGCACATTCTTAAGCGTGCATCCAACGACATGCGGCTATAGCTTGATTTCCTCAGTTTTCACCCATCGTCATTTTCACTTGATTTCCATACCGTAAACTCATCATGCAAATTATCGAGCTCGCCTCGTCTTCCGACCTCGGTCTGGGTCTACTTTGACCAAGTTTAAACTTATAAATAAATAACATAAAATCCTAAAATATACGAGGAGAATACGAAAAACAATATGAGTTGTCAAGGGAGAATTTAGAATTCTAAGTGTGGGGAGGCCACATACTAATAAATAAAAATAATTGTGATAAACGGTGGGTCTACCGTGAGAGTAGACTCGTTTGAAAGCAAAGAAATAAGAAAAAAAATGCCCTTTTACTTATACATTGTTGTTGATTACTAGTGAGACTAATACGAGAAAAAGAAAAGAATGAACGGAATGTGCTTATTCCTTTATTGCTGCTAATTGGTGAGAGATAATAGAGAAACAAAAATTAAATAGAAAGAAGAAAAGGAAAAAAAAGAAAAAGAAAAAGAAAAAAGAGGGTATAAACAAGAGGAAAAAAATTGTTTGAAAGCAAATAGAAAAGGAAAAATTATCTTTTACTTGTATATTGTTGTTGATTATTAGTGAGACTAATAGGAACAAATAAAAAAAAACAAATTGAATGTGTTTATTCCTTTTATTGCTGCTAATTGGTGCGAGATAATAGAGAAACAAAAATTAAATAGAACGAAGAAAAGGGAGAAAAAAGTATAAGAAAAAAGAGGGTAAAAAAAATGTGCGTGTGTGTGGGGGGTGGGGGAATCATTTGTAGTGTACTATGGTGTAGATTTCATTTCTCCCAACCATGTATTGGATTTGGGGATAGTGGAAATATGTATACTCCCAGTACATTTTTAAAACATCCAACGTGCAAATTTTGAGGACTTTTATGTTTTGAGCATTTTGAGAACTAGGTTTTATTTTATCTTAGAAGTTTGAATTAATCTTTTATTGTCACAAATGTTATTGATATTGTTTGGGAATTGGAATCATATCAGAATTGATAGGAATAGAATAACAGAATTTTTTTTTTATACCATAATTGATATGGGAGAATGGGGTTGAACCTACGCCTATATGGATTAAACCTAGTTCTCAGACCACCACACCAACATAGTTACTTTTGCAAAGAGTGAGACTATTTAATATAAAACAAAAGATAAATGAATAAATTCTTATATAGAATTTTCTTTTTTTTTAATTTCTTTTGAGGGGCCGTGACCCCCTCATGGGATAGTGTAGATCTGCCCCTGTGAGTTGTTGAAACCAGGCCATGAAGAATCACGCCTCCTTATAGATCGATTTATTTGTTGTATATATAGTTGATAGGTCTCACTGTAAACGTACTTCGAGTTCATAGTTTAAGTATACATACTACAAACTCGAATATTTTATTTTATTTTATTTTATATTTAGGATTGTATCAAGATTCTCGTATATGTTCCAACATAACTAGAATATTAAAGCTTTAGTTTCTCGTATACTTTTCATTGTATTAGGGATTAGAATCTTTTATCCATTGACTTGAGTTCATAGGGTTTTACAAAATACATTGTCAAAAAAGTAGTTAAAGATAATGAGTATCTACGACGTTAGATAGGAATGAGTCCGTACTTTTAATTAGTAGTACAAACGCAAACATTATATTAATGAATGAGTTTTGCAAGAAAATGTGATACTTACTCGTACAATTAATTTTTATTATTTAATTATTATTTTTTCACATTTATTTATGATAATACATACAATATTTATTTAATCGCATATATTTCAAATAATTGCACCATTTCAAAAAACAGAAAATCTAAGTCTACATGTTTTTATTTATTTATTAAAAAATATTTAACACTTCGAAAAAATAGGTGCCCTGACTCCCATTTTGTCCCACCTTACCCCTATGCGAAGGACACAATATTTACAAAGTTCATTGAAGCATGTCTTGAAACATAGAATGGAAATAGATGGTATAGTTATTATTGCATCTTTTAATATTTAAAAAAAATAGTGATTCAATTGTCATAAAATATAACTTTTCGAAACCAAATGGAACTTTCATTGAAGCACATAAAAAGGAGACAAACACTTGTATTAGGTCAGATTAACGAGTCATGACCCGTTAGACCATCTGACCCGATACTATAATATATTAGTTTTTGTACTGTGATGTATTGATTTTTGTGATGTAAAGTATTAATTTTTCATAAAATCTACCCGTGCTATGATGTATTAATTTTTGTCTGTGATGTACTTGTGTTATGATGTATTGATTTTTGCAATATAATGCATAATATCAAATTCATAGTGTTGACCTAAAAAGAACCTTTTTTCTCCTAATGGACTTTTCCAATAAATAATGACCGTAAAATATCCGGATCTTTAGTTTATTTTCATGGGACCTTCTCTCACGTGTTTTTCGCACATCATGAACTTCCACCCTTGAAAAAAACGTTATATGCCTCTTTCAACGCTAAAAACCTATACCTCTAGGATAAGTAGATTTGTAGAATGTTCGTATCAATTGGTGAAGAAGATCATGTTGAAATTTATCAATTTTCTGATTAATGTACCTATAGGACAAGTACTAGATTAGTAGAGTGTTCGTTTCAATTGGTCAAGAAAGTCATGTTGAATTATCAATTTTCTAATTAATGTGAGAAATATGTTTAATTATAATTATATATCATTATATTATTCTTAATTAAGTTATCTTATTTTTTGAAAGTCATATGAGTACTGAAATTGATATGAAAATAATGGATAAATACCTTACAAAACCAGTTTAGGAGATAATGGGATATCATAAATGATACAATATAAAAATAAAATTTGTATGATCTTCAATATATTAAATTGTACATTATTTATACCTTTCCATGAAGATAAAAAAATAAGGTTTCTAAGAAGTTTAGTTAAAGAAGATCATAAACACAAAAGCCCACCTGAACCCATGTGTATTTGAGTTATCTCTTGCTTTTAATATTGGAGTCATGTCTCATGTACTATGTTATGTGTTATCTCTTGCTTTTAATATTGGAGTCATGTCTCATGTACGGTGAGCGGGATTTCGGTTTAAGAATATGACTATTAATCCAGATATTCTTATTTATAAATTTTTTATGGTTATAACATATTTTAGTATAAAATTTATGAATTTTATATATTTGTTTATTTATAAAATTATAAGAAGTGGTTTCACATAAATCATTCATCGTTGGGGTTTATGAATTTCTCATAATATGATTTGGATTTATGTGGGTCTGGTTTTACACATGTATTGTTTAATTGATTCCAAATTATGTCTATTTTGTTTTGCGGAATTCAGCAAACTTAGGTTTCAATTTTATTTTTTTGCCCATCGGTCAAATCCAGAGAGTGGGAGCTGGGGATCTCAGTAGGTCTTATTTCTCAAAAAAGGGATAATTTTTTTTTGCATACAGTTTTTTTCACTTTGCTTTTCATACAATTTTTTTTTTTTTACTTTGCTCCCCACAATATTTTTTGTTCTATTTTATCTCCTGATGTACAATAATTTTCGACGTTGCCCCCCAATATTTATTTTCGGCAGAATATTCCTTGTAGATTCCATCAACAGGCAGTTGAGGGGAAAGTGAAAGAATCTTATAATTTGGGGGGTAAAGTGCAAAAAGTCTTATAGTTTGGGGGGAAATTAAAATAATATAAATATTAAGTTTTTGTTTTAAAATTTTATATTTGAAAAAGATATATAATTTTTATATTATACTCACACACACACACACACACAAAGTTGTCAATACAATTCCAATTTTTAAAAAAATTCATAAATTTCCAATTAATATTTATAATTTTCTAAATATAAATATTGTCAATACAACTTTTATATTATTAAATATGAAACACATGATTAATTATTATGTAAATTATTAGGCTAAGTAACATAATAATATATTATTATGTATTATGATTGAACAAAATAAAATAAAAGTTTATTTCGTATATGCATTATAATATTATGATACGAAAAATAGAATTATCATTCGATATTATTATTTGTATAAAAAGTGTGATTAACTACTATATTAATCATGTGTACATTATTATATAAGATTATAATTATTGAATTATTAATATAATTAAAATCTTGATATTATAAGATTTTAATTATATTAATTATTCGATAATTATAATCTTATACAATAATTAATGTACTCATGATTAATATAGTATTTAATCACACTTTTTATACAAATAATAATATCGAATGATAATTTTATTTTTCGTATCATAATAATTAACATAATACTTAGTCATGTGTTTTATAATTAATAATATAAAAGATGTATTGACAATATTTATAATTAGAAAATTATAAATATTAATTGGAGATTTATGGTTTTTTTTTTTAATTTGGAATTGTATTGACAACTTTGTGTGTGTGTGAGTATAAAATAAAAAACTATATATATTTTTCAAATATAAAATTTTAACACAAAATTTTAATAATTATATTATTTTAATTTGCACCCCAAATTATAAGACTTTTTGCATTTTATCCCCCAAACTGTAAAATTCTTTCACTTTGCCCCTCAACTACCCGTCGATGGAATCTGGAAGAAATATTTCGTCGGAAATAAAGTTTGGGGGGCAACATCAAAAATTATTGTACATAAGGGGGTAAAGTGGAACAAATAATATTTTGGGGGGTAAACTGAAAAAAATTGCATACATTGGGGGACAAAAAAAAATTCTCCCTTAAGAAATTTGGAGAGGAAAGTGAGGCGTCGACCATCAAGCTCGCTATTCCTTCTCTCCCCTCCATCGCTAAAGCAAGAAGGGTCGTTTTATTGTCTGTGGTAGGGATTCTGGGCGGAGGTTGAAAACGTAAACGTTGTTCATAGGGCTGGGCGGGTGATGGTAAGAGGTTTTACATAGCGTTAGTGTGAGCAGATGCCGCTTTTTAGTCTTTATTTTCTATTTTTGGTAAATCTGAATTTGTTCAATTCTTTAGGGTGATTTTATAAAATCTAAATATTATGGGACCTAATTACAATTACAGCGTATGAATTTTGGAGATTTTTTGTGATTAACTTTTCTATTCAAGCCTTTGTTTTGATTATATCTGTGGGGGCCTAATTGCTGTTCAAGGAATATTTCAACTTTTGTGTGATTTTATTATTTATGGGATCAATTTGTTGTTCATATCAATGTTATATCTTGAGGAATTTGAAATGCCTCTTCAAAGCACCATTATTCATTTAATAGGATTTAATAGGCCCATAAAATTACTGTAAATTATTCCATTATCTTTATACGCTTTCATTTGATGTACATATAGTGCTTTTATTTGTTGGTCATAATTTGGCAATTTTATGTATATTGGCTTATAGTTGTATTATTAAACTTAATAAAAGTGGGTTTTATGCCTTATTTAGGTTTATAGTTGTATTATTAGACTTATGCCTTAATTAGGTTTATAGTTGTATTATTAGACTTAATTAAAAGTAGATTTTATGCCTTATTAGGTTTATAGTTGTATTATTAGACTTAATTAAAAGAGTCATGCTATATGGAGGTAAGTAATATTCAATTACATTTCTAACCTTATTATAATATATAAACTAAATATAGTAATAAAATCCAACTTTTATATCCATATCTAATTACATATTTTCTTAAAATAACATAGGATATGTATGGTAAACTTTGGCATGAATCAAATGTGTAATTAATAATTTAAATAGATTATTTTAAAGTTAGAGATTTTATTATTGAATAAAGAAAATCTTTAACTTATTTATGTTATATTTTTTTTATTTAACCATAGCAATTAATATGTGTGTGTGTGTGTGTATATATATATATATATATATATATATATATATATATATAAGATATAGTATTCTCAACTCGTCTCTTATATAAATGGCTAGTTACTATTATTAACTACTTTTTTTATTGTTAAATAATTTGTATTTCAATATTTAGATTAAAGTCGTTAATAATTATATATTTACATACGTAAATAAATTCAAAACTTGTTACATGCTCAACCCGTATCTAATTTTTATTAATTAATTATTTACATATATTTATATTTTCATATTTCTTAGTTACATACTTAGAAAAAATAAAAAGATGTTATATTCTAAACCCGTGTTGTATTGTCGGTGTCTAATTAATATTTATCAATTATTATTACATATATTTATATTTTCATATTTAACTTTATAATATTTAGTTACATACTTAGATTATTGAAGTAACTCGTCATTTAATTATATTATATATATTAAATTTTATTCTAAATACAACGTATTTAGATTATTAATAAATAATTAAGTTTTTTTTAATTAACATTATTTTATAATTAAAATTTTCTTTAATTAAGATAAGTATTTGGACTTTTTTCTAATTATATATGACTTCTTATATATTTATATTAGAAGAATAAAAGAAAATATTGAATTAGATAAAATATAATCAAAGAAAAAATTAGATTAAGAAAATATATATAAAGAAAAGATTAAATTAGACAAAATATAATAAAAGAAATATAATAAATTAGGTAGATATTAGAATTCTTATATTTAGTAAGTCTCAAAACCTTCAAACCTTGCCAAGCATCCGAACCACCAAAAAACTACATGCCAACTCGAAGCTTCATAAGCAGACACGTAAGATAGAAATCTTTTCATTTATTATATAGGTGGGATATATATGTGTGTGTTGTGTGCGTGCGCGCGTATATATATATACACACAAAAAAAAAATACAAAAAAATATTTATAATAATTAAATATTTTTAAAATAAAAGTTGAAACATATCGTATTCTCAACTATCGATGCCTAATCACTATTTATTAACTATTATTAAATAATTTTATATTTAAATGATTAAATTTACTTCATTAATAATCTTATTTACATATTTAGAAAAATTCAAAAACTGTCACATGCTCAACCTGTGTCTAATATCTTTTAATTAATAATAACTATTATTATTATGAAATACTTTTATATTTATTTTCTTATTTTAAATTCATTAATAATTTTAGTTACTTAGAAAAACTCAAAAGATACCATATTTTCAACATGTATCGTATTGTATTGGTGTCTAGTCAATATTATTAAGTATTTTTATAATTTTGTATTAGAAGAATGAAAATTCTGAATTAAGCAAAATATAATTAAAGGAAAATAATAAATAGGCAAATAAAATAAAATGAACATATTAAGTTTAAAAAAAAAGGATATATATATAATTAGGTAAATATTAGAAATCTTATATTTAGTAAATTTTCAAATTCCCGAAATTCGCCAAGTAAGCATCCGCAATACATAGGATATGAATATTTTCATTTAGTACATAGGTATGATATATATATTTAAAATATGCGGTTATATAAACTCCAGTATAATTATATAAATTACGAATTATACAAAAGTAAATGTAATTGATTTAAAAAACTATCAATATATTTTAAAATAAGAAAAATTCAAATAATATAAGATTTTGTAAAAATATTTTGAAATCATAATAAAATAAAATAAAATTTCTTTTCAATTAACATAATGTGCTAATTCATTAAAAACTTGTTGATTTGTATTGAATATGAATAAGAAAATATATGTAATAGTTGATTTTTCTAATCACGCAAAAAAAATCTCTCTATATACTTTAATCGTGCTAATTAATTAAATTTTTATATATAATACTAATTCATGTCGAGTCATCTAATTTAAATATTGATTTGAAATATTAATTTCTAATAAAATATGACATCTTTTGGAATTTAATAAGTATGTGAATAAAATTATTAATAAATTTAATCTAAATATTAAAATATAATAATAATACATAGTGATTTGAAACCGATACAATGCTATTAAGGTAGGAATATATAATCTTTTAAAATTTTCTAAGTACATAACTAATAAATATTAACGAATCTAATTTAAAAATTTAATAATGAAATTTTATAAATAGTCATTTGACACCGGTACAAGGCACATGTTGAGAATATAACAACTTTAGAACTTTTATAAATATATAAATAAAATTATTATTTATTTTAATCTAAATATTAAAATATTAAATTAGTTAATAATAATAATAATAATAATAATAATAATAATAATAATAATAATAATAATAATAATCAATAAGTAGTGATTAGACATCGGTATAAAACACAAGTTGAGAATATATATATTTATATTTATGCAACTACTTTTCAATTATATATATATATATATATATATATATATATATATATAATTTTTATTAAATAATTTTAATTATTTAGTGAATACATATTTTAATCATTATATA
>BMAC01000627.1:336048-363173 GCA_014905375.1 Phtheirospermum japonicum | reverse complement strand
TATATATATATATATATATATATATATATATATATATATAAGCACTTGAAATTAATAAACTACTATTTTATAGTAGTTATGGTACTTTTAGTAAGAGTTACCTATCAATTTTGAAATAAAAATATTAAATAATTCTAATGTATAATATTATTTAATTAAGTTAAAAATATATGAATATAAGCTCAGAAGTTTAATTTATACATTTTCTCAACAATATTAATAAAAATATCTTTAAAAAATAAGTACAAAAAACTTCAATAATATTAATAAAATGTCTTTACAAAAAATAAAAATAACGACAAATAAAAAGAATACATGGAGCAATTTGCTCCAGAGAAATATGGTTAAAAAAAAAGAAAGAGAGTTCAATTAGGAGAAAACCTATAGGAATAATAGTTAAATTAATAAGAATTTATTGATTGAGTATATTTAGATATTTTAATTATTTTCGTTAATTTGTTTTCCATAAATAAAATGATCTATTAAATATATATCTATAACAATTAATAAAGGGCAAATAATAAAATTAGGAAAATAATGAAATTACCTAAAATTCCTTATTGATCATGTAAAATTATAGTTTTGTCCCTGTTGCTCTGAAGCAAATTGCTCCGTGTAGCATTATTGTAATTAAAAGTAGATTTTTCTGCCTTATTAGGTTTACAGACTTTAATCCAAATAAATTTTAAACTGAGCTCTAATCTTGTTTATAAACTTTAATGAAACTGAAGTGGGGATTCATTTTATTAAATAAGAGAATAATTAAATCAGGTTATCAATTATTCATGTTTGGATAATCTTGTAATCTTCATTAAATCAATCAAAATAACATGCATTCGTAACCTCTGTTGTAGAGAGCGATTTTGTTGAAATCATATAGCTAGTAATGTGGCTTAGT
The DNA here is from genome assembly GCA_014905375.1 of Phtheirospermum japonicum. Lineage (NCBI taxonomy): Eukaryota > Viridiplantae > Streptophyta > Magnoliopsida > Lamiales > Orobanchaceae > Phtheirospermum > Phtheirospermum japonicum. The sequence continues at coordinate 362,275 of BMAC01000627.1, read as the reverse complement.
CATGAAGATTATGATATGCTCTTCATTTTGACACTATTTGGCCGATAAAACTACATTGCTAACTTTCATGATTCTTTAATTTAAATTTAATGTCGATAAACTTGAGAAAAGATTTTGATATTTAGATTCTTGTCTAGTTTTGGCACACATTTACAAATTGATTTTTAACTTAGAATAACTTGGTTTATATGTTGTAAATCTGATTCACACTTCAGTTAGATTTGAGTCTAATTTGGTTACATGAGGCTCAAATAAAGTTGCAATTAAAGTCTAATTTTGCTTAACTAACTTTAAATACAAATAAAGTTAATTTAGACTCAAGTTCATATATAATTGCATTTTTTCATGCTCAAATTAAATTAAAATTAAAATCAGTTTCATTTAATTTAAATGAAAGTTAGGTTTTGGGATTAATTTTTATTGTTCTTAAAATCTTTAAAAGGTTTTATTGTTGGTAGATGTTCAACTTCAATTCATATAAGGAGTTTCGGATTATGAACTTGGTAATACGGTATTGGGTGGTTAAGAAATGGTTGAACTAATTCAACCGAGTAGTGCAGAAATAACAATCTATAACGCCCTTTTTCGCTAATCTATAACGGTTCTTGCAGCATTCTAGATTGAGTTGCTCTAGAAAGTCGGACTTTCTAGAACGGTTATTTCAACAGTTCTAGAAAGCCGAACTTCTAAAACAGGTTGGTACCCGTTCATGAAAGTAATTTTATGGGTTTGTTACTAGTTGAAACATTCTAGAAAAGGGTTTTCTAGAATGGGTAAATTTAAACCGTTCTAAAAAGTTTATCTTATTTAAAACGGTTATATAAAATAGACGTTATAGAAAATATTTAAAACGGGTTTACAAAATAAACGTTCTAGAAATATCTTTTCTAAAAAGGATTTACAAAATAGAAGTTCTAGAAAATATTTTTTCTATAACTTTTTTACAAACTAGATGTTCTAAATAACTTTTTCTAGAACGGGTTTACAAAAAACGTTCTTGTAAGACAATATTCTAGAAGAGGTAAATAAAAAATACATTCTAGAAAGTATATTTTTTAGAATGGTTTTCAAAATATACGTTCTAGAAAGTCTATTTTTCTAAAACTGAACATAGAAGATACGTTTTGAAATGTCTAATTTTCTATAACGAATTTAAACATTCGTTCCAGATTTCATAGGTCCTGGAATTCCAGAATTAGACTTTTTGATGGTTGGGACAGTGAGTTTCGTCGACCCATGCGTCGATCGATGGACCGTTGATGAGTTGGACAGAGAGTTTTGTCGGCAATGGTGCTGATCGACGGACTGTGGACGGTCGGGACAGAGAGTTTCATCGACCCTGGCATCGATCAACGGACCGTCGATGGGTTGGACAAAGAGTTTCGTTGACAATGGCGTCGATCTACGCATGCATTTGGCAATTGGTCGACGTTGTGTCGACTCTCTCGTCGATCGACGGATACTCTGTTGTGCTTCGTTTTGGCTCTCTTGACCACCATTTTTCAAGCAGAACTTCAGACCTTTTGAAAATACCTTTGGGTGCATAATTAATCTTCTATAGTCGTTAAAAAATATAAAATAATTAAAATTAATTAACATTACATTTAGAGAAATTAATGAGAAATGTGATGTTTTTAATAACATAAATATGCAGTGATACCAAAAATTATCTCTAATTATTATCAATTTGTTATCCGAAGAGTCTCTTAAATCTGGTGTGAATTTGTAACAAAAATAAAATTACTATGACAAATTTATATTTAACGTCACCAAAGAGCTCTTCCGTGTCAAAATAATGTTGTCCCATTTGATGACAAATTATGGAATTGTCATGAAAGGAAACTTGTTGTGACACCAAATATCGTCACCATTCTTCAAGGAGACATTAGTGACAAAAATCATTCTGTCACAATTAGAAATTTATCGTGACACTCAAATCTCGTCACACTTTATTATATGTTTTTCATTAAAAGGGTTTCCCGAACCATTGTTTTTTTTGTCTTCCCAATATTTTGACAAACTACATTTAAACGTCAACAAATATAAGTATTCGTGACGAAATCGGTGAACAACTATGACAACAATAATGCTTTCATAAAAGGGTGTTATTCTATGACGAAATTAAAAATGTACACTATTAATTAACATATTATGACGAATTTTTATGCGTAGAAAAGAAATCGTCACTAAACATCTGATTTCTTGTAGATGAGGTGCTCTTGGAGCTTGATTGTATGGTGGAGCATCGTGAGGGCCTTGATTAACGTAAGGCATTCGCGCATCAGGATGGTTTTGATTCAAGTTCGGATTAATTTATGGGTGTGGAATGCCATTTTACTCATTTTCATCTTACGGTATGTTTTGGTTTGCGTCGGGAAGATCCATCGGTAGCTCGTCTATCAGTTCTTGTCGAGAACTATCACCCTCAACTCCTCTGGGTGCATCTCTAGTAAAATTGAATCTATTGATATTGTCTATGAAATGGACAAGCTCTCCACCAAGTACTCTTCATCCTTACATAAACTCAATAAACAATCAAACGTATCAAGTCAAAATAAAATGAATTTACACTAAACTAACTAATCACATACGAACGAACATTTAAAAACCTTTGGCATTCTTCGGCAATGGCCCCAGATTTTGAATTGAACTTTTTGCACTTACTTTTTGTTAACGAAAGGTTCGTCCGCAAGAGAACGTAGCGGTTGTAAGAGGTAAGCTTAACTCGAGTCGAATCTCTCGAGGAATGACAATCGAAATTAAAATGCTCGTTTTAGCACAATTTAACTGAACACGCGATCAAGGAATGTATTTTTCTGTTTTCGTTTTAAGAACGATAAAAAAGGTAGTTAACACGACTTAATTTTAAATATGCCAACTACTCGACACAAATCATATTATATCTACAAACATACCAATTGAACGCGATAAAGAACGATAAGTAACATGTAAGCAACTAAAGGTGTTTGATAGTAAATTAAATCCAAAATGAATCATAAAATCCACCAACTTCTAAATGCCAAAGGAATAACAATTTAGATCAGAAAACGAGAGAATCGTAATAGAATTCAACAATCTTACGTAAACAAATTCAGCCCAGAACTCAACAATTAAACAAAAATCAAAATGAACGCAATCAACGTATCCAAAACAAATATTAAAATCCACAAGAGAATTTCTAGAAATCAATGTTTGAGATTACCCAATTAATTCTTCAAATATTAATCACAGAAAAAGACCAAGGAGCTCCCAACGAGCTGGTTTCCTAATATACAAATCAATGTAGTCATCAAAATCAATAACTAAAAGCAAATTATCAAGAGAGGAATAATGGAAGAATTCAAAAGTTTAAAAGTGAGCTATCTAGGTCAAAAAAAGGTAAGTCTCCAAATTTGGTCGCAGCTGGGGAATGTTGACGCTTGAATAACGTAAGTCGAGGAGGGCACCGTGGTAATTTTTTCTGGAAATGTCGACCGTTGATCGAAGAATTCTTAGCACTCTGAGAAATCTTCTCCGCGATAGTACGGAGTCGATTGTAGAGCGGTAAGCTTTCCCAAGTCGTGTCTCTTGAGGATAGATAAAATCGGCGGTCGGTGTACTTAATTAATCTCTTGTTAATTTAAATTAAACTAATCTACACTAAGAAAGCATTAAGTCATTGGTTTGGTTTGAGTTTTGAATTTAAAAGAGGACTTTAATTAAAAATGATTGGGTTTAGGGTGTTCGGTTCGTCTCCACGATTAATCGGTTTTTGCCGAGCACTTAATCCACGATCTGGGGTTGTCAATCCCAAATTGTCGACCAAGTGTAGGGGTCGTCAATCCCAATTCTCGACAAGCTCCGATTAATGGTTCTAAACGAACCAAAACCTTAAACCCGTAATTTCTAAACTAGTTGCATCAAATGTAAATTAAAACTTGCTTGAAAGTAATTATTAATGACATTAAAAACCCTAAGTAAATTAAAACTACTCAAATTGAAAAAGCTTGCAAGTCTTGAAAGAGGAATGGAGGGAAATCAAAAGCATTTGGAATTGAAGAGAAGTCAAAGAGCAATAAATGAGAAAATGCCAAATTGATTAAAGAAGAAAGTTCCATACATCTTTCAAATACCAAAAGTTTTCTAGCTAAAAGAGGTAAAAATCTTTAAGACTATGCTACAATGGAGTTTTGCGAAGAACAAAAAGCTAGAAAATGAAAAGGAGGATTTAAAATGCAATGAAAATCTTAAGCTAAAAATTAAACAACCAACACCAAAGCAAAATCAACAGCACAAACATAACATAACATAAAAGAGAAAGAAAAAATACCCAATTAACATTGAACACAAGAGCTTCAAGTCTAACTACAACCTTCAACAAATAAGATTCACAAATGAAGGAGTTGTCACCCTCTCCAACACTTGCTTGAAATAACTAACTAACTAACTAACTAACTAAAACTAAACTAAAACTAATCTAAAAATTACAAACTAGGGTTCTAAAGCCAAGGAATGAAAAAGGGGGCTTGGAGGAAATGGAACAAGTCCAAATTCCGCCAAGGAAAGTTATTTTTTTGTGGATAATGGGTGGGAATCATATATGGGTAGATAAGGGACAAAATGGTCTTTTTTCTCCACCAAAATCACACATCCTCAGCGTTTCAGTCGATCTACTGAAAGTGCAGTCGATCAACTGCCTGTCTATCGACTGAAAGGATGTCTATCGACTGCTTCAGCCTCGAACAACCAAACTTTTTGCCGAACAGTCGATCGACTGAAACTCAGTCGATTGACTGACAAATATACGGAATCAGACAACGATATCTTCATATGAAACTTAGACCTTTCTCTTGGATTTAATTTGGCGTTTTATTTGTGTCATTTAGAAGTTTCCTCCGAGATTTATGGGCTCCGCACCAAAACCTGCCACAAGCGAGGCCACGATGAGCTGTCTCCACTTAAAGCTGCTTTTTATTATTCTTGAACTCATAATTTAGGATTATTGTAAACATAAGAGTTTTAGACATTTACCTCAGATTTCCAATGATATAAGGTGGAGGCAAATGGCACAAGTGTTTTTGGAGTTATGCTTGTATTACGACAACTAAGACATCCACCAAGTGAATGCAAGAGTTGACAATGAAAATGGCCACATTTCTTGTCATTTCCGGTCGATCCTCACACCAAAGATATGTTGTGGGTTGGAAATGAGTTTCTTGGTTTGAATCATCTTTCGACCTCATCGTGGGCCCACTTTGACCAAAGTTGACCTTCAAAACAAAAACTAAGAAAATATAAGAAAAACTACTAAAAACAAAGAAAACACTACAAAACCTAAAACTAACAAAATAGGCCAAAACAACTCCTAATACCCATAAATGCAAGCAAAACACATACAAAGGCAACACAAATAGGTAACAAAAATGTGTACAAAAAAGTACAAATCAACCGTCGATCGACCGTTGACTTGCGTCGATCAATGATATCTCTATCGTCGATCTTTCATTGATGACTACTGTCAATCGAGGACAACGCATTGTTCTCAGGGGTCGACTAGGGCTATCGAATCGGTGGGTATGCGCTCGTAGATGTGACGTCGACATGTTGTGTCGATCGACGGTAGCTAGTATACCTCAGCAAGTTGATCGACTTAGGCTTTCGACGCGAGCGAGAGGTGTGCATCGGTGATGCATCGACGACGCATCGATTGCAGGTTGCACTAGTATAGAAACAGCTTTTAAAAACGCCTATTTCTGCAAATCCAAAACGCCCTGCTCAGGTGTTCTGTATAGAGCTGTTCTTGAAAGTCTGACAATCAAGAAAGCTCTGTTGAGGCGTTCTTGATTGTCAGACTTTCAAGAACGGTTTTCAGAGACATTCTGAAAAATATTTCAGCCGTTCTAGAAAGTCGGTTTTACAGGTTTCGCCCGTTCTGGAAAATAACTTTCCAGAACGTCTTTTTTTAAGACGTTCTGGAAAGTATACTTTCCAGAACATCTCGAAAAATAGGCGTTCTGGAAAGTATACTTTCCAGAACGTCTCTAAAATAGGCGTTTTGGAAAGTATACATTCCAGAACGTCTCGAAAAAAAGGCGTTCTGGAAAGTATACTTTCTAGAACTCCTCCAAAAACAGGCGTTCTGGAAAAGTATACTTTCTAGAACGGGTTTTTGAATAACCGTTCTAGAAAGTAGTAAAAAATAAAAAAAAATTAAATGAAAGCAGGTGCCAACAAATACATCAAATTCATTAAATTCGGTAAAAATAAGAAAAATATAGTCGAATTCACCAAGTCATAGATCCCAGCTAGTAAAACTGCTTGTGTTGTAATGTGTTTAGCCTAAAAACATTGAAATAAACGGGTTCAGCAAAAACCTATTAATAGAATCTTCTCACTCCCACTATCAAAGCTTTCCATTTTGATGAGGAATTGTGTTTTCAATCGCCTACTGGGTTCATGTTCACCTTCTGACTTTCGCTGTTACAAATATTGAATGCTTAATGGTTTCTTATTTTTGCCAATAGCAAAAACTTCTTAACAGTTCAGTTCATCGAAAACTTGTTAACAACAAGAGCTACTTATTATACCTGAGACAGAATGTCAATGCTTGGTCTGCTTCAGAATTGCACCAACAGTTGGTAAATAAGAGCATAACCTTTCTTATTTAGAAATCCACTTATAAGTTATAACATAGGAACAGGGGTGATATTTAAGATTTTAATTCAGAAATACATACCCAATTACTTGTCAAAGAGCTGGCTGATATGTAGAAAAAAGCCGCTTTAGCCTCTTTAGCTATAGCTTTTCCTATCATAGTTTTACCAGTTCCCTACAGCAAAGGAACGAACATAATTAAGCGGCAAGATTGTTGTTGCACCAAACATCTTTGATTTAATATTACATACTTACAGGAGGTCCAAAAAGGAGAAGACCACGACCTGGAGAACGGCAACCTTTGAATATGTCAGGGCGTAGCAAAGGCCATATCACCATCTCAGTGACACATTTTTTTGCATGATCCAAACCAGCTAACAATCTTCACAACACAAATGAAGAGAAAAAAAATAAGTCAGACCTCCTAGAGGATACATATTTTCTCTAAAATTATGAAATCTTGAATTCTGACATACCAATGTCATCCCAACGGACATTGGGATCCCTGTCCATTATCTCATTGCTGATATGCTCAATAAGTCGTGGTTCTAAATTTCTTAACTTTTCAGGAATATCACCATCAGGACCGCATGGTAACTCCAAACTACATTACATATGGAACTTTAGACCTTACATTCAAAGTACTTAAGAAACAATAAATATTTAATAAGTGGGATAGAAATGAGAGAACTTAATCATTAATAAGTGGACACAGTGTTTACTAAGACAGATGTGATTAACCCTCAATAAAGAAAGTCAGAAAACAAATATCATATCTACGACGAGAAAAAAGATTACCTCGTACTCCACGACGAGAAATACCATAAGATCTGGCTCCATAACCCCTGCTAAAAGAAATTGATGGAAGCAATAAGAAAGAGTAGCCACAAAATATATCTAAGTATATAATTTGTTTATTTCTACCTATAAACAYTCCCCACGATAAATGAATACTATCATTCATGCTCATGGTAATATCGCAGACCTAGTCCCTTAGGATAGCTGCAAGAAATAAAAATTAAGAGGTTGCAGCCATTAGGTAAGCCAATTCCATAATCAATCAAAAATGAAAACTATATAAGCTGATATCAACCAAGCAATAATATAATTCTATAATAAAACTTTTGAAGACAGTGGGGGTAACCATGAACCATGCACAAGKTGCATTTGTGTTAAACATCAAAACTAACATTTGTGTACGGAATAATGYAGACTGGACTATATTATCAATAATAATATTTTAAATGTAAACTCACCTGAAACTTTGCTTTTYGTAATGCAATCAGGCCTTCAATTAAAAACTGAACACGCTCATCTATTTCTCCTTCATGAAGAATTCCACAAAACCGCTCGAAGATACCTTTAAGATTAGAAATCTAAAAAGTGTCACACAACTAGAGAGATTCTTCAATTCATAAAATAAAAAAGGGTACACAGTTTGCAGCAAATATTCACACACACAACAAATTCCATTAAGTCAAGTAATCTTTGGGGCAAAATGTAAACAAAATTAAATCTCAAGGGTGATTCTTGTAATTTTCAAAGTTAACTATTTTTTTTCTATAAATAAACAAACCACAGGGGTTGTTCTTTTAATTATCCCAAAAACATATTGCAATAATAATAATAATAATAATAATAATAATAATAATAATAATAATAATAATAATAATAAATCTAAAGGTTGTACCTAACAATTATTGGCCTTTTAATTTTATCACCATTTTTTATGGGCTGGATATTGGGATGGGGCCACTAGTCCAATGGTGTAAGGTAAGCCCTTTTGATATTTATGAATTAACTAATATAATTATATGTTTCTTCTTACACAAAGAAAATTGCATTTTCGTCATAATTAAATATCTGAACATAACCTATGAAAATGATAGTAGCTGTTACTCTTTAAAAGCAAATATAATTTTGCCATTTTTCTTCCTATAAATTTCTAATTTTCTTCTTTACTATTCTTTCCACAATCCATTTAGCTATTTTCTCAACCTTCCATTTTTCGCACAAGACACATTTTGTCATCTAAAACGTCTAGCATGCTATTTAATAACAAACTAAGTTACTAAACGGGTAATTTCATCTTCGAGCGCATTTCACTTGGCTCTAAGTTAAATGAGAGGATCACAGCTAAGAATTCAGAACAAATATATACCCTAGTAAACGACGGCCCAGTAAAACATCCCCTCGGAGATATTAAGACTCAACTAAAAGGATAAGTACATATATAAACTTGTCCTCCACACTTCCGGGCATTTCAATGTCTTCCACATTGCCTTACCAGCATTGACAAAGCTCTGGTTAATCTGATTCAAGAAAAATCAAATTTAAAATTTTGCACTAGCTAACCCCAATTACGCAGTAGGAAAAAAAATGTTAATCATAAAAACTACCCCTCGGGTTTATTCCAATTGCAATAAAACCTTAATTATCCTTTTTTAAAAAATTCAACTAGAAGTTTGTTTTTGTTTTACAAAATACCCTCCTTAAGGTAATTTGTAGAGAATATAAACAAATGTGAAGGCAATAATTTTAAGGAATATTTACAATTAGCACCCCAAGGTTTGGGCTAATCACAAAAAAACACCCCTTTGAGGTTTGCTTTATGTATAAGAATAAACATTTCATACACTCACTTACATTTGTAAATATATTACAGTTGTACCTTCAAATTTAAGACATAATTAGACCTCAAGTTATTCATTTATTTATTTTATAATTTATAAAACCTTTTTTTTTCTGCTATATATAATTTTGGAAGATAACTGAATTTTTGTCGTAATTAGATTAAATCTGAGAGGTAGTTCTCATTATTGATAATCAATCCATATATAGAAAAAGGTGAGTACCTGTTCATAAGCAAAGCTTGAACTCCGATGTCCTTGAGCAAAACACCAACTAACAACACGAGTCCTGAAGGTATTGGTAACAAGCCATATACGCCCTTTAATCCAAAGAAATATATTTTATTCATATAACAATCATAGTTTTAAAAGCTTTTAATTTGTTTGCCTGAAACAATGACAGGAGCTACTAACCTGGGGGCCGATTAAGTGAACAAAAATGCCACTAAAAGAAAATCCAACGAGCGACCCAATCGAAGAGCTCAAAGCGCATAAGCTTTGCCTGTCGGCTGCTAGAAAAGGATGAGAGCCGCTTTTCTGTGCCACGCAAGCATCGACAGTTACGTCTGTAATTGCCACGCTGGCACTTGCTGCTGTTAATGCGAATAAAGCTAATACTATATGAAGATCCTTGTGTAGCGATTAGAAAAGCATGGCAACGACTCCAAGGGAACCTGGATATTTATTATTGAAAATCTTAACAATTCATGTGAATATCTATTGTTTGTAGCAGAAGCTAAAAGTAGTTGAAAAATCAAAAGTTGGGCGTGTTTGCAAATAAAATATATAAGTTTATTTGTTTGTAAATGTTAAATGAAAACTAGAATAAAAAACCTAAAGCACGCCTCGCCCTACTATTAGATTCCGATTAAATTATGCAGAATCAAAAGTTGCATTTTAAAACACCAATAACTACTTTTTTCTTTCTTTCTTTCCACAAGAAGCTAAAAATCATTCTTAGTGATTGCAAACACTTCCTAAAACTCACTTGTAACTACGAATCACTAAACATACACGGTACGGAAATTAGATGCCATCAACAGAAACTGTTTTACTACACCAATCACAAATACAAGCACCTTACAATGAACACAGCGACAACGTGAAGTGTAGTCATCAAATGGAACTCAACAATGAGGGCAAGTTCTCAAGATATTTGTATTTAAGCTCCTAACTGAAACCATAGAAAAAAAATAGAATATTCAAAAAATAGCAAAATCAGCTCTTAAAGAGGTATTGAATAATATAAAACTAAGTACAGCTTTGCAAGAGTTTTTAGAGGTGCCAGAGATAGTAAAAAAAATAAATAAAATATGAAAAATGAGTGATATATAAACCAATTTTAAAGCTATAGTAACACTATAAATATCAAGAATTTAATTAACAATAATATATAAACTAAAGAAAACATTAATATTAGATGTAAAAGGAAGCCAGATGCAGTTGGCAGCTTAATGACATGTGATACCAGTTTCAGCTTTTCATACCTTCTTAGTCAAGCTAACTATTGAATACCAAGTTAAAAATATTCAGATAATAGTAAACGAACTAATTAAATAAAATAGATTCATTCAAATGGATTGACTAACTCAAAACACAAGGAGAAAGAACTTTTTGTATCTAATAAAAAGTAGTTATAGTAATCAAGAATCCCGAGCAGATGATAAAAATTCTACATTAAACTTGGATTTAAAGGAAACTCAGAGTATCTACACTCACACATTGGAGAAGAATAAACCAAGGGTGGGTTATCAAGCATACAATTTTGATTCTAGTTGACAGTTTTTCTCACTCGCTTCTGTTACCCTCAAAATGGTTAATCGGCATTTGGAATTTCAATTAAACTAGTAAAGCACTAATGAATGAAATACATTCACCAGAACTATAATTTGATAGTTTATCAACTAACATAGAAACAACAATTAAAAACATAATGATCAAAACCTAGCTCAAGTAAAAACTCAATTTTTAGATGAATTTTTAATACCAGCATCAGAAAAGATTTTCTAAATCGTCAAATCGAATAATCGAGTCCAGATTTTGAACAATAGACAAAACAAAATATGAAAATAAAATAAAATCCGATTATAGGATCCAAGACTTTATATCATTACCGTTCAAATTTGTGATGCAATGTGGAGGTTTCTTCAGAGCAGGGTCGATTTCTTAAGAGCAACACCGATTTCTTCAAAGCATTGACAAAAAAGAAAATATATTGCAATGTATAGAAGTCTTATTATACTTAGCTACAAGGTCGTACTCATAAGATCCAAGTAGGAACGTGTAAGCAAATTCAAACAGAAGAAGTGTTGCAAAATAAACAACAACAATAGTCTGTAGCGAATTACTTGTCTTTTCTTCCAGTGGTGATATGATTTCTCGCTTGAAACAACAACAAAATTAATTCATAGCTCTGTATTATATACACTGAATATGCAACATGTACAGGGAGCAATTTCTTGAAGAATCAATGTTATAAAGGCATTATATCAAAAGCATATTTCTGAAGTTGATAATAAATCTAAAGGGCAGGGACAAAGGGAACAGAGTAACTTGCCTGCATTTGTACACGAATTGTGTCGAGGATACTCCCATGTTTTTTGGTAGGTTCAGATTCTTTTCTCTCTTTCTATTCTCACTTGTGTATATCTCTACCCTGTATGCGCAAGAAGCAAGGAGTTAGAAACATTAGCTATTATTGAAATAAAAATAACTGGCTATTTTTTAATAATAATTAACTTATTTATTAATTGTATACAAAGGAGAAGGAAGAAGAAGAAGCAGAAATAACAAACAGATTTTGTATCGCTTCAATTTTTAAAGCAGAGCCAAGTAGAGATGCGCAACCAGAGAGGAAATTTTACCCGGAATACAGCATACATGCAACGAACACTTCATAAGCAGATTCCCGCAAGTCATCATCCAGTAAACCTTCATAAATCCTAAAATTATGTATCAGTTTACTAAAATAGTTACTCAACAAATAATGGAAACTCATTCGAAGAGTCAGATTGGCATATCCGTGAAAAAGAATGCAGAAGTGGAGAAGAAAAAAGCCCTAACGGGTATAGAAGCCTTGGAATCCTCACTAAGTTCGTCCTCGTTCTCCTCCTCCTCCAGTCCTCCGCCGGTTTCGATACCTTTGAGGGCGTCGTTCCACCAGACAGTAGTCGCAGACGACGACGTTATCTCCTCAAGTACTTGAACCCGTAATTGCTCAATAGATACTTGTTCAATAGCAAAACCCAATGTTGGATGAATACCATACCAGCCCGATTATGAAGAACCGGCCCGACGATTTCATCGCGGACATATTTAAATATCAATCAATCGTCGAACCTTGAAATTGACTGAATAAATCTGTAATCTATAAATAAATTGCTCAAGTGGGTCAATTAGGGTTGAAAAGGGGTAGATGGGGAGGGAGGAAAATGAGGGATCTGAGTTTCATTTGCGGAGGGGTGCTGGCCGATTTCTGATTTTGGAGGAGGAAAAAGTGGAAGACGGTGGATGTTGGAGGAGCAGAGGTGGAAGATGATGCTTTGATGGTGGCGATTGGAAGATGACGGCCGGTGTGGTGGTTGGGAATGGTGGGAGGGGTTGAATCGCCGAGCAGACGAGAAAGGTAGATTGTGGATTCGGGTATTATATGTTTATTTTTTAATCAGAAAAATCAATTTTGTCCAGATATAATATGACATACGAGAACACCTTTTTAAAGGAGTTCTGAATAATACTTTCCAGAACATCGTTTTAAAGACGTTCTCGATACTTAAAATACAAGAATGACGTTTTTAAAGATGTTTTCGATATTTAACATACGAGAACGTCATTTTTAAAGATGTTCTTGATATTTAAAATACCAGAACCTCTTTTTTAACGACATTCTGGATATCTAATATACAAGAACGTCTTTTTAACGACGCTCTGGATATCCAGTATACCAGAAAATCTTTAAAAAAGACGTTCTGGTATGTGACACTTTTATTATAAAAATGCCACCGACTGACATTTAAGAACACCGCCTCCTGAGGCGTTCTTAAATTTCTGTTCTTGAATCCTGTTTTTATACTAGTGTTGACCGACGGTCATGTTTTGCGAACCTTTATCTAGTTTTCATCGTTCTTAACTTTTCTTAACTCTTAGAGATACGTGTGGCTCTGCTCGGATGACTAAAACGACAAGAAAACCAAGCTAGAATGAATATTTACAAGAGATAAGAGAAAGAGTACTAAACAGAACAAAAACCGACACGAGCTACATAAAAACTAAAAGAAAGGAAAATGAGAGAAAATATGACTTAAAACCCACTATAACACACAAAATAAAATGCAAAAACAAATGAAAATCACACATAAATATGTACAAATTAATATACGTTCTAGAAAGTCTATTATTTAAAATCTGAACATAGAAGATAAATTCTAAAATGTTTAATTTCTAAAACGAATATAGACATGATTCGTTCTAGATTTTAGAGGTTCTGGAATTCCTGAATCCTTTTTCCAGAACACACGTTACTCATCCATAAACCACAAATTATTTCAAAAACATCTTTTATATATACCATGATCATCCACCAATCACAATAATACAAAATCGCCAAAAAAATGTCAACACAACAACACAAATCGTCAAATACACAATCACCCAATATTCAAATATAACAATCACAATCACCATCAAAACTACACGAAAAATCAATGAGTACCTATTTTGCTAACATTCAAGTCATCCATAGATAGTTTGTTTCTTACACACCAAAATATATTCCACACCCTATATATGGTTATCAAGCAATGACCTCTAGTAAACACTCGACCCAATATCTACGTACATCATCAATTTCATCGTTTGAATAAGGTTATTCCATATTGAGTACCTACAGGTCAATGATAAAATGCATAATAAGATAATAAAAACGACAAAAAATAATGGGTGATATAAGATATTATAATAAATATTACATCCTCCGTCCCGAGAAGATGGTCTTACGGTTGGTTTCACACAGGTTAAGAAATCGGTAGTTTATATAGTTAGAATATTAATTGAAATAATATTTTCCAATTTTACCCTTTAATTTAAAATAATGTTAATTAATAATCCAGTAAAGTGATCTTGGAAAGTACATCAGTTAACTTGAAATATAAAGTTTTTTTCATTAATCCTTCGTTTACCAATAAAAAAACTAAAGTAGTGTATTCAGTAGAATATTGAAAGGTTCTTTTATCAAAACACTTAGTTTACCAAGTAAAATTACTACTGTAACAGAGTAGTTGATGAGCTGGTATTTCAAAGCCATCCATGCGCATGAATTTTTTGAAATTTCACCAACAAGAATGAAATGAAATTTGAAACACCCGCCAAGGCGCCAACAAATGTAAAATTCAACAAAGTTCATTGTTATAAATAGAAACAAATAAAKGAGTTGAACACAACCAAACCATTAAACGAGACTAAAGCGAAAAGAAAAAAAATACTTCAATGATAGACATTGATCTTAATCAATGTGTTCCAGAACAAGATATGGATGGAATTGATCTTAATCATCCAAATGTTGATGCTGATAACTCGTCGTCGGACGGGCCGCAAAACCAACCATTGGGTTTTCAGGTGGTAAACATCTCAACAATGGAACCTCCTGGCATTGATTCCGATGAGTTCGTAACTGGTACAAGTCCCACTACAGCTTCATTGGCAGAAAATATTCATCGCGGAACCAAAAAAAAAAAACTCACATCCGAAAAAAAAAGGGYCATTCTATCAATGTTGCTTGAAGAAAGCAACAAGGGAGAGTTAGTAAAAGGATCTATTACAAAGGTATCAAACTTATTTTCCGTATCTACTCGCTCAGTTTCTYGTGTTTGGCAAGAAGCAAAAGATTATYGCAACACAATTGGAGACTACAGGCCTGARTTTCATTCTAAACTTAAAAAYAAGGTGGGTCGTAATAGAGTCTTAGTGGACATAGAAAAAATGAAACACGTCGCAATTCGTCGACGAACAAATATAAGATCATTATCGATGGCTATTGATGCTTCCAAGTCAACTGTACATAGAAGAGTTAAAGAGGGGGCTATTAAGTCACATTCAAATTCTGTTAAACCATATTTGACAGAGAACAACAAGAAGACAAGGCTGGATTTTTGATTGTCAATGATTAATACAGGTATTATTGCAACTGAGCCTACTTTCGTTAACATGTATAATCAGATACACATCGATGAAAAGTGGTTCTACATGACTAAAACTTCAAATAAGTATTACCTTCATCCTGATGAGCCAGAACCTTATCGTACATGTAAAATCAAAAGATTCATTACCAAAATTATGTTCTTAGCCGTTGTTGCTCGCCCCCACTATGACGTATCCACTAATGCACATTTTGATGGAAAAATCAGAATATGGCCTTTTGTATTTAAGGAAGCAGCAAAGAGAAATAGCAAAAATCGGGCAGCGGGAACATTGGAGACAAAAGCAATTGTGTCAGTTACTAAAGATGTTATTCGATCTTGCTTAATCGAAAAAGTGTTGCCAATGATCAAAGAAAAATGGCCAGCTTCAAGATCCAAGACTATATTCATACAACAAGACAATGCAAAGCCTCATTTGGATAAAAATGATCCTGAATTTGTAGTAGCGGCAACGGGAGATGGGTATGATATTCGTTTGTGTTGCTAACCTCCCAACAGTCCTAATTTAAACGTCTTGGATCTTGGATTTTTTAGAGCGATCGATGTCATTCAACATCAAGAGGCCCCATCAACAATTGATGAGTTTGTGTTAGCTGTGGAAAAGGCATATGAAATATTCCCCTCGGAAAACTTAAATAATGTCTTCTTGACATTACAATCTTGTATGGTTGAGGTTATGAAAGAATTAGGTGGAAACAAGTACAAGATACCACACATGAACAAAAAAAAATTGATTAGGAATGAAAAGCTGCCGGAGTGTATTCACTTTGAGAAGCTAGCTTAATTATTCATTAGATGTTCAAATGACATCATTTCATTTTACATAACATTTGAGGTCTTAGAAAAAATCGGGGAGATAAATTTTAAGCATTTGATCAACAACAAGTCTTATTTCTTGAGCTGGAGAAATATACCCTTCATCTTCCGGTGGAAAATTCAAGTCGAGTAATCGTTTTGCTTTTTTGGCACCATGGCATGTTAAATCAACCGGCTTAGTCGGTGTAGAAATATCATCATCTTCGTTCGGCGGAAAAATATAKTTTGAGAGTGGTTTCTCCATTTTCTTTTTTTGGTTACCATGGTTGATCYTTTTCATCAACATCCCAATTTATTGATGCCAACTTTTTTTTTAATTATTTTCCAGAAAAAAAAAATCCTTTCAACTTCTTAGAATTAAGGAAATTGAGAACCTGCTGCATATATCTCACCCCTCTTAGATATGGTAGCAGCAAATCCTCTGAACTTTGAAATTAAAGAAATTGAGAACTATGCATACATGCGTGCAGTTTTAATTGAACGGACTAATTAAAAAATCTGAGTGCTGGTATAAATTCCTAAAGACCATGAAAAATGAATCATGCATGCATGCATGCGGTTATGTTTGTTGAAAAAAATGAACAATAAATTCGGTTAAGTGATGATATAAATTCCTAAAGTATGAATCGGCCAACAACCCGTAGAATTCAGCTAAATGATGATATAAATTCATAAATGAACATTCTAGATAATTAATATTAATTAGTGTTTCAAAATATTAATTAGGGGTAGAGATGGAAATGAAAAATTAAAGAGATGTTAAATATAGTAACTGGACTATCTTTTTGGGACGGACAAAAAAGGAATACTGAACTATCTTTTTGGGACGGAGGGAGTACTGTTAACCCAACCAACGAGAAAGTCGTCACCATGAACAGTTACAATTATGAAGAGTTCTCACAATCTAAAGAATAAGAAAAGTAACCTGGTTTTTATCCGGACACTGAAAATCAACATTGTCTTGATAACACCCCGTCATATCACCCTTCCGTCCCTTGAACTACGACCCAGAGAAATATACCACTTCGCGAGATAATATAAATATCACCGGAACAATTCACCAAAACTCATAACTACCCTAGCACAAACAAAAACAACCAATTCTACAACAAGAAGTTTGTACAAGAACAGGAAGAAAATGAACAACAACCAAAACTACAAGTAATTGCTTGCCAATTATGGAAATATAATATTAATCAAGCAATTAAACATATGAGCATTGGGCAGTCTCACTAAGAACAACTGAAAATAAAGAGCTGCATGAGCCACCACGTGTCCCAGAAAAAGAAAGTCAAAAAACGACTTTATTGCTAACTTATGATTTAGGGTACTCACTTTGACTTTATCCTTTTTTTTCCTCTTTCTTAAAATTTGAAGTGACTATATGTTTTCTGGGTCATTTTTTATTTTTGATTTCGCTAAATGTCACGTGTGTATAAGATGATAATTATCGTAAGAAATAAAAGAGGTATTTGTATATTTAGGAAACTAAAAAAGTAATGGCAATAGGTTTTATTTATTTTTTGACAAGATTACATATAAATATATATAATTAAGTTTAGTTACTCTATAAGAAATATGAAGTTGAGGGGGCGACTACACGCGCCAGCTACCCTATTCATCAATGGTAAACACTTGAGTTAGGTCAAATTAACGGGTTATAACTCGTTAAGCCTCCGACCCGATACTATAATATATTGGTTTTTGTACCGTGACATATTGGTGTTTTACCGGAAAGTATTAATTTTTCATGAATGCCCTGCTATGATGTATTGGTTCTGTGATTTATTAGTACTATGATGTATTGGTCTTTTATTATAATTTATTGATTTTTGCACTATAATATATTGATATGAAATTTTAGCCTAACGAATGATTCGTTAGTTCGTTCTAACAAGAGTGCTGCCCTTAATCAATTAATATTAGCATATTTTTAATGACGACAGTCGATGGTAATTAAATCAGCACCAGAAACCATGAACCGTTGGGGAGATTGATTTGCACACCGAACTGATTCTTAAAACATTACTGATAATCTCTTTCATGCTCAAAAATCATTTTAAGAAAAACATTATAGACAAATGGGAGAACTAAATGATTAAATTAATTTTTAGTAGGTGAATAACAAAGAAGATTATAATGTACTTTTAGAATGACTTAGTAAATCATCTTTCTTCTAACCACAATCAATTATTTAAGGCAAAAGCTTGCGTTAGGTCAGATTGACGGGTCATGACCCGTTAGGTTATTTGACCTGATATTATAATGTATTGGTTTTTGAACTATAATGTATTGATTTTTGTACTCAAAAGTATTGATTTTTCATAAATATCTGACCCGTATTATGATGTATTGGTTTTTGTACTATGATATATTAGTATTATGATGTATTGATTTTTTACTATAATTTATTAATTTTTGTACTATAATGTAGCGGTATGAGATTTTGGCCTAACGGATGATCCGTTAGTCCGCCCTGAGAAGAGTGTTGCCCATTATTTAATGAGTTAACAATGTCAAATATGTCAAATTTGATGATGTTCAGCATATGCAGCATAACAAATAATCTGCATGCTTCTGATGCCTTTTGTTGGTCCAAACACTAGAAATAAATTAATGATAAATTAAAATAAATTATTATACTCTCAACTTGAATTTACATAAATATCCTGCATTAGGCATGTTCAATTACTTTTATTGTCTCTACCAATCAAGATACAATAGATCACAATAGAATTACCTTTGAATAAACTCATTGAAACTTCTTTAACTTGTATTATCCATTATATGCTCTATATGGTAAATAAAAAGTATCAAGTAAAAAAAAATTACTACAAATAAAATTCTAAAAAAGTGTACATCTTACTCTTATCGGAAATCATTTTCTTTGGATTTTTCCACTTGGATCAGAACCAGGCCACACTATTATATTTGGGCAAAGAACCATAAACTGCCAATAATTCCTACAAAACATGAATAAGACAACATAATAAAATGGACTGGGAACCGCAAGAACAAATGTAGAAAACTCCATCAGTTCTCGTCATCACAAATAGTTTAGTCATTCCAAAAATAAAAGATTCCACGACTTACTCATATATAGGTGCAAGGAAGCACTTAATATATTCTTTAGCAATTCTTTTCCGAAGTAGCACGCCTATTTCTTCGTTAGTATTTCCATTGCTTTCAATGGTCAATGAACACATCAATCCATATTTATCGGCATGCCTCGATAATTTCAATATGCTCTATAGATACCTACAACATTTGAACACTGTCAGGATGTTTGCGCGAGTGCTTCAATATTATGAAATGCATGAATGCTTCAAGCTAGTGTATCTATAATGTTATAAAAAAAAACCCTAAATAATTGAGGGGAAAGTGGGTGTAATCTTTTAGGTTAAAAAAATATTAATATGTTTTCAAGAGGTATAATAAACACTTATTGTAAAATTGCATGTTGGAAACGGAAATCTCCCAAGTTAGCAACAACCCCATGATGTCATTCTATTTATGTTTACACTGTGGTCTGTCTTCTCACTCACAATATTGGCTTCCATACATATATATTTTGGTTGAGTAATATCAATCGACGCAACCCACAAATAATTCAGAACATCGGTGTTAGTATCAGGTTTGGACTGGAATTTTGGATCATGTACCTTTAATTTAAAAATTCCTTAAATAAACAGTTATAATAAGTAAGTACTAAGTAATTATAAATAAAGATATGAATATTATTATTATTATTATTATTATTATTATTATTATTATTATTACTGCTGTATGCAGATGTCTATTTTTGTCCTAATGTTAGGAAATGCATTAATGTGTGAACAGGAAGTACTTATATTTTATTAATTGTTCAATGTCCAGACGTATAACTCGTCGAAATATTAATACTTATTTTAGGGATTGGAACCAATCTAATTCAGGACACATTACCAGTGTTTTTCAGACTCGAACCAAACTAATTGTGGATATATTACCAATGTCAATAAATTTGAACATAATAATTCCATACCGAATTCCTCCTATTTGTTAATTCTGTTGACACTTAACTTAGGTGTCAACTTGATATGCAGTCAAATAACATGTGCTATTTTCTCATATTATATAAATTTGATATGACAAATTCATGTTAATTTACACAAATTCCTCCTTTTTATGAAAATATTGCCCAAGTATAAAATAGGATTTTTTTTTTTCTTTTTGAGTTTCATTCTCTCCTTTTTTTCACTAATGCTCTGCCATCCGCCGTTTTCTCCCTTAATAAATCGTCCTCCAAAAGAATTCTAGGATTTGAGCCGCTTCCTCTCTCTCTCTTGCAGCCGCTCTCTCTACAGGGGCCACATTAAGATTCGTTGATGCGGAGCTCTCATTGAAGATTTTCCTTTTCACTCTTCTATGTCTCAGCCCACCACCCCCGCCTCAAACAACCCCGAAAAGCTCTCTTCGTCGCCGTATAATTTTTCCGCTGCCTCCGTGACGGTGGAGCCCCTGTTCTATTGGCAATGAAAAAAGCCAAGTCACAGGGTGCCGCGTGCTCAGTGGATGGAAATAAGAATGGACAGAAGCATATTGCTCCTCACGTGCACTTTGCCGCTCACACGCCTATGGTGGAAGACGATCCGGGTGAGGGCTCCTCTTCGTCCGCCAGTCTCGGCCGCTGCGCGTCGGCGTTCGGTGGAGGAGTCACCTCCAATTTGTCCCGGAAGAAGGCCACTCCTCCGAATCCTACGAAAAACTTCGTGATTAAGCTCCTTAAAGGTTCGATTTCTGTTTTTTCCCCTTGTTTGTGCATTTTTTATAAATGTATTCAAGTGATTTCGACTTTCAGGTGTAGATTTGAGATTTTTCTCGAGTGTATGATTTTCAGTGTTTGTGGTGTTCGAATTGAGGTGAAAATGTTAGTGGTTTGAGCGTTAGATTTGGTAGCTTGTGGTTAATATTTAGCAACTACATTAAGCGAACTTTGAGGTGTTTTCTTTTTTTCCTCACATCTCTCTCTTTTTTTTGGTGATTTTTTAATTTGATTTTTAACGAAATTGATTTATTTAAATCTGATTTTTGATCTGTTTAAATCTATTTCTTATATGTTGTTTGGTTGTTTTTCTTAGATTTATTGTTATGATTGCCAGATCCGTGACAAGGACGACACCTGATACGTCATCGTTTCGGATTTCAAGCACATTCTTACCAGCATCGGGAATTTCATTTCGCGCATGGTTGCGATTTGTGTGGTTTCACTTTCCTTCACTTTTAGCATGTTTTTTGGCATAATTTTTTGAGAATTGAGATTTTTTTTTTACTGTGATTTTTTTTTTGAACAAGGTGGAAATTTGATCTAAAATAACTAGCAACTACACAAGTGTTTGACGAATATCATGCCAAATCAGTATGGCAGATTGTACAGCTAAAGGAAGTATGCTAAATATAGGTATGGTTTCATTTTAATTTATTCTCCCAAATAAGCATGACCCCGTTAAAATATATGGTTAACATCCTTAATTTCCAATAAAAAAAGCAAAATTATGTTTATATTTCAATCTCTCATTTTCAGCGGACGATCCACTTCATCTAAGAGTAGAGTAAGTGTGAACTCATTTGAAGTGAACTGAAAGGGTTGGCATGGGATGGGATTCGGTCGAGGGCCATAAACTTTGATTTGGCGCACATGAGTGTCCCTTCCATTTAGATGATTAGACACAATCACAATTTACAACATGAATGTATTCACAGAGGTTTCCCTTGGGTCGAAATACTTAGTGTCAAGTACCCTGCTCTGGTACCAATTGTTGTTTTGTAGTTCTCTAATTTTAAAGAAAATAAAATTTCTTATGCAGAAAGCAGATGTTGTGACTGGTGATATAACACCAGTTCCAACACCAGTTTACTGAACAGTTTAAAAACAGATAAAAAATAAACGCAGCGAATAAAATAAATTAAACACGGAGATAAAAATTTTAACCCATAAGAAAACGTTCTTACGGACTTGGGTATACAAACCCGGAAACTATATTACTTATCGTTCAAAGATCAATTACAAAGTACTAAGTAATATATGAAAACAATTGTATCAAACTTGATACGAAAATACTTGTAGCTGTGAGAAATATTCTCGTCCGTTGGTTACGCAACGTCTAAGAACTCTTGATCCGAATCCCAGCTCCAAGTATGACTGATGCTCTGCGTTCTTACTTTTTGAAATCGTTGAACCTTGTTCTTCTGATTTCGTTCTCTGTCTTGCGTGCGTTACTTCTCAGTTTTGCGTCCGTAACCTTCTTTTGCGTCGACCTGTCTTTTATAAAATTAAAGGACTCCTAAACTTGATGGACAAGTTTAGCTAAACTAAAATAATTAAATAAAGTCCTAATACTACTTTAGGTAAGAAGTCTAGAGTATAATAAAATAAAAACTCTAAGAAAGGCAAACTACCAAAAAAGAATTATTGCGAATAAATTCTCAACAATCTCCCCGTTTTGCCTTTTTGAACAAAACTAACGACGCAAATACGAAACAAAACAAACTCCCCCTAAAAGTAACAACTCCCCCTAAATGAAACAAATCCAAAATAAAATAACAATAAAACAATGTTTTCGTTCAAAGAAGAAGATAAATCAAGGACCACGACGAGCCCTCTTGGAACGACGTAAGGGCCTCGAGGTCTCCTCACCAACAGCTTTCCTCTTCTTCATCAATCTCCGCATACGCCTCAGCTTCATGTTCCTGTAACGAACCGTTTTCTGCCGCTTGCTTAGGCTGGTCAGAACTGCATCATCATCATCATTGTTCAAATCAGCGGCACTCTCGGCGTCGTCATTCTCTCTTCCTTGTTCAGACAGCAAAAGGGCCTCTTCCCAGGAAACACGAAGAGCCTGAAGTTGGGCAATCTGGCCGGTAAGTTGAGCAATCTACCGGTTAAGGAGATTCAGCTGGGCACGCACCACAGGTGCTGACAAACGAACCATGTTGGAACCAGTGACAGGAATACCAGAGTAGTCACCACTTCCAACATCAACCCGATCAGGGGCGAGCCATGGCTAATCAATCACACGGGGGCCAGTAAGATGTTGAGGGGATAGAGTGAACTTCTCAGCATCCCCAGTCAGCACATCATCACGACTAGGCCTAAAGCCTTGTTTTTCCAACAACCCAAAAATCAGTGACGGAAAGCAAAGAGAGGAGTACACCTTAGAAGTGCCGAACCTTGTAACCGCATCAAAAACCATCTGCCCAAAATCAAACTTCATCCCACAGCCAACCTTGTACAGAAAAATAGCCTGCGGGCGTGTAACTACCATTGCATTCGTGGTCGGCACCCAATTGCACACATCAATCTTATGTAATATAGAGTAAAGGGAGCTCAAACGAGTACTAGCCAGCTGCTCCACCCACTTATCAACCAAACCTCCAGTTAGAAAACGAACCACCTCACCCATATCATCGATGGTGGAATCACCGTGATATTCCTCAGTGCCAAACATCTCATTAATAAGAGAAGGAGTAAAGATATACACAGACCCACGTACAAAAACTTTCCCATAGTTCACAGACTTGGTATTGGCCATAGATGGTAATAAATTCGCATATAACTCAAGCACCACATCACGAACATACGGCATAGCAGTGGAAACAGCAATAATGCCACGGCCTTGATCAGATTTTGTCGTTCGAAAAGTTCAACAGGGATCCGTCGCTCAGCAATAATGCCACGGCCTTGATACTTTGAAAACAGCTCTTCTGCATCTTCAGTCAAAAAATGCACGGAGAAGGGTTCCATGTCCTTAATCTCAATGTCTGGAGAGGGAGCCTCACCAGAGCTAGTGGAGCGATGAGAGGTGGCCAATGTAACTGGGTCAACAGCAGGTGAGTCGGCAACATTCTTCAGTTGTGGCGATTTATCAGCAAAAGGCGATGTTGGTACCCGTGACAAATCAGCAGATCCAACATCCACAGTCGGAACAGCAGTAGGCACTTTTCTTTTGGACTTCTTTGGAGGGAGGAGATCACGGAGAAGAACATCATCAGAGGGATCCGGTGAATGTTCTAATCCAAAATCAAAATCAGGCTTAGGCTGAGCCATAGGAACAGAAGAGTCTGGAGGTTTTGGCATAGAGGAACTTGTTACTTCACCAGTGATGAAGTCAAGAACCTCGTAAGGGGCACTGGAATACTCAGTTGCTGTGGATTTTGGTGACACTTTGACGGGTTTCGGAGGAGCCGTCTTAGCAGCCTGAGGAACCAGCTGCTTGCGACGACCTCGCTTAGGCTTCTCCAGGCGTGAGATCGGAGACGTCACCGGAGTGACAACTGGAGCGGTCACTGGAGCAGTGGGCACATACTCATGATCGTCTGGATCTGCACTAGTGCAGAAACTGCATATCCAGAAGGGTGATTCTGCCTATCCAGATCGCCTTTCTGTACCTTCTGTAGTAACATAGTTCTGGATTGGCAGACATTCCAGAACACCTTTTTTTACCCTTCTGGATTGACAGACTTTCTAGAAGGGTAAACAAAAACTGTTGTAGAAAATAATTTTTCTGTTCTAGAATGGTACCATCCCATGTTCAGCCGCCACTTTTCAAAACGGTATTTTGAAATACCGTTCTGGAAATCGCGACTTTCCAGAACAGTATTTTGAAATACCATTTTGGAAATCGCGACTTTCCAGAACGGTATTTTGAAATACCGATCTGGAAAGTATAACTTACCAGAATGGTATTTGAAAATACCGTTCTAAAAGTGCAACTTTTCAGAACGGTATTTTTAGTTACCGTTCTGGTAAGTTACACTTTCCAGATCGGTATTTTGAAAATACCGTTCTGGAAAGTACATTTACTAGAACGGTTTTACAAAAGTAACCTTCTAAAAAGTTTAAAAAAAATTAAAAAATAAATAAAATGAAAGCAGAAATCACCAAAATCAATAATAATAAATACTGTGATTATATTAATTATATTACCAAATTTCAATAGAATCTAAGACACGGCAAACTAAAACTAATATTAATACAATGATATTTTTTATTCAACTATATGAAATCAAAAAAAAAAAAAAAGATAAAAAATATTTTTTATTCAACTATATGAGATCAAAAAAAAAAAAGATAAAGTCTTCCTCAGTTACTTAAGACGAATGAAGACTTAAGACGTTCTCCCTTCATACATTTGAGAAAGACCGAAGACTTTCGATTTGAGCAGCATAGGGAACGCCTGAAAGTTAAAAGCGCCCCAAACAATAAATACAGTTAGTTAACATGAAAAACCAAATAAATTATGCAAATATTAGAATGGTAAACATTTTCAAAGGTAATGACAGATCAATTAAGAGGTCCACACCCTTGAAAGAATTCCAACAGAATGATTTGTATCTACTATTCCGCCGATTCCAAAAATACATCTTTCAAACTTAGCCTCGAAGAACTGTTTGTAATCATACATTCTTAAACAGTTCTAAGAAAAATGTGGTAAATGAAAACTCTACTTAATTATAGACTACTGAATTAGATAACAAATAGCAAATCCATAATATGTTACAAGAGCGACATTAATACCCATGCCTTTGAACTATGATATTCACATTTTCTCTTTTAATACCCATGCCTTTGAACTATGATATTCACATTTACAAACTACAGCAGCTTTTATCATCAATTTTATATTATTAACAAATCCATTTAAAATTAGTCACACACTAGTATCCGAGAATTCTCAAGATGAAGTCTCCGTTTGATGGAGAAAAGCTTGTATTCAGCAAATCAAAAAATCAAAATTATCACAACAACAGTAATCTATGTTATACTAGTGGGTTTTTTAAACTTTTTTTCTATACCCCAATATATCTGTCAAAGTTTACATACACTCCAAGTTTCACCTTTCTGTAAATCATTTAAAATTCTATACCCATCGACCAGATCCAGGAAAACCGTCAAGATGAAAAGATGAAGTAAAT
>BMAC01000627.1:324156-335204 GCA_014905375.1 Phtheirospermum japonicum | reverse complement strand
GACATTCCTCATAGAAAGGCCACTTTATTTCTTTAGCCAATTCCAGAGCCTTCAAGTTTGATTTCTGAGTCTGGTTAAGCAAAAACATAAAAATTAGTCAGCCAACACAAATAATATTCACAGATGATCCCATACTTCTTTTCACTGATACAAGAAGTATTTGAAAAAAAAATAAACCTTGGGTCGAATAAGAAGTAAGGGAAAGATTGTTGTTGCTAATGTGATTGCATATTGTTCCTGATCCTTGAAGTTTGTGATAACTTGTTGCCAGGCATAATAAAGCAGTATTATTGGAAACAGGCGTGTTTGTTAACGAACCTGAAAAATGAACAAGCAATGAAAACAAGTTGAACTATTAAAATACTCCTAATCCTAAGTTATTGATACATAAAGAAATGACCAAGAGATGCATGTCCGCAAACTTTTTTTTTTACTTTTGAATAACGACATATTTCCCATTTTTTTTTCAAGATTTTTAGTATCTGTAGAAGACTGTCAACGAGAGAGAGAGAGAGAGAGTAACAAAATAGAAACAAAGAAAAAAAAATTGTCAAGTGAATAGCATCTCACTTGACAGCAAAAATATCGATGCATCTTTGAAGCACATTCTGGAGTGCTTTCATAAGGAAGTGGTGAATTTAATAGTTCGGGATAAGTTCTTCAAATTCAGAACTGCCAGTACAACATTTATGGTCATCATCACAAAGTCGACGGATTAGTGCCATCCTGAAATGGCATCAAAATTTCTGGACAAACAGTAGAAAAACGTATTAAATAATAATAATAATAATAATAATAAATAATAATAATAATAATAATAATAATAATAATAATAATTAATAATAATAATAATAATAATAATAATAATAATAACAACAACAACAACAACAAACAACAAAACAACAACAACAACAACAACAACAATAACAACAACAACAATAATAAAAACAACAACAATAATACCAACAACAACAATAATAATAATAATGATAATAAGTTAATAACTAAGGAGCACTAACTTGAATCTATTATAGAGATTGCCATCAACAAAATACATAAGTGACAGACAAGGCGGACAACTTATTTTAATTAAATATTCACGTACAGGACTATAACCAAAATCAATTTGCAACTCCATAACTTTAACAGAAAATGTATTACCTTTGAGCCAGCAGTTTTCTCCCTCAGAATGTTGGCTACATCCAAGTCCAAGACTGCTGACCTTCGAATCTCAGCCTGTAATACCAAAATAACAAGTAATTAAAGAATTTTAGTAAATTCAAAACCAACACTAGTTGTGCAAACATGCCAGAGATCAATGAGCAAGCATTCAGAAAGTAAAAAATAATGGCATAATATCATCGTGGTGTCAATAATTAAGTGTTGGTCTATTACACCATGTCAAAAAAAAAATACCTCCGCATGTTCGAGAGCAAAAAAAATTTTTGGATCAGGTATTTCTTGTGATGACTCCAAATTTCATCTAATATCTTGCAGAGCAATTCATAGGTTGTATTGACTTTCTTGGACGGTATCTTAGTGTCCTATAAAATTTCGCATGAAGAATCAAAATATAAATTAGTACCACTCACCCAAAAAAAAAAAAGGAGAATAATAACCTTCAAGAAACCAAAGAACGCTTCCTGGGATTCATTAGGATACTTCTCATAAATAGAAACCAGAATTTGTTTGCCTTGGCTTCCTGCAAAAATAAGCCAATTAGAAAATAGAAAATAACTGTGCAAAAGCAAAACAAGAACTAGGAAGAAGAATAAATCTGAGCACAATTACAAACCTGATTAGGATGATACCAAATTAATCTTGCCCTAAGATATATTTATGCGCATGGAAAGAAGTCTAACGACCACGCGACTAACATAGTCTTTTATAGGAACAATCTCTATTATTGACAGTAAAGTATGACTGCACTGATCATCAGTAGCACTGCAGAGCAAAATATTTAGTTTGATTAGATACAGGTAAGCAAATGTGATATACAAGAAAATTAAATCATCACCAACCTATGCTCAAGTAACGAGTCCAGAAACACAGCTAAGAACTTATCAATGTTAAAGTCCTTGGTCAATCCTGAAAGAATCTCCGAAACATCCCTTCAAATCAAGAGGAAAAATATATGAAACTCCAGTTTCAGATCTTTCAAATTTAACAGAGAACTATAAATATAATTACCTGATTTCATTTAGGACAGTCACAGTCTTCTTGAGGATCGATTCCACGGATTGAAGCTAGACAATAAACAGAATGTTAATGAACAACCAGGTAACACCAACACCTCAAAGATACTAAATACACTATATGTAAGGAACACATGTTGTGTCACAGCTAATCAAGAAGCAAAGATATTTTTGAACAAAAAAACACTAGTTCTAAGATGAATTCACAAACAGTATATATGTTTTTGACAACTTAGTATTCCTATTAAAGGCACACTCCTGTCAAGTCAAACCATGAAAAAATAAAAATAAAAACTACAACACTAAATCTTAAAATAAAATCAACAAATGCAACAAGCTTTTGACAACATTAGTTGCCAAGGCTGCCTTTTGGGCTAGTAAACTCACAATCATTAGCGCCCCAGCCTGTATAAGAATAAAGATAATCTCCATTCTCTAAGAAAAAATTCATAGTCGAAAACAAACAAAGATAACACTTACATATTCCAACCATACTTTCAGGTACCGAAGATCATCCTTGTAACGGTCCTCGTGCCAAAATGTGCGCACACATTGCTCATAAATCACAACTAATCCCGAGCAGTCTCCACCGTGAGGAAATGCTTCCTGAATCCATTTGATGCACCTTTTGCACAATTTTTTCCTATATTCTTTATTTAAATTTTTAATAATTGTGCTTCTATCATTCCTGTATTTCCATTAACTTGACTATCTGATTTAATTACTTTTTAAAATTTTATTAAACTGTAAAACATGTTTGCATTTAAAAATCACCAAAAACTGCAAGCTTACGCATAGCCATCAACACAAAATTATAGCACACGTAGATTCAATAAATCGATTGCCTTTTCTTCAATTAAAACTTAAGCGGACAAGACATGAGCTAAACTTACTATACAAATGAGAAGCCAAACTTCCTCGGATCATGTACACGTATATAAGCATATGCTGACTTTTCTCCGCACAATAGCCAACCAAATTCACAAGGTTCCTATGATGTAACCTCGCTAATAACATAACCTGACAATAAAACACACAATCGCCAAAAAAAATAATTCGACAAGACCATTAAAATGATATAAAGTCAACAAAACAGAAAAATTAATACCTCTGTTTGGAACTCTTTCTCCCCCTGCTTCGAATCGGTCACAAGCACTTCAACCGCAACCATCTCACCAGGGCTCCCACTACGGTAACTCGCTCGCAGAGACTCGTAGATCGTTTGTGAAGACTTAGCGATCGCATTCCTCATAAACTTCTGCGCGGCGGGCAAAAACGTCTTTATGATCGGGCTCGCACTCACCCCTCTAACCGGCGAAGGTAGTGGCGGTTTCTGAAACATTTTTGACCTCTCCCTAATCTTCCTCGCAGCCTCTCGAGAAAAAGAATGGGCCTTCACATCCCATCGAGCTCATCGCTGGCAAGATTCGCTTTTTGTTCATTGTATAAGGAAGGGGTAATAGAGGTATTCCATAAAAAGGAGGAACCAGGTGTTACCGTGGTGTGGCGGCGCGAATCAGTGGCAGCGGTGGAGTCTCCACTTTTCCTTATACGACGCCGTTCGAGGATTTTGAGCTGGGCGTCTCGGATAGGCACGGGATCTTGGGACCGAACGGCCTGCATCCAGTCGAGGTGATCTCAGAGCTTGGGGATGTCGGGGAAGAAGTCTCGCTCGATGATCTTCTCGATGGAGGTGATGTAGGTGTCCTCGTCTAGAACGGTGGGGCTACGGCCGCACTTGCGGGAGGTAAAATCGGGCGTGGAGGCTGAAACGAGGGTGGAATTAGGGTTGGGGTTTGGATCGGAGGAAGGGGAAGGCGAAGGGGTAGACAGATGGCGGGGCGAGTGGCCTGGTGATAACAACATGATTGATTATCTCTGTATTCTGAGGTGATTCAGAGGAAATTGAAGATGCAGAGATTTGAGAAATTAGGGTTCGGGAATTGGGGAAGTATTGGAATTGAACTTTTGGTAGGGAAATACGAGAGTGGACGAACACGCGTGGACCCTCTCATTTACCGCCCCATTTTTCTGAATTTTTTTTTTAAGAAAGACATTCAAGAACATTTTTTTAATACCGTTTTGGATTGACTCATAATCCAGAACGGTATTGAAAATACTGTTCTGCATCGTAAACTTTCGAGAAGGGTATTTTTTTACCGTTCTATATCGGCGAATACATCTAGAAAGGTTTTAAATATACCGTTCTGGAAAGTAAAAATATGGGCGGCAAAAAATTTTGATTTACGCGGCATTAAATTGACCAAGACATTTCAGAACGGTTTTATAAATACCGTTCTTGATTGGCTTACAATCCAGAACGGTATTTTAAATAACGTTCTAGAGAACACACTTTCCAGAACGGTATTAAAATACTGTTTTGGATTGTACACTTTCCAAAACGTTATTTAAATACCGTTCTGGATTGACTCATAATCCAGAACGGTTATTTAATAACCGTTCTGGAATGTCTACATTCCAGAACAGTATTGGAATACCGTTCTGGAAAATCGTCTATCCAGAACGGTAATTTCAAAAACCGTTCTGGAAAGTCTAATCCAGAACAGTATTTTAAATACCCTTCTAGATGAGCCAGGATGTTCTGTTCTAGAATGCTGTTTCTGCACTAGTGCTATCAGAACTGTAACATATTCACGAAAATTCATCTGCTCGAGGGGCACCTGACGCCTAGGACCGGCCTGAATTTTTGGAACAGCCGGTGGCACAATTCCCGGCGGAATGTTCCGTAAACGCCTCGACCGCTTGAGAGAGGGATTCCCAATTCGCCCAAATAAATATGCATATAAAGGAAGATCAGGCGGGTTATCTACATCAATTTCGTTTCCCGCTTGACCAGGAAACAATTGGGCCATCAGAGGAGCTTCATCAGCGACCGGAACAGTAACCAGCTCGGTACTCGGCGAAGGTGATGGAACTGCTGACGGGTCTTGAGGTAAGGCACCACCTATCTCCACTCGTATATCCAGCCCGCCGACTCGAGGTAAATTTCGGACAACCTCGGCAAGCGGATTACGATCTCCGACAGAAAGTTCCGGTGTTCTTTTTGGAGAAGTCATCCCTGTAGAAAATCTGAAAAGAGATAGAGAAGAGAGAGAAAAAATCGATAGGGACTGAGAGAGAAAATAAGGGTTAGTGAATATGATGGAGAGAAGGACCCTAGAAATATGTGCAGAAAAGATAACAAGTAGCCTCCTTTTATTCTGCCAGAAGTGATCGTTGGCTGTAGAAAATAAAAAAATATCTTCCCAAAAAAAAATCACTTTAGGAAACAAAATCCCACTCCCCCTTAAATAGACCAAACAGAACTAACCCACAAACAAACGTCTTCTCAATCTCAAGATTTTAAACAGATTTTGTTGGATTTATACCATCACTATAGTAACATAAAACGGACTCGGTGAATAAAACTTTGACCAAAATAATCTTTTATTACCTTTCCAACCCAAGATTTTAGCACCACTGAAACAACAAGCATAATCAACCTTCGACGCGATTAAAAGATTTTAGAGCAAGACAGAAACACGAGAGACACAATGCACAGCTGTTAGGCATAATCCACAAAGTATCTATGTCCTAAACTGATGCCTAAAAAAATGACCTAAATAAAAAAAATAAAAAAAAACTTACGTTTTTGGTGTTTTGATCAAAGTTGTTTTTCATTACTGATAACATTATAGCAAACATTACTGTGGTGAAGTCAATGAAATCAGACCCCTTAACCCAAGTTAATGACAACGTCAAAATCTCTCAAAATGGTGAAATTTAAAGATCGGACCTTTATAATCCAGATTTTCTTCATCCTTTCTTTTGGATTTAAAGAAAAATAACTTATCTTTAGCAATTGATGTTAACACCTTTAGTTTTTGGACCTGGGAGAAAGCAAGTTTCTGCGGGAAAGATTCACAATCACCATTTTTTTCAAGAGGTTAGCCTTTTTGTCATCACTTTTATTACAACAATGATCTTATTGCACCATAAAACAGACCCAATGCATTTAGTATGTGTATGAAAAATAAAATTAAAAATGCATGCAAAATATTACAGATGTTGTGACTGATGACAACTATGGGGTGTCACATCAAACATAATACGGACTAGACAATGCACATACCGATATGTCTTCTCAAACGAGAGAAGGTCTCGTAATCTAATGCCTTTGTGAATATGTCTGCTAGCTGATCGTCTGTCCCCACATGCTCAAGACTCACTATTTTTCTCTCAACCAAGTCTCGGATGAAATGATACATGATGTCGATGTGCTTTATTCGAGAGTGCTGGACAAGATTTTTAGAGATGTCAATGGCACTCGTATTATCACAGAGTATGGTCAGAATGCTGCTATGGAGACCGTAGTCTTCGATCATTTTTCATCCAAAGAAGTTGTGTACATGCACTTCCAGCTGCTATATACTCAACTACAGCTGTTGAGAGAGAAATGCAGTTTTACTTCTTACTATACCATAAAAAAAGGTTACTACCTAAGAAGAAGCATCCCCCTGTCATACTTTTTTGATCTACCACATCACCTGCCCAGTCAGAGTCGGTGTATCCAACAAGTTCAGTACATGTATCTTTAGTATACCACAGTCCTAATTCACTAGTTCCAGCCACATATTTGATTATTCGTTTAACAACTTTCATATGTGACTCTTTAGGATTTGCTTGATACCTAGCACACAAACACACACTGTACATTATATCAGGTCTACTTGCAGTTAAGTAAAGTAAACTCCCTATCATACTTCTATAGACCGTATTGTCTACACTAACCCCAGCATCATTTCTATTCAGTTTACCTGTTTCACCCAAAGGAGATTTCTTAGGTTTCTCGTTTTCTAACCCAAATTTCTTTACTAAATTGTTCGCATATTTGTTTTGGAAAAGAAAAATACCATCATCAAGTTGCTTGATCTGAAAACCTAGGAAGTAAGAAAGGTTACCTTCCATATGCTCATTTCGAACATGTCGGACATTCGATCAATAAACTCTTTCACCATCTGTTCACTTGTGGAACCAAAAATGATATCATCCACATAAATTTGAACAATAAGAATGTGCTTATTTGATTTGAGAAGAAATAAGGTTTTATCAACCTCACCTCGTCTAAAGTTTAAAAATAAAAGGTGTTGAGTTAACTCTCATACCAAGCTCTTGGAGCTTGCTTCAAACCATACAAGGCCTTTTTCAGTTTTAAAACAAAATTAGGTTTGTCAGGGTCAACAAAACCTTTGGGTTGTTCTACATACACCTCTTCATTCAAAACACCATTTAAAAAAGCACTCTTAATGTCCATTTGATGCAGAGATATTTTCAAATGACAAGCAACTGCAATTAAAAGCCTTATCGATTCTATGCGTGCTACCGGTGCAAATATTTCATCGAAGTCGATACCCTCAATTTGAGTGTATCCCTGTGCAACTAACCTTTCTTTGTTCCGAACAATGTTTCCGGCTTCATCGGTTTTATTCTTGAAAATCCACGTGGTTCCAGTGACATGCGTGTTTTCAGGGCGAGGAACTAATTGCCAAACATCATTCTTTGCAAATTGTTTCAACTCTTCTTGCATAGCTCTTATCCAGAATTCGTTCTTTAGAGCATCCTCTACTCTTTTTGGCTCCGTTTTAGCAAGAAACAAGGTGTACCTTACCATTTCTTTGAAATTTATCTGCTTCTTTCTAGTGCTCCTCTCGTCGATATCTCCAATAATCTGTCCTGTTGGATGATTCCTTTGAACTCTCGATGGAATATCCCTCTGATACAGGTCGATTTGAGTGCCAGAATTATCCTCGTCGGAGTCTGAATCTGATTCAGCGGTTTCTGGAACTGGTGTTGACACAGGTGTTAAATCACTGGTTCCAACATTGTCTGTTTCAGTAGGAACTGGTGTTGGGTCTGGTGACATGTCACCTGTGCTGTCATCAACTGCTGCTCCAGATCCTGTACCTGCACTTTCATCTAAGACATTCGAAATACTTTGAGGATTTTGAACATACACTAGATCATTGTCCTCAGCTGGTTTGACTCCACTAACCAAATCATCAAATTTTACATTCACAGACTCCATCATGCATCTAGTTCTAAGATTAAATAACATATATGCATGGCTATTTTGGGAATACCCCATGAAAATGCATTTGTCGCTTTTAGAGTCTAGTTTTGAAAGAAGTACTCGATCGTTTAGAACATAACACACACACCCAAAAACATGAAAATAACTTAAGTTAGGCTTTTTCCCCATTAACAACTCATAGGGGGTAACATGTGACCCAGGCCTGAAATGCACCCTATTAATAGTGTGGCAAGCAGTGTTCATTGCTTCAGCCCAAAAACGCTTAGCTATTCCATTCGAAATCAACATTGTTCTAGTCATTTCAGCTAACGACCTATTTTTCCTTTCTACTACGCCATTTTGCTGAGGCGTAATAGGAGAGGAAAATTCATGAGAAATTCCCACTTTCGAACAAAATTGAGAAAAAGCTTCGTTTTCAAATTCCTTTCCGTTGTCTGACCTGATCCTTCCTATGTTTACACCAAAACGCACACAAAGTCTTTTAATTAATTTTTTAAAAATTCCAAACGCTTCTGATTTTTCTCTTAAAAATTCAATCCAAGTATATCTAGAAAAATCATCTACTAAAACCAACACATACCGTTTGCCTCCAAGTCTTTCTACCTCCAGTGGTCCCATCGGGTCCATGTGTATGAGCTCAAAGCAGTTAGAGGTGGTGAGACTTAGTATGTTTGGGTGTGGAACTCTGACTTGTTTGCCCTTTTGACATGCCTCACAAACTTGAAAGATCTTCGTATTGAGCTTCGGGAGACCATTTACTGCTTCCTTCTTCACCAGCCTTTCCAGCATCGTATAGTTCACGTGTCCCAACTTATGATGCCACAGTTCGGCATCGCTTAGTTGTGAGAGTTTACAGAACACGTCGCTTTGAATCTAGTAGCAGTTATCGGGTGTTCTCTGGCCTGTGAGTATGCAAGTGTTCTCATCGTTGTAGACTTCACACTTTTCTCTTGTGAATTTAACATTGAATCCTCCGTCACACAATTGACTGATACTGATCAAATTCGCGGTCAGTCCTTCAACAAGAAGTACATTCTCCAATTTGGCAATTCCTGGAACATGAAGAGTTCCTTGTCCAACAATTTATCCATTTGCGCCTCTACTGTATTTGACCTTTCCTCCTTGGAATTTTACAATGTTTGATAAAAGGTCTTCTGATCCCGTCATATGTTTCGAGCATCCACTATCAAAGTACCAAGCTCCTGGAATATGTGATTTAAGAGAAGTATAAATCATATTACACCTGACTTCGCCCTTTCTGACCTAGACCTGTCTTGTCTTGGTGTTGCCTTTGGTGACGGGAACACCAGTTCTGTTATGAGTCCCAACATCATGGCTGATTCTCTGAAACTGACTTTTCTTGCCTTTTCTTCTCCAACAAAAGGGGCGTATGTGGCCAGGTTCACCACAATGATGGCAAACATACTGCCTTCTTCTCTTCTTTTGCCGCTTGGTGGTATTTAGAGTTGAGCTAGCTTGTGGCTGCTGAGATTGTGGATCGAAACCAATCCCGTGTCTTGACGTTTCCGGAAGCGACATTTTCAGAATTTCATCGAGCTTCACCCTTCCTTTGTTGATATTAGAAAGAGTATCTTGTACCTTCTTCAGTTCATCACTTACTCGCTCTAGTTCGGAATCTTTTCTTGAGAGAGAGGTTTCCAATCGGGTGATTATGTTAATTTGATCATCTTTCTCATGGGTAAGCTTATCTAATTTGATCATGAGTGTCTTCACTTTCAAAACCTGATTTCCCCAATTTGCAAAGAGTATATCGTACTCCTCACGCAGCTTGTCATATTCATCGAGAGAATTATCAATTTCAGCATTCAGACAGATGGTGTTGGAAGTGATGTTGATAATACGAATGTCGTCATCACAAGCAACATTGGCAAATAATGCTGGCACTGACTTAGAAGAGTCAGAATCACTTCCGTCTTCGTCAAATTTCTGTGCAATAAGGTTCTTCTTTCTCAATGTGTTCGCACACTCGTTTTTATAATGTCCCCATCCTTTACATTCATGGCATTGAATTTCACTCAGCGGTTTGGGAGAGTTTGTGCTCTTAGATTCCGAGGACGAGGGTTCAACATTTGACAGCTTTCTTCCGGAAGACTTCGGAGGTGGTGTTTCCATCTTGGACTTTGATGTTTTCCCTCCAAGGTTGTTCTTCTTCCTTAAAAATTTGTTGAACTTTTGAGTGATGAGAGATACTTCTTCTTCTCCAAGGGAGGTATTTTTAAACTTATCAAGTAATTCTCTCCAGTTAGTTTCTTCAGCTTCGTCTTCTGAGTTGACATCGGAGGAAAGAGCAACGTTTTTCTCTTTAGAGTTGGAACTAACGTGTTCCATTTCATATGTTTTTAGCGATCCTACCAACTCATCAAAGTTGAGATTGTCAGTATCTTTGAATTCTTCAATGGCGACCACTTTCATACTGTACTTCTTTGAAATTGATCTTAGCAGTTTTCCAACCAAACGTGAGTTGGACACGGCCTCGCCAAGATCTCCACATTCATTTGCTATGTCCGACAGTCTCATGGCATAGCTTACAATAGACTCCTTTTCATCCATCCTCATGGATTCAAACGTAGAGGTTAGCATTCCCAGGCGTGATCTCTTCACACTCGGAGTCCCTTCGCATACCCTTTGGAGGGCATCCCACGCATCTTTCGCCGATTCGCAATTTTGGATAACCTTGTAGTAGTTCATATCAACAAAACTACACAGGGTGTTAATGGTTTTGGAGTTCCAGTTGGCCAGGG
>BMAC01000627.1:288909-314698 GCA_014905375.1 Phtheirospermum japonicum | reverse complement strand
GGATTGACGTGGGTTTTGGGTCTCGGCGTCACAGCCCACGCAGAGGAAGGCGGAGTCGGCGCGGCAGAACACCGCGGACGACGACGTTTTGCACGAGTCGCAGAGCTTCGCCGTTAAGCTCCAGGTTTCGCCCCCCATTTTTTTCAACTTTTTTTTATTTTTATTACGTTTATTTATTTTCTTCAGTAGCCTTTGGTTTTTTCGTTTCTCTATTATTGCTGGAGGAAGGCTTGTTGCTGGTTCTCATAATAGAAATGAATTTGTGCTTATTAATGCTGATGAAATTGGAAGGGTAAGTCATCTGAAATAACCCCTCATGTTGGTTCTAGTTTTCATTTTTTATTTTTATTTTTATTTTTTTGGTCCTTCCTTCAACTCTCTCTATAGATTTAGTGTTAGTCCCTATCGGTGGACTTTGTGGAATTTGTTTTTGTGCTTTTCTCAAATGCGTTAAGCCTTAATTACAAAAATTAAAAATAGCTCGTTTCAGGGAAATTTTTAAAGTTTTGGGGTAATTTTTAATTAATCCTATATTCTTTGAGTTGATTATAAAACTACCCCTACGGTTAAGCGTAATTACAAAAAACAGTCTCGTTAGAGGGTATTTTTTAATTTTTGGGGTAATTTTGTAATTAAACCTATATTCCTCAATTGATTACAAACTACCCTTAAGGCTAAGCGGCATTACAAAAAAACAAAAAAAAAAAAAAAGAAAGAAAAAAACTGTCTCTTAAAACTACAAATACCCCCATAAGATGCAACTACAAAACTAACCTATATCCAGAGGTATTTTTGTAACTTTCTCTAAACCCTAAATCCTCTAGGTCAAAATAACTTATAATTTTTTCAGCGATAATATTGGCTTCTAGAGTCACATATTTTCCAGTGTTTGTGATGTGCGCTCTCTTCCATGCCTCGTGATAAGAGGGCAGAGATAGAGAGGGGATAACCTTCTACGAATCCTCTGAGACTTCTTGTCTCGCCTTATACTTCTCCTCGATAATTTCTTATTTAACTTTGTAAACTCCACGAGAACACCTCTGTGGACACTTATTATTTGAATGGAATTTCTAAGCCTTCTTTCTTTTTGAATGCGAACAAAAAAAGGTTAAAACATCAATGAGATTTTTATTAAAATATTTTCATAAATAGTATTAAAAGGACTTTAACTTACCTTCTGTTCTTCAATCAAACTTGATGCAACAAACGCATCCTAAATATCTGCATCGAGGAACTAGTAGTCCTTTACATACGGGGGCACGTCCTTTTTATTTTCGTAGATGTAATTGGTCGTGAGGTTTGTCTTGAAGACAACATAATGCCTCTCGATATAATCTACCCACTTCTAGTTGAACTTGTTCTGCTCTTTGACATCAATGAGAGAAAACTCGACCTCCTTCTCGTCATCAATGGAAAAGAACTTGAATTTCTCCTAAATTATAAAATAAATAGATCAAGTAAAAAATGGCCTAATCTACATATAAAAAATACACACACAAGAAAAAATCAGAGGATTTGGCATCATACCAATATATCTTGCCAAATCAGCTCCTTAGTATTTTTGTGCACGTTCTTCTAACTATCTGTCGGGATGCTTGCCTATTTTTGTCCTAAGATGCCAAGATAACTGATAAAGTTGTTGATACTACCCTTTTTAGGTCGAGTAGCTTCCAAAAGATGATCAAATTTAACCTTCGCTCTACTCAAAGTTTTCAAAGTAAGCCTCATCATGCGTGTCAGCTTGCAACCACTTCTTGTACGGGCCGACCGAACGAAAGGGCCCGGCTGATAAGACGAGTGGATCTAACCATCATCTCCAATGTCACCCTCCATGCCTGTTAATGGATTAAAATAAATGATGTCATAAATCAAAGATGAGTAATATTTATACTTGTTTAATTTAGTAAAAATAATTAGTCAAATAATCTTAGAATATAAAATCGTTCAAAATTTGAAAATAGAAAAATATCATATACGATGTTTTCAAGATTACTATCTAATTGGTTGGTATGTTCTCCCTTATCCCTTCACGATGATTGACCCTAGTGGCATGAACATCGTCAATTTTATCTTCATCATTCATGTCGGGCAGCCTTGATGAGAAGGCAGGTATCTCACAAATATCTAAAGTCGACTCATCCTTATTATCAACGGATATTATTCTTTTACCGTGTAAGACAACTGAAAGTTTTTGTTACTCAGTTTGGTGACATAAAACACTGGTTTTGCTTGGCATGCCACGACAAATGGGGTGTTGTTATATCCTACTTTACTAAAATGAACCAATGTAAATCCTAACTCGTCCAATATCACACCATTATTACCATCGACCCATTTACATTTGATAGCATGAACTTTGAATTTAATGAGTCAATTTCTAAAATTTCATCAATAATCCCAAAATAAGAGCTTGTTGCACATAAAGGGTTTTTATCTTTCGAACTTGAGAAATATATGATCCGAGACTTTTTGTGTTCCTTTCAAAATTAAAATTCCAAGTTAAGCAAATGTGCATCTGCGTTTGAAAGGTTTTAGCTCGCCCACAAGAGAACGGGGTCACTTGTAGACCGGCAAGTTAACTCGTGTCGATCTCTTGAGGAGTGGAAATACGAAGCCAACGATGATTATTAAGACACAAATTCTAATACTAAACACACGATCAAAGGGGTTTTGTTTCGAAAATCTCGAAAGAACTTAATTTTAAGAAAAACTTGATAACCTATCTTGCTTCGATGGCGTCAACCTCTTCGCAAGAATAGTTTAATCGATTCACAAACTCAACAATTATTATTACTTGATCTAAAGGCCATCCCACCAAATATCATTTAAACAGTTCATCAAACAATTGATATGCATTCACAAAACATTAACCAAATGTAATTCTAATCAAAACAAAGCACACCAATTATCCAAATCGGAATGATACGAATCACTAAATTATCATAAAATAATCTGTCACCAAATTATTTACAAAAACTCAATCATAAATGATTCATATGAAATATCCCAACACAATATCATTAGATCACTATCTAACATGAATCAAGAAACTAATTAATGAGATAAAATTTAGAGTTAACTAAATCGTGAGAAAACTCAATCACGACACTACGGTGATTCTTTGCCAAATCTAGCTATTCCGGGAAATGAAATGAACCTCGCTGAGTCCGGGAAGCTTGTCACGAACCTCCATCTCCAGCGATTATCCGAACCGATCAAACTTCTAAATATGATTGTCGTAAGGGCTATAAGTCAAAGGTTGAGAAAGCTGTCAATTTTCTCTTCCAATGTTTATGATCCAGTCTTAGCGGTGAAAGGATGGGTCTTCTCTGAAGATTCCTGAGTTTTAAAGGCTCAAGAACCATTTCTTAACTGAAGAATCTCGAAAATTTGCATTTGTAACGTACGAATCTGACCGGATTGTTTATGAGTCCGATTGGATGAAAATCTCTGTCCTCTTGACCGGTCGGACATAGCACTTATCCGATCGGTGCGTGTTTTGAAAGTCAATCCGATCGGTTATTGGTCTTATCCGGTCGGATAGGTGTTCTTTTGGCTACTCCGAGCGCTGATTCTTTGCTTTTATCTCCCGGGTTTTGTCAAATGATTCAGCTGAAAGAGAAAAACAAGAAAAATGGTCCAAAATGACCAGTTATTGAATAAAAAGTTGAAAGGCTAAGCAAAAGACCAAATAATGCAAAATCATGCAAAATACCTTATTCTTGACCTAAGAAGATGGTAAAAAGACTAAAACATGACTCAAAATATGTACAAAAGTGTAACAAAAATGTATAAATCAACCAACCCGTACTTTATTGGTTTGTTCATCCTCGAATAAACGAAAGAATCAAAATCAGGAAAGAGTGAAAGTAGTTGGATCAAAGAGTCATGTTGTGCATATAATTTAGTTTTGCAAATATAAACACTTTTGTTGAAAACTCTTAAGCTAAGCTCCTGTCACCTTTTCACCTTGAAACCAAAAGAATTCCTCCTCTAAAAAGGGAAATATATATGATGGTGCACTCATTCGCTCGTGTTTTTCAAAAGGTAAGTGTATACGCTCGACTCAATCATAAACATGCATTCAAAGACTCGTGAAGATCAAAAACTCCTACATCGCATATAGGTGTGCACATTTAATCAAGAATCGGATTAGGACTTTTAGGGTTGTAATGTAGGCTCTTTGGTAAGGTATGTCATAAAGATGTGTGGCTAACTTGTTAACAAACGCAATCAATAAATCACTCAATCTATATTTTTAAGCATAGAGCAAAGCTTGCTCCTCATTCCTTCCAAAACAACCATATAACACTATTCTTAGCCTTTTATAACTAAGGCTATTTATAAACCCCAAACTGAATAAACACACCCGATCCTAAGGAACATGAGTGTTAGTTCCTCCTATACTCACTTGCCTTTACAAATAGGCTTTATTCTTAATATCTAGGTGCTCTTAAAGAACTTAAGCACCCTTAACTTCCTCTTCTTTTTCTATATACATCTTTTTTATATATAACTCCACTAGTTCCCACCCTGCAGTCGTCAATCTCAATAGACCAATAATAAATAAACCCTCATCTCACAAACTTAAATGAAATAAGAGCTATGATGATGCTCATGGCTATCAAGAGACGGTATAAAGGCTCAAAGGGGCTTATTAGGGATTTATAGAGGTTTTTATTTTTGAATATAGCTGGAATCGGGTTTTATATGTGCCTATCATTTTCAAAATCAAATGTACACATGCGACTTAGAGACCTCTCAAAACACTTATCGAATCACAGCATCTAATGTTGATAATCACACAAGGCCTCTCACATGGATTTTATTCAAACTTTGAAAGCAAGGTGATCGAGTTTCAAAAGATTCGCAAAATTGATAACGACTAAGTGCTGTTTTAAATAACTATATATAAATTGGTTTTGAAAAAATCTGCACTAAACAAGCTCAAAAGACTCCAACGATCGATCACACCATTCATGATTTCGACAGGTAAGCCAGTACAAACACAAATAAGCATGAGAATAATCTCAACCTAAGCTGACATAAGCAGTTGGTTAATTCATAAGTAGTTACTTAAAAAGTAAAATGATAAAAAAAAATTTGAATTATGCATGCAAATTATTCCATCCGGTCGAATATATTATCCATCAGACCTGACGAGGTGTAACTGACATGTCCGACCGGTGAATGTTTTTGTCCGGTCGGACAACAGGACAGTAAGTTTTATCCGGTCGGATATAGCTCCCATCCGACTGAATGACACCGTTTTTGGTTGAATTTCGACCGATTTCACTCCCTCTGCAAAAACAAATTAGCAAACTCCTGGTTGCTGACCAAAATAAATAATAATGGGGTAGGGACAATTCAAACATGCAGAAATTTGAATCAATTATTTAAATAAAGACACTCACGCACCCAACACAAATGAAAAATTAAAGAAAATAAAAGCTTGGATAGAAATGATACAAATTGGGGCACGAGCCCGCTTATTGGTCCATGTCGTCTGGAGATGGTGGTGGGTAGCGATGCTCGATCCTCGTCAAGCGTTCATCAATGGAGATGAGGTATCCGTGGTTGGTCTCGATGTTGTCGTTCAACCTGGCGAGATATTGGTTCGTAGTGGCCATGTTGGCGTCCAATCTCTCCATGGAACCTCGAAACGTCATTGCTTCCTTCCTTGTCTCCCACGCATCCTGGCAAGCATCCCGAGCGTACTCTTCTTGATTGAGGTTCAATTGCCTCATTTGATCCATTACTCTCGCTTGGAAATCCTGCTGCTGCCTCCATTGTGCATCCGAGTAATATTGGTAATTACTCGACCCTTCACCATACGAGCTTCCCCCGTAGACACCGCTGTATCTACCATACTTGAGACCTTCCCCAAAGTCTCCGTTCTCGTATCCTTGGAAACCCGTGTTTCCATCATCCTCGTCCTCCTCATCGTCTTCCTCATTATCTTCGTCATCCTCGTCATCATCATTGTCGTCCTCCTCGTCGTCGTCGGTGTCCTCGACTGCTTCGACCTTTGTCTTCTCTGCGCCCATCATGAAGGTTGGAATGGAAATGTTCCGACCGTTGCAAGTTCGACTTTCAACCAGAATTGGCACGCTTGGATATATAACATCATCGTCATAAGGGCCGCAGCCGTGGTGTCATGCGTGCTCGGTGCTGAACATGCCCAAGGTGATCTTTTCCGCCTTCCTATCGTTCATTTGTTGAATGTTCTCTATCACAACCATCAGTAGTGGATAGAGTTTCGCGTTACCCCGGTGGGGCACGATCCA
The DNA here is from genome assembly GCA_014905375.1 of Phtheirospermum japonicum. NCBI lineage: Eukaryota > Viridiplantae > Streptophyta > Magnoliopsida > Lamiales > Orobanchaceae > Phtheirospermum > Phtheirospermum japonicum. Next base: position 308,411 of record BMAC01000627.1, on the reverse strand, counting down.
TAGGGCTCGTAACTCGGACGACGAGATCCGCGTCATATCCTCCTTCCCCAAAAACACTTTCATGAAAAATTTATACGTCAAGTACATGGCATTCGACCTCAATGAAGTGGAATTAAAATGGCACCCGGGCTCCGGTGGTGCTCCCGAAAGTTTCTCCCACCAAACCTTCTTGTCGTAATCATCATGTTGAAATGACTCGTCCCCCGGTTTGTCACTGTTTATCCCGAAGATGACGTCGAGGTTGCCTTTGGTGGTATGAAATGAGCGGTTGCTGAGTCTTCATTCGAAAGAGCCATCGACAACCAGCTTGTAAGTTTTGAATAACTCCAGCATAAGAATTTGGTAGCCCGGTTGCTTAATGTCCTCCCTTTTTTCCAAGTTGAGGGCCCTGATGCCCGCCATGAATTTCTCCGCCATTTTATTGTCCAATGCAATTTTACGGTTCTAAAAGTCAACATCTATGTGTCGAGGAGCGTAAATGTCTCTTGTAATCAAGGATTTAAACAACGTTACCTCCCTTTCATCGATTAAGTCAAACGGAGCTAAGCCTCCCCCGGCGTTGCTCGCTCCCTTCCCACGGCTTCCCCCCGAGTTATTTCCTTTCCTCGTTTGTGAACCAGAATCCATTGTGATTAAAATTTCGAAAATCTTAGAACAAAAACCTCTCTCAGGACTTTCGTCGAACACCTACTGTGCAACACACTTCCAACCAAGAACAATGTCCAATTTATCCCAACAATCACTCCCCTTTCAAAAATCCCTGCAAATCAACTCCCAAGTAGTTAAAGAGTTTGAGTTCAATCCGTTTACATCTCGAATCACATATACGTGTTCTTGAGGTTTAAGGGAAATAAGTTGGGCTTGATCTTCTTTTCCTCCGAATGGATGGTGTTTGCTTGAATTAGTTCTCCGATCGGATATGTTTGTTTTCAAGACTTCGGGTTTAAGATTGATTCGAAAATGACTTTTGCTCTTTTGCTTTGTAAAATAGGAGAATGATAAGATGAAATGTGAAATTCTCGAGTTAAAGAAGACTGACTTTTATAAAATCTGTGTTGTCATCCGATTGGATTATGCTGCTGTCCGATCGGATGTGAGACCAGTATGTTCGGTTCGGTCGGATAGTGCTCTTGTCCGGTCAAATGGTTCGCCAGTAACTTTAGTCTGATCGGTTTAGCCCTGCATCCGGTCGGATGGTACTGTTTCGCTGTGATGATTTTTTTTTTGTATTTATGTATATATATTTTTTGTATTTTAATTATTTATGTACATTGATTTGTCCCTACAATACACACGAAAAGATTCATTAAATAGCAATAAATCACGCAAGCACAAATCCTTTATTTATTCAATAATTTAGCATAATTGCTCTTATTTAAGCTAGAAATTCAACCAAACGATAATAAGCCAAATCCTGAACATAATTGCATAAAATTAAGGTAAACAAGGAACTAAGATCCTATAACGCTATTTGGGCTATCAGGTGAGTTAGGTCCATAGGCCAAGTCTTCAAGGTCCTTTATCTTCTCCTCCATCTTGACAAATTTGGCTTTCAGCTAGACGATCTTGTCGTTCGCTTCGGACAAGTACTTATGGAGTGTGGCTATGTCCTCCATGAGTGTAATCTCCTCGTAGATGTAGTTGGAGATGTCAGCCCTCATCTCGTTCATTGTTTCCTATTGCTCCTCCAATTTAATTTCAAATCTCTCCACCATATCCTCATATTTTTTTCTAGTTACCCATCCGTAACCAAAGTTAACGGGGGATGGGTTTTCGCTCATGTTTCTTAATGAATATTCAAACACCATGGAATTTCGTATAGAAAGAGATAGTTGTGAAGAATAAGAACACTGACGATGGGCTTTTATAGGGATAAGAAGCTTAAGAGATGGGAGTCTAAGGATATTTTAAAATCAAGGTATTCCTAAATTTTCCCTTGAGTACCAAAAATAAAAAGACTGAAAATCAGCTAATATTCAGCATAATCCTCATCAAATCAAAGTTACCTTGGGTAATATACTTACCAAATCCGCAATCAGAATCAGCTGACTTCGCCGCAATATCCGATTGTATAGTATTTTGTACGACCGGATTATATGAATTCAGTCTGTCCGATCGGTCATCACCATTGTCTGGTCGAATGGTAGTCCAAAAAGTTTGATCCGATCGATTTCTTTAATCCCTCTGATCAGAGGCTTTGTGTTGAAGGTTGATTTCAAGATTTCTAAACATCTTAAAGCATAAATAACAACTACTAATATGAACAATACGTACATGAAGAAAAAGAAATAAAAACACTTGGGTTACCTCCCAAGAAGTGCAACTTTTAACATCTTTTGCTAGACGTTACCTTGTTTTGGTTCAAGACTCTTGAGGTGGATCGTTAAGAAGCATGACCTCATGATCGATTTTGGGAATGGGTACCCCATGGTATAATCTCACCCGTTGACCATTGACTTGGAATGTGGAATCGCTTTTCTTGTCGTATAAAGTGACAGCTCCAAATTTTTTGATGCTAGTGATCAAGTATGGCCCACTCCATTTCGACTTTAGGTTTCCTGGAAACAATTTGTAACGTGAGTTAAATAGTAAGGCTAGTTTCCCTATCTCCAATTCTTTTGGAACAAGCTTTTTGTCGTGCATATCTTTCATCTTTTGCTTGCTTGCCCACGCCATCTCATAAGAATCATTTCTTATTTCCTCCAACTCGCTCAACTCCAACTTCCAAAATTCGCCGGCCTCGTTTACATCCATATTCAGTTTTCGTATTGCCCACTCCGCTTTGTGTGCTAACTCAACCGGGAGATGAGAAGCCTTTCCATAAACTAATCAAAAAGAACTCATGCCCAAAACCATTTTGTGGGCCGTTCGATACGCCCATAATGCATCAACGAGTTTCATCGCCCAATCTCTACGGCTTGGCTTTATTGTCTTCTCCAGAATGCCCTTGATTTGTCGATTACTTGTTTCCACTTGTCCCAATGTTTGTGGATGATAGGGGGTTGCTACACCATATTTGCTCATCAATCGTTCAAAAGCACGGTTACAGAAATGGCTACCTCCGTCACTTATTATCGCTTTTGGCACTCCAAAACGGCTGAAAATGTTCTCGTGTAAGAACTTGAGAACGATCTCAGAGTTGGCCTTCCGGGTTGGTATTGCTTCCACCCATTTTGAGACATAATCAGCTCCAACAAGGATGTACTCATACCCTCCACTCTTCGGAATGGTCCCATGAAATCGATGCCCCATACATCGAAGATTTTGATTACTTGATTCGGAACCAATGACATCTCGTTCTTCTTCCCTATTGAGCCCGATCTTTGGCAATTATCGCATGTCTCGCAGCAATGGTGTGCGTCGGAGAATAGTGAGGGCCAATATAATCCGGATTGGAGAACTTTGAATGCAGTCTTTTGGCTTCCAAATTGTCTTCCCTCGTCATGACAAAACTTCAACACATCAATCTTTTCTTCGTCCGGTACACATCTTCGATAGAGTCTATCCTTGCAATGTTTGTATAGGTATGGATCATCCCAAATGAAACTCCTGCATTTAGACAAAAATATCTTTCTTTCTTGTGTAAAAAGGTGGTTAGGGATAATATCTCATGCAAGGTAATTGACAAAATCAGCATACCAAGACTCGCTAATGTTTTCAATAATGTTTGCATCCTCATACGGAAAAATATCATCAACAAAATCAAGTTTGATAGACTCATTATCTACTAACATGCGAGATAAATGATCGGCAATCACGTTTTCACATCCTTTTCTATCCTTGATTTCAACCTCGAACTCTTGAAAAAGAAGAACCCAACGAATCAACTTTGGTTTACTTTGAATTTTAACAAATAAGTGGCGCAAGGACGCATTATCGGTGTGCACAATTACTTTTGACCCAACAATATAAGAACATAATTTATCTAATGAAAACACTACAACAAATAATTCACGTTCAGTGGTGGTGTAATTACGTTGTGCACTATTTATCATGAGACTAGAATAATAGATCACCCTTAGCAACTTATCGACTCGTTGCCCCAAAATAGCCCCTACCGCGTCGTTAGACGCGTCACTCATAATCTCAAATGGTAGTGACCAATCGGGCGCAACTACAACTGGTGCCCGTGTGAGTTTTTCTTTCCATAATTTAAAAGCATCAAGACATTTATCATCAAAATCAAAAGGCACATCTTTATTTAAAAATTTACACAACGCGCAACAAATTTTAGAGAAATCTTTTATCAAACGCCGATAAAATCCCGCGTGCCCTAGAAAACTTCTAATTCCCTTAACATCTTTAGGTGGTGGGAGGGTTTCACTAACATGAATTTTTGCTTTATCAACTTCCATCCCCTTGCTTGACACAACATGCCCAAGCACAATCCCACTTTTTACCATAAATTTTGATTTCTTCCAACTCAACGTCAAATAAGACTCTACACATCTTTCAAGTACTTTAGACAAATTATTTAAGCAATGAGAGAAAGATGAGCCATATACCAAAAAATCGTTCATGAAGACTTCGAGGAAGTCGTCAATGAACTAGGTGAAGATGGATAGCATGCATCGCTGGAATGTTGCTGGTGCGTTGCATAATCCGAATGGCATCCTCTGGTAAGCATATGTGCCAAAAGGACACATGAATGTAGTCTTCTTCTGATCTTCCAGAGCTATTGCTATTTGATAATAGCCTGAAAGACCGTCTTAAAAGTAATAATATTCGTGCCCTACCATTTTTTCGAGCATTTGATCCATGAATGGAATTGGGAAGTGATCCTTTCTTGTTGCTGCATTTAGCTTTCGGTAATCAATGCACATGCGCCACCCGGTGGTGAAGCGCATTGGAACCACCTATCCTTTCTCATTTTCCATAATTGTTATGCCTCCTTTCTTCGGAAGGACGTGTACCGGGCTGAGCCACTCACTATTGGATACGGGGTAGATAGTTCTTTCTTTGATGAGTTTAAAGATTTCTTTTTTAACTACCTCCTAAAGCGTCGGGTTCAAGCGTATTTGTCTGTCCCTTATTGGTTTGGCTCCTTCTTCTAGCTCAATCTGATGCATGCACGTCACCGGACTTATTCCTCTAATGTCTCTGATGCTCCACCCAATTGCTTGTTTGTACTTTTTAAGTACTTCGATCAACTCTTTTTCTTCGTGCTCGGCTAGTTCCGCGAAAATTACCACAGGTTTTCTCTCGTTGAATTCGAGAAAAACATACTTGAGGTGGCTCGGAAGTGGTTTCAACTCCATTTTAGGTTCTAACACGGGTTGAGTAGATGTTTTGCTCACTTGCTCCTCGTCAATCTCAAATAAGTCGACCACCCCCTTCGTATTAAAATCGTCGTCCTCGACATTCCATTCCCCGAAAGGTATGACGCCGAACAATTCTTTCACGCATTGATCGACTGAATCAAGATAAGAACAATCGGGTTCAATTGAATGTGAAGGAACGCTTTGAATGTCTTTAAGTGAAAACATGACCGATTCGTCAAACATTGAAAGTGTCATTTTTCCTCGGCCCACATCGATCTAGGTGTGTGATGTTTCCATGAAAGGTCTACTAAGAGGAATTGTGTGCTCCTTGCCCGATTTCTCAATTTCTCCAACATCTAATATCACAAAGTCCACGTGGACTACTATGGGACCGACTTCTACCATAACGTCCTCGACTACTCCCTAAGGATGTCGCACTAATCGGTCGGTGAAGTGTAGTTTTTCGTGGTTTTAGAAAATTAAAGGTTCATGGCTTGGTATTATCGGAATTCGATTCAATTGAAGGAATCAATGTGTTTCAAGCTTGGAAAATAAAAGGAAAATAAAAATAAAGCAATTAAAGTAACTAAACTAAGCTAGGAATTGAAATTGCATGTTCGTCGGATGCCTCGGTCGTGTGCCTTAATTGAAAATGCAAGAAACTAAAGGAAATAAGCAAAAACAAGCATTGTTTCACCTAGTACAAGCATGCATGCACAAGGTACAACTAAGCTTACATGTACAAAAAAACTTGAAAAATAAAAATTAGCAAAAATTGAAAGCACAAATAGCAAGAGTAATGAAAATTAACGTCAAAGTTCGAAACATTACATGAAATAACAAGTATCAAGCAATAGATGTAGGATTTAAGCCAAAACTATGCATGAGAACTAAATCGCAAATAAAGCACTAGAAGAACTTAAAACCTAAATAATATATGACCCGATCTACGATCTAAATGTGTCACTCATCTAGAATCCATAGCCAAATCATAAGTTTTAACAAGTAATCAAGGAGGTAAGACAAAAGGTATATAATGAAGAACAAAGCATGAAATTGAAGAACAAACTTGAAATTAAAAGGAAAGCTTACTATAATAAAAGATGAAGATCTAGTAGCTTGAATTACAATCAAAAGTACCAATCCAAATGAGTATTTGGATTCTTCTTAGGCTTACAAAACCAAGGCAAAACTTGAAGATTAAATCAAAAACCTAAGAGAGAGAAAGTAGATCTAGAAATTGAAGAGTGAATTAAGCCCAATACTCATGCAAGAGTTGGGGATTGAGTGGATGCCCTCATCAAGTCAAGTTGTGGGGTTTATATATTTATTAGTAGGGGCAAACTTGTCAAAATGCTCTAATTCCCAGACTCTCAGTCGATCGACTGCAGATCAGTCGATCGACTGCCTTGCCAATTAGGGGAGTACTCTGTTGCGCAGTCGATTTTTTTAGGCGTGTAGTCGATTTTCTTGGGAGCAGTCGATCGACTGCTCACTGCCCGTGCAGTCGATCCGGCTTAATTTCCTCATTTCGGTACGGATTTTGAGATTCAAGGCCCCGACTCGATCCTCAGCAACTTAGAGCAAATCTAATTCCTCGAGCCACCTACAACATAAGAATTTTGAACTCAAAAACCCACGAATCATCGAAAACTCACATACCAAGCTTCAATCCTAAAAACAAATGAGAAAGTGACCGAAAACCTAATGAAAAATGACTCAAAACTACTAGAAATGATGCTAAACTCTAATTAAAAGTACGAGAAAGACACAACAATTACATGCAAAACAGTCGGCTAACTGAAGTCTCAAGATTGTTGGTTTCATCTCCCCAAGTTTGAACTGTTTGTAAAGGGCGTAGGGCATCAAGTTGATCCCTGTCCCTAAATCGAGTATTCCTCTAGCTTCTTGTCCATCCCCAAGAGTTATCGTGATGCAGAAACTCCCTGGGTCGCCCACTTTCGGTGGTAGTGATTGATGGAAAATTGCACTTACTTCTTTTGACAACACTATTCTCTCGTTTGCCTCTAACTTCCTCTCCTTTGACGCTAACTCTTTGAAGAATCTCACGTATCCCGGCATTGCCTTGATTACATCAAACAATTTTAAGTTAACATTCACATTCTTCAACATGTTGTAGAATTCCATGAATTTCTTGCTCTCTATCGCTAGCTTGAGTCGGTTCGAAAATGGTAAAGAGTCTCGAATAACTCGTTGCTATTTGAGAACGCTCAAATTCTCCTGCATATTAGTTTCATCCAACCGTATATCCTCTCCAGTCCAATAGGATGAAATTTCCTATCCTCCGGTCCGATCGGAATTATACCTCGTCTGGTCGGATAAAACTTTCTGCCCACCAGCCCGATCGGGTTTTTTCCCTAGACGGTCGGATAAAACTACTTTTCCTTTGGTCCGATCGAGATTTTCCTCTGTCTGACCGGACAAAACTTTCTGGTTTTTAGACCACTCGGACTTTTGCCCAGTCCGATAGGATAAAACTTCCTGCCCATCATTCCGATAGGATATTTGGCCTATCTGGTCGGATTCCTTGGCTGATTTTCTCTTCGGAATACGTTCGTCATTATGATTCTCCCCCTCCGTCACTCCGATTCCGTTATTGACTTTCTTGCCTCCTCGTAGAACATGTACGGCCATTGATTGCTCGAGTTGACTGGGAAGTTTTGTCGGGTCAGCTCCGAGTTTCTCCACGGACGCGGAAAGTTGCCTTATCATCATCTCCATCTTGTCCATTTGTTTCTTCGTTCGATTATTTTACTCGATGGTTCGAAGGGTTTCTTCCCGATTTCATAGTGTTTCCATCTCTTTCCTTTGCCTCCAAAGTCACAATTCTTCGTCGGAATCTTGGGGAAGTGGAGCTTGTTATTGTTGTGGCGAAGCTTGATATGGTTGTTGTTGTTCATAACGACTTTGCCTTTGCGGAAAACATTGTTGATAACCACCTCGTCCTTTGTTTTGATAGGAGTTATAATTGCTTGGTCCTCCTTAACTTTTGTTTGGTAGTGGTGGTGCCAAATATTGAGGATCCGTTTGTTTGGGCGGCGATACGTAATTGGGACTTCCCAGCCCGTACCCGAGGTTACTCGGATTATACGAGTTTTTATTGAACTTGGTTCCAAATTTGTTGTTGGATTGGAATTCTTGCACAACGCTCACCTCCTCATCCTTGTCTTCGTCAAATGTTGTGTCACACGCATTGGCTCCATGTCCAAATGCTCCACAAATTCCATATGTTTCGTGTGATGGTTGCGTCTTTTCCTTCTCACTCTTTATAATCCCTGCCAGCAACGCAACTATTTCATAAGCTCCTCAAGTTTTCTACTCTCCCCTTTAGATACCGATACTTCGTTTATTCTAATTTTCCTTGGTCTCAAACTTGTTTGCTTTGATTTTTCACCCAAAATTCCAAACAAATCCCATGCCCCCATCGCGGTTAAGTCTCCAAAGTCGTCGGCCTTGTTCTCAACTTGTTGCTTGAAGTTTGGCAACAATCTTTCATGGAAATAGTTGTTGACCATTTTGGGACTATTGTTGTGGTGCGGGCATGCATGTAGAAGTCCTTTGTATCGTTCCCACGCCTCGTGGAATGACTCTATGTCCATTTTCTTAAAATTGGTGATTTCTCTTCTTAGTTTGGCCGTCGTTTGAGCCGAATAAAATTTGCCCATGAACTTTTTGAACACCATATCCCAATTAGTTAGGGAATTGGGTTGCAATAAAAAAAGCCACTTTTTGGTCTTGTCCTTCAAGCTACTCGGAAAAAATCTCATACTTAGTTGATTCTCGTTTAAGCCAAATGCTGGAATTCTGGACACCGCCGCATAAAATTCTTGAATGAAGTTTCAGCTGGTCCTCGTTGCCATGCCATAGAAATTTAGTAATTGGTTGACAATGTTAGACTTAAATTCATAGTCTCATGCCGCGGGGCATAAGATGATAGCTGAACTATATGGTCCAATGGTCAGGCACACGAGGTCTGTTTGTCGACGTTCAACTGGATATCGTAGTCCTCGGCCTCCAAGAAATTTTCTTCCTCCAACATTGTATTGCTCATCTTCATAATGTTGGTCGTACTCGTCGTTTTGCCATACACGGTACATTTATTCGTTCCTCCCGTGTCTTGGATGATTCGGTCCTCACGCTCGGTCCTCAAATTTAAAATGATTTTGATGGTTGTTTCAGGGATAGGGCCCGCTATTTCTAACATGATTGTCTTCGAATCTATAATTTGCCCATGCGTTGAAGCTCTGGCTTCCTCTCGGTTTCGGAAATGTTGTGGCGTTCGATCGATTGGTTGTTCTGGCCACATAACTCGGCGGTCATCATGGGGTTATGGTACCCTGTTTTGCCCCGGTAGATTAACATTTTCAAGGACTTCGTGTCCTCTCGGTTCTTTGTCACGATCATGCTCTTGATTTTCAATTTGAGCAAATGCTCGGGCATCTTCATTTTGGATATCATTTTGTGGGTCTTGATTTTGCATGACATCTTCGGGTAGCATGCCATATGGTTGATCGTGAGGAGGGTTGCGGTTGTCTTTCCCTCTTTCTCGACCATTTGTTCTTCCTCCTCTCCCCCCATTTCCTCGACCGCCATTAGGTGGATTATTCGACATGATTGCTTGAGTTGCTTCGGATTGATTCCCGTCGGGGGAAGGAAAAAGTCTCCTTGGTCTTCCTACTCATTCGGTGTTGTGTATGGGTGGTGTAAGTTCACCTCTTAAGCCTCTATGACCTTGCATAAACAACAAACAAACTCAATATATCGAGTGGTAAACCAAAAACAAATGTAACAAACATAAATTTAACACGAATAAACTTCGTTAACACCTTTGCCACTCCCCGACAAAGGCGCCAAATTTTGATCCGAGACTTTTTGTGTTCCTTTCAAAATTAAAAATCCAAGTTAAGTAAATGCGCGTCTACGTTTGAAAGGTTTTAGCTCGCCTGCAAGAGAACGGGCTCACTTCTGGATCGACAAGTTAACTCGGGTTGACCTCTCGAGGAGTGGAAATATGGAGTCAACGATGTTTATTAAGACACAAATTCTAATACTAAACACACGATCAAAGGGGTTTTGTTTCGAAAATCTCAAAAGAACTTAATTTTAGGAAAAACTTGATAACCTATCTTGCTTTGAGGGGGTCAACCTCTTCGCAAGAATAGTTTAATCAATTCACAAACTCAACTATTATTATTACTTGATCTAAAGACCTTCCCACCAAATCTCATTCAAACAATTCATCAAACAGTTGATATGCGTTCACAAAACATTAACCAAATGTAATTCTAATCAAAACAAACCACACCAATTATCTAAATCGGAATGATACGAATCACTAAATTATCATAAAACAACCCGTCACCAAATCGTTTACAAAAACTCAATCATAAATGATTCGTATGAAATATCCCAACACAATATCACAAGATCACTATCTAACACAAATCAAGAAACTAATTAACAAGATAAAGTTTAGAGTTACTAAATCGTGAGAAAACTCAATCACGACACTACAGTGAATCTTTTCAAAATCCAGCTATTCCGGGAAATGAAACGAACCTCGCTGAATCCGAAAAGCTTGTCATGAACCTCCGTCTCCAGCGATTACCGAACCGATCGAACTTCTAAATATGAGTGTCGTAAGGGCTATAAGTCAAAGGTTGAGAAAGTTGTCAATTTTCTCTTCTAATGTATATGATCCAGTCTTAGGGGTGAAAGGATGGGTCTTCTCTGAGGATTTCTGAGTTTTAAAGGCTCAAGAACCGTTTCGTAACTGAAGAATCCCGAAAATCTACATTTATAACTTATGAATCCGATCGGATTGTTCATGAGTCCGACCGGATGAAAATCTCTGTCCTCTTGACCGATCGGACATAGCACTTATCCGATCGATGCGTGTTTTGAAATTCAATCCAATCGGTTATTGGTCTTATCCGGTCGGATAGGTGTTCTTTTGGTTACTTCGAGCGCTGATTATTTGCCTTTATCTCCCATGTTTTGTCAAATGATTCAGCTGAAAGAGAAAAACAAGAAAAATGGTCCAAAATGACAAAAAATTTTTTAATAAAAAGTCGAAAAGTTAAGCAAAAGGCCAAATAATGCAAAATCATGCAAAATAACTTATTCTTGACCTAAGAAGACGGTAAAAATACTAAAACATAACTCAAAAACGTATGAATCAATATATCAATTCCATTTCTAATGTAATCCCACTATCTAGTGCAGTACTTTTATCATCTTGATCCTTCGCGTAGAAGGAAAACCCGCTTATGTCGTATCCACGCCATGACAAGACATCAAAATTAGTACTACTAGCTAACCATCTAATTAAATCCAAAGAATAATCATCATTCATAACCTGGTCCTTAAACCACGACAAGAAGGTCTTGTATTGTTGATTCTCCAACCACTTTTCAGGTTTTTGAGAATCTTGTTCCTTTACGAGTATCTTATGTGCATCTAAGTAGGGCTGAACTTCAAGAGTATTATTCAGAATGTATAAATGTGCTTGTAACACTTCTTCATGATCAACATTCATCACTTTCCCCCAAGTGTTCTCTTACCACGACCTTTACCCTCATCGAGAGACATAGGATGACAGATAAATTTTATTTCGGAAAATATTGACTACAAAACTCAATGGTCTCTTCTGCAACATAGCGTTCAACTGTATAGGCTTCATGCCGGTGAGGGTTCTTCACATACCCCTTTAGTATTTTCATGTATTGCTCAAATAGATATATCCACCGTAAATAAAAAGGGCCACATACCCTTATCTCACTCACTAAATGAATGATTATATGCACCATTATGTCAAAAAATCGGGTTGAAATTACATTCCAAGCTGACACAATAATTTTCGCATCATTCTCTAGATCTTGCAACACCTGAGGGTCGATGACCTTACTACATATAACATTAAAGAAGAAACACAATCTACTTGTGGCATTTCTAACTTTTTTTTGGCAAAATACTTCAAATAACGACTGGTAATAGTCTTTTCTGTAAGCCACTTTCAATAACCTAGGTAGACCGTCTTCTTCCCATGATGAAGTTAAGATAACAAGTGTGTTATCCACTTTTGGGACATGCTTTATGGCCCTTATTACAATACCCGAACAAGTTGCCATATGCTGGAAAGTTATTAATCGTACAGAAGGTCATTGTGTGCATCTTAAAGGTTTCTTTTTTATATGCATTAAACACATCAACGTTTTCCTCTAATAACTTTTTCAAGTCTTCGATCATAGACTGAAGTAGCCATCTATGTCATTTTTCAATTGTTTTAGCCCCGAAGTCATCATAGACAGCGTAATGTACTTGCGTTTCATGCACATTAAAAGAGAAAGGTCGTAAATGACCAGTACAATTGGCCGTGCACTATATCGCCTGCTTATATTACCCTACGTATTCATCCCATCTATAGAGTCCCAGCCTGAGGTTTCTTAGCCCATTGCCAAATCAAGGCTATAATAGGTTAATCTTCTCGTCTGCATTCCATCATTCTTTGCCACCATTGGGATGGTGGACAAGCGTTTGAATCTTGATATTATTGGAAGATACCATAAAACCTTTGTCGGGGACTTCTTTGTACGAACATCTACACAACTAGCATCATCACCATCCTTCTTGTAACATGAAGTCCAACATTTGGGCACTCGTGCAAATTTTTGTACTCTTTCCTTTACAAAATGAAATCATTAGGACATGCATGGATATTCTTATACCCCAGGCCTAGCGGACACAAAGTTCTCTTTGCCTTGTATTTAGATTTTGTTAATTCATTATCCCCTGGAAGCATAAGCTTAATCAAGCCAAGCGACTCCGTAAAACTCCTATCGCTCCACCCATGTCTTTTCTTCAATGTGATAAGTCTCAATACTATAGATAACAGTGAATATTTTATAGCCTTCGTAAAGAGATTTATCGACACAACAGAAAAGATCTTGTAACTCTTGTTTGCATGTGCTTGCTCAAAGGCCTATACTCCAACATCATTAATCATTTCCTCCATATGATCATACATATATTCATCATCTTCTTCATTTCAGGCTTCTTCGTTTTGGGAGACATTTAGCATGTCAAATTCACCGTGACATATCCATCGTGTGTGATTCTTGTTGAAGCCATCACAGATTACATGTTCTCCTATTTCTTTAACAGTTAATCGCCAATAATTTAAGCATTTCACATATGGATAGTATTCCATTATTCTCAGGAACATGAGTTCTATCAAACTCTTTAAACTCATCCACCCTATTCTCATATTCGTCACTTGTTCGGATAGCATTTACTCAACTATGATCCGTAACTACCTAAACAAGTCTACATTCAACATAAAATACGCTTGGCGCAATTAATGTACAACAAAGTACATGTAACTTTTAAATTATAGACACTACAACTTTTCAGACTTAAATCAACCACATAATCAAATTAACAATCTAAGATTCTTAAAATTCATCACCAGTTATGCAAATTAACAATAACATGTTATAGAGGTTTTAGGTGATTAACATTACAAATTCCTAAAGATTATCTTATAGACTTCTAGTTAATTTCTAAAGTAATCAGTAATCATCAACCTCAAAAAAGAATATGAATTCAAATATACAAACTTAATACCTTGCAAGTGTTGTTGACAGCCTGATAATAACATTTAGCAACAACAATGGAAAAAGTAAAATATGCTCAATCTGTCTCGGCGCCTATTTTACAGAGTTTGTATAGAATCTTCTCAATCTTCCTCGAGAATCTGAAAAATCAATGGCAAAGTGTTATTAAACTTCTGGAAAGGGTATGGTTTACCAAGTTTTTTAATAAAATAATGTGCACTAGCTAGATACAAAATACGAGTTTAACCATTGGCTTATTGTGGAACAAGCAAGTTTTTCAATAGAAACTAAAAAATGCAATTCAAAATCAAAATTGAGCATGGAATTGAAAAATGAAAAAGCACAGTAAAGGTTCCATAATCAAAATTCATCATGCCAAAAGTAAACTTTAATAGATGGGTACATAAGAAAAAAGGTAAATAAAGGTTGATTATAATCAATTGTGCCTAAAAATACTCAAATTGATTTTATGTATTACAAGTGCTGCTCTATTGGTTTGAGAGAGCAAGCACACAAACAAATGAAAGAGGAAAAGCACAAAAAATGTAAAATTAACTTTCTTTTATGAACTAAGTCAACTCCAACAATAAGATGTTGTTCAAGTTTTAATCACATAGTAAGAACCCTAATAAATAAATTTTATGCAGTTGGATGTAAATAATATCCACACAATTTAACAAAAAATAAAATAAAAAATCCATAAATAATAAAACCACACAAAGTTCACAAATACATATTAATCATCATAATAGTTCAACACAAACAAGAATAAAAACATCAAAGTCAATCCTAATAAGTAACACCAAATTCATCACATCTATAAAATACAACACAAAGCAGTTATGAACAAAAGGAGTCCAAATTAAGTAGAAAAACAAATTTCACTAATCGTTTTAATCTTGTAATAGAGGATCATTCGTGTCCAATGAATAAAAAGTGTTGTAATACAAAATATCAAAAACATTAAGTCAGTTTCTTTTTTTTTATAGTATTTATTCATATATATTTATATATATAATAGTATAAAAATAGAAAGTGTATATGTAAATGTATGTATGTAATACTATATAAAAAATTAGAAACAATATATACAATATATAATATTGCAATATAAATAACTAGAAACATTAAGTCGATTTCTTTTTTTATAGTATTTATTTATATAAATAATAGTATAAAAATAGAAACTTAATAATTGTGTGTATGTGTGTGTGTGTTGGCATTTTATTATGTGCACCTTGCTAGGTGCATCCTGTAAAGATATATTATCATCCAGTTATATGTGATGATATATGACATTTATATGTGATGATATATGGTAGTTATACAAGATGATATGTGACAAAAATTTAGAGTTTAGGTTTATTTTTTCATTTTTGGGTTTGTATAGGGTTTAATTTTGTTTTTTTAGGTTTTAATTTTCCATTTTAAGGTGTAGTTTTTCATATTTTTATTTAATTTTCCATATTAGGGTCCCGTCAACAATCTATCATTATATCAGTTATATGTGATGATATGTGTTAGCTATATGTGATGATATGTGTCAATTATATGTGATGATATGTGATAAAAATTTAGAATTTAGAGTTTAATTTTCAATTTATTTCTTATTTTAGGACTTAGTCTTCCATTATTAGGGTTTAGTTATTCATTTTAGGTTTATATTTTTCATTTTAGGATTTTAATTTTTAGATTTAGAATTTTAATTATTTGTGATGATATGTATCATTTATATGTGATGATATGTATCAGTTATAGGTGATGATATATATCAGTTATATGCGATGATAAATTAAATTATTGGGTGTACCTTGCAAGGTGCACCCAGGTTCATAGTGTAATGACTCGTATGTGTTTGTGTGTGTGTGATACTATAAAAATTTATAAATATTAGGTCAGTATTTTTTAAGTATTTATTTATATAACTCTTAGAAAAATCATAGAAACAGAAGGGGTTTTACTAAGCTTAGTTTTTTTCTCAACATACATAAAATCCCATCAAGCTCAATGTGCTACATCAAAGTCAGTCCTAATAAGTAGCACCAAATTTATCACAAATCTATAACACAACATAAAGCAATAAAGAACAACAAAGGGAGTCCAAATTAAGTAACAAAATAAGATTTTCTAATCATTTTAATCTTATAATAGAGAATTTCGTGTCCATGGTATAATAAATATGTAATACAAAAAATTCAGTAATATTAATTCAATTTTTTATAGTATGTATTCATAATTATAATAGTATAAAAATAGAATATATTATATATATATATATATATATATATATATATATATATAGGGTGGGTTCAAATAGAACCATGTCATTATATGCGAATTTGCGAACTAATACTTTTATTATATATCTGCAGTGCTTTTATTTTACAATCACAGTGCTTTATTAATATTTTTAGTTATATATTCCATTAGTGCTTTTATTATACAATCATAATACTTTAAATAAATAAGGAAATACATAAAAAAATCTGATCCATTTATTTAATTAGATCTAAAGCCCATTATTGACCATAGGTTCACATATAGGAACATGGTCTCATTTGAACCTAATCCTATCTATCTATCTATCTTTATATCTATCTATCTATCATATATATATATATATATATATATAGGGTGGGTTCAAATAGAACCATGTCATTATATGCGAATTTGCGAACTAATACTTTTATTATATATCTGCAGTGCTTTTATTTTACAATCACAGTGCTTTATTAATATTTTCAGTTATATATTCCATTAGTGCTTTTATTATACAATCATAATACTTTTAAATAAATAAAGAAATACACAAAAAATCTGATTCATCCATTTAATTAGATGTAAGGCCCATAATTGACCCTAAGTTCACATATAAGGAACATGGTTCTAATTTGAACATATATATATATATATATATATATATATATATATATATAGTATATATATATATATATAGGGGTGGGTTCACATGGGTACCGATCTCTATTTGGGATCCTGGGAACCTTCTATATTATATAGTATGTGATGATATTTATGAATCATATACATGCTAGTTAAGATAATAGTAAATCAAGGGAACATAAAATAGCAATGTACAAATATAAATAGTATTTTACATTATTTAAATTAGCATCACATATAATGTAATATAGCGGTTCCTAAGTTCCCACTTAGAGAATTGGTTCTCAAATGAACTTAATCATATATATATATATATATATATATATATATTAAAAATATTAAGTCAGTTTCTTATATACATAATACTATAAATACAGATATAGTAAAACTCATATATACAAAAACATATTTTCTTGTGGAGAAACAATATTGAAATTCAATATGTATATAGATTCATGTTTATTTAAAGAAAAAACTTGCATCATCGGATTCTCCTCCACTTTCTCTTCTTTCTTGGACTCAACCGCAGCTGGAGAAGCCGTACCACCTCCGCCACAAGTTGCAGACGCAACAACTGCAACAGAACCATCACTAGTAGGTACAGATGAAAACTTCTCACGACCGGCCGCAATGAGCTTTGTAATATCTTTTCCCTTGACTTGTGTCAAAAGAAGCTCAATCTATCCTCATTAGTTTCAGCAACAACTACAAAAATAGACAATAAAATATATTAAATATAATCAAATGCAATTTCTAGTTGCTGTATCTAGTAATAACACAATGGAAAAACATTCTAGAAATGAAAAAAGACTAAGACTCGAGTAAACACAATCAATGTACCAATTAAAGTTTAAAACACAAATCAAACTTATAAATTAATTGTTTAATTTGTCAAACCAAGAACTCAATGGCATTCAACATCTAAAACAAAATCAACACATATAAATTATATGCCACATTGCCAGACACATTAACCATATAAATATCACTATCCTAAAGCAACATTCATGAATTATTGCGCATCAAAACTAAATATTTTGATTGTTGAAATTAGGCAAGAATGAAATAAAATGTTCGTAATCAGTATATGCATATCTACATTCACAGAATGAAAGTTCTTGCAAGAGTTGGCTTCATAATTGTGGATATGTTTGATAAGATTTCATTGACAGAGCTGACTGCTAGTACACACGGAACGAGATATTTAACTAAAAATAAAATGTGACATCCTCATCGCAATAAAATGCTTTATTTTATTTTCGGAAAAATCTTTACAAAGAGCAGAATTCTCAAAATATTATCCTACTAAATTAAAGAGCATGAACTTCTAACTAAACAAAACTGTCAAAACTTACATACCAACTACATATTTGACTACCGAAATGATCATATATCGACTTATTGCCCGACCACAAAAAGGACCCACAAACGACCAATATACTGACTACACTAGATATGCAAAAATATAATCAACCAACATAACAACCAATTTTGATCAGGTTTCCGACCATATATATTGGAAGGTTTGTTTTATATAGATGCATTTCTTGTTTTATTTGGAAGATAGGTGTGATAGATTGGGGTTTTAAGTTTCTATTTTCCTTTGAAAATACTTTATTATAGGATAGCCAGAACTTCTCACTCTAATAGATTAAGAAAATGAAATAGATCATAACCGAACTCATTCAATAGAAAATCATCAGTGTCATAAGTGAATTCATTGCTTAAAATACAACATAGATAATTGTAGGTCTAATGATGACGATAGATCAAATTTAGTAGAGCCAATTTTATTTAAAAATAGAAGAGATACAAACTATAAATTGATAACCCTAAACATCATGGTTAAACTCAAAGTGCCAAATGCAATTGGGAGTTCTACAGATCAACTTAAAGAAGAATAAACTCCGCATTAGTTTAGTTAGACGGTATCATGAGCTAAATTCAAATATTAGAGTAAAATAACACAATAAATTATGAAATCCAAAGCAATTTACCGTCATTTCTTTCCATCTAAATAGTGGCTACGAGTAAGCAACTACCTTCATTCAACAGATTTGTCGGAGCACTAGTGCAGCAGAGACATTCTAGATGGTACAAAACAGGCAATCCAGATGGTATTCTGCTGTGATCTAGATACAGCTGTTCTAGATTCTAGAACGGTTATTTTATACCCGTTCTAAAAACTTTTTTACACGTTCTGGAAGGTCAAATTTGGGTCGTTCCTGTTCTCGATCAGACTTTCCAGAACGTATATTTCAGATACCCGTTCTAGAATACATACTTTCTAGAACGGGTAAAACAATTACGTTCTGGAAAGTATATATTTAAGAACGGGTATTTGAAATATACGTTCTGGAAAGTCCATATTCTAGAACGGGTATTTGCAATAAACGTTCTGAAAAGTCCATATTCTAGAACGGGTATCAGAAAAGTACCTTTTGGAAAGTATATATTCTAGAACGGATATCATAAGAGTTCCTTCTAGAAAGTAAATATTCTAGAACGGGTATCAGAAAAAGTACCTTCTGGAAAATCTCTTATTGATGGCAGCTTAAGCCGTTTTTTTATATTGGTTTGACATATAATATTACAGCTCCAAACTCGATACATAAACAATAAAACAAAAGTAAAACGACAAAATCATTCATTCATTTACCAACCACAAGTCAAAATTACACCCATCACCAAAATGTAACACAAG
>BMAC01000627.1:276022-287985 GCA_014905375.1 Phtheirospermum japonicum | reverse complement strand
CTTGTGTTACATTTTGGTGATGGGTGTAATTTTGACTTGTGGTTGGTAAATGAATGAATGATTTTGTCGTTTTACTTTTGTTTTATTGTTTATGTATCGAGTTTGGAGCTGTAATATTATATGTCAAACCAATATAAAAAAACGGCTTAAGCTGCCATCAATAAGAGATTTTCCAGAAGGTACTTTTTCTGATACCCGTTGAACACTCCTACTTCTTCGTTAAACATTGCCATGACTTTGAATGGGTCAGTGGGACTCATCAACCCCCCATATTTATCCTCTCTCCCCGATAATTTCAATATGTTGTAGAGATACCTACAACATAAAGAAATTTGTTAGGATGTTTGTATGGAATCGACATAACTTTCAATTATAAATAAATTCTAAATTATTTTTTGGAAAGGTAAAAGATATACATATTGTAAAATTGCATGAAGGAGAGAGAAATCTGCTGAGTTAGCAACAACCCCATGATATCTTCCTGAGTTATGTACACAGTGATCCATCTTCTTACTCACAACCCCCCGCATCCATACACACATATTTCGGTTTAATAATATCCGCCGACGCTATCCACAAACGTTTTAGCACATCAGGTGTGGTCTCGGGTTTGGACTGGGGTTTTTAGATCTAGTTTCTTTGGTTGAGAAACTCCCTGCATAATAATTATAATATTTAAAATTTAAGAATTATTATTATTATTATTATTATTGTTATTGCTGTTATTATTATTATTATTGTTGTTATTATTACTATTTCTGTTATTATTATTATTGTTTTTATTATTACTATTTTGTTATTATTATTATTATTATTATTATTATTATTATTATTATTATTGCTGCTATTATTATTATTATTATTATTATTATTACTATTATTATTACTATTTCTGTTATTAGTATTATTATTATTATTATTATTATTGCTATTATTATTACTGTTATTATTATTATTATCATTATTATTATTATTATTATTATTATTATTATCATTTTCTGCTATTATTATTATTACTATTTTTATTATTATTATTATTGTTTTTATTATTACTATTTCTGTTATTATTATTATCATTATTATTATTATTATTATTATTATTTTCTGCTATTATTATTATTATTACTGTTATTATTATTATTATTATTATTATTATTATTATTATTTTCTGCTATTATTATTATTATTATTACTATTGTTGTTACTATTATTATTACTATTTCTGTTATTAGGATTATTATTATTATTATTATTGCTATTATTATTACTGTTATTATTATTAATATTATTATTATTATTATTATTATTATTATCATTATTATTATTATTTTCTCTTATTATTATTATCATTATTAATATTAGTATTATTATCATTTTCTGCTATTTTTTTTTTAATAAAGTGCGAGATTTTATTAAAAAGTAGAAAAAAAGTTAATACAAATAAGATCACGACGTCTGTTCCTTGACCAAAGGCATCTGTTCAGGCCTCATTAAAACCTCTCGAGGTAAACCCACCCATGTGGGAAAAACCCTCGTAGAGGAAAGAGTACCCTCCCCACGCCAGTAGTAGAAGGAACAGAACAGAGCAATGAAAATACTCTAAGAGCCACAGGTCGGCTAAAAATAAAAAGATGCTGCAACAAGCAGGTCGTGATCCAGAAAGCAGCAATACCAAGGTCCTCTGCTGGACCGAGATTAGACTGCCATCCGAGGGGCTGATGTCAGGATCATGATGAACGGTACACCGTTTTACCAAGAATATCATCATTAACTAGATCCAAGAGAAATGCCGGGGGTGACGTGAACCAGTCGTAACGAGGAGAATCGGATTTGAAAAGTGCATCAGCAGCACGATTGCCTTCTCGATAAACATGCGAAACAATGAACTCGATCGAGGTAGTGATAAAAAGAATTCGACGCCAACGAGCCAGGAAGCGCCAAGGGACATCCAGGCTACGCTTCAACAAAAGCTTCACCACATAAGTCGAATCAGATTCCAACCAAATCCGTCTCCAGCCTCTCTGATCAGTCTCCTCGACCGCAATAATCACGGCCTCCAACTCAGCCTCAAAGGCATAACCCTGGTCAAGCGGTCTAGAGAAGCCGCCTTTTACAAAGCCCTGACAAGTGCGAAAGATTCCAGCCGCAACACAATCTCCAAGACAGCCCAGAGCACTGCCATCGGTATTCACCTTAATCCAACCAGGTGAGGGGGGCAACCATGACACAGAGGTAAGGGTCGGTAACGGCGCGGGCCTACCACGCACGCCCAATTTGTGCAAACATATCAAGTCCGAAACAGAGTTTGCCATCGAGCCGTTGTCCAGGGTAGAAGACTCTACTAAAAGCGAGCGGATGAGAATGAGTGCCCCAGTGGTGGAAGGGTGGACTCCATTATGGACGAAATTGCACCTGAGATGCCAGATCGTCCATACCGTCGAGATGAAAGCCGCTTTCCAAAGGAAGAGTACCTGCGCACTAAAACGACAGTCAATAKCAAARATACAAAAAYKATCAAAACCACCTGAAAGGGGGAGCTGGATATCGAAAACATCCTCAATCCAGCCCCAAATATAACGCGCAAAATGACACTCCGTGAGGATATGATCAATCGTCTCAGAACTCTCAAAGCAAAAGCAGCAAAAAGAAAGACCAATGAACCCCCGCCTACGGATCACGTTGAAGACACCGAGCCGGTTAAAAATAGCCTTCCAAATAGTGATAGAACGCCGCACCGGAATATGTGAGGACCAAATCCAACTGCCCCAACGAACCTTGAGAAAGTTCGGACGGAGATGATCATACGYAATCTTAGCAGAGATGTCCCCAGAAGGAGAAATGGTCCAGACTCCCTTATCATCGGTGAAGGGGACAATAGGAAATCTGAGGATATCTATGACGATGTCAGTGAAGGTAACAAGGAAGCTCTCCGTGATGTGCCAGATCCCAGAAAAGTAGTAATCAGCGACAGTCTGTGAAAAGCGAGGCCTAAGAGTCTCAGTGATGCTGATGCAGGAAGCGATGGAATAGCCAAGCTAGTTATCCCACCAGAAACTAACTCTGGAGTCGCGAGGAATTCTCCAAAATGCTAGAAACATGACTTCTGATTCCACCCCAGATGGACGAGGAGACATGGGCGCGAGGGGAACCGTTCGGCTTAAGAAAACGCTCATGGAGAAGACGGAAGGTCATGGAGTCCTTATTGAGAAAGTTGTTAGCAAACTTGAAGAGGAACGAGGAATTAGCAGTGGTGACAGAGCGGACGCCAAGGCCACCTTCCTCACGCGGGGCACAGCAGCGGGCCCAGTTAACAGTACAACGCTTACGCTTTGAGATATTACCCGACCAGATAAAATTTCTAATAGCAGTCTCAAGCTTACGAGTAAGTGAGGTCGGCCATTTAAGAATAAGCATGGAATGAACAGTAGTGCTGGTAATGACCGAGTTAACAAGGCAAATACGACCAGCAAGAGACAGAGAGGAACCTTTCCAAGTACCAAACTTGGCCAAAGTCTTATCAAGGATTGGACCGAGATGAGTAACACGAGGACTCCCCCGGAACATAGGGACACCAAGATAAGAAGTCGGGAGGGAGCCCACAGAAAAATTAGAGATACGGCAGATTCGGCGAGTAACAGCGGGAGTAACCGAAGAACCGAAAAAGATCTTAGATTTCTCCGGACTGAGAATCTGCCCAGAGGAATCCCCATAGCRACGGAAGATATCAAGGATGGCTCTAGCATTACTAGTCGAAGCCTGACTCATAACAAGGATGTCATCGGCATAGAAAAGGCAAGTCGGGAAATACAACGAACGACCAGCCTGGAAAGGGGAAATCGTGCCATGAGTGGCGGCGAAACAGAGGGCGCGCGCAAGGGCGTCTTCTGCAATGCAAAAAAGAATAGGAGAGAGGGGGTCCCCCTGGCGAACACCCCTGGAACAGCCAAAATAGCCAGCGGGGCTACCATTGAGGAGCACAGAGATGCGAGCGGACTGAAGAATGGACTCAACCCATCCAATGAAGKTAGAAGGGAAACCAAAAYGGTGCAAGACCRAAATCAGAAAGCCCMAATCCAAGGTATCAAAGGCCTTACGAATGTCARTCTTCATGATCATGTTCTTACCGAAGGCACGGGAAGAGAGGCAATTAAAGGCCTCAGAAGAAACAGCGATACAATCATGAATCTGCTTGCCCGGAATAAACCCAAACTGGGAGTCAGAAATCATCTTACCAACGACTACGCCAAGACGGGTAGCCATGATCTTAGTGATGATTTTGAAGGAGAAGTTTCTAAGGGCGATAGGTCGAAAATCCTCCACCCGCATCGCACCTTTAACTTTCGGGATAAGAATCATGAAACTGGAGTTAAAAGCCATTGGGGAGGGAGGACGAAATGAAGAAGTGGCGGACTGCCAAACAAACATCATGTCCGACAATGTCCCAAACACTTCTGAAAGAAATGACCATTAAAGCCGTCCGGGACCAGGGGCGCTATTAGGGGCGAGGGAGGTGGAGGGGTGCGAGTCCTCCTGTCCGATTGTACTAAATGAGAGAGCTCATTATCGAGGGATGCTAATCCAACGTCAGAGTCGTCCAAGTCTGACCACCGGATGTTGGCAGCTGTGGACATTATTTGAGGAGGAATCGATGAGTCCGGCTCAACGATGGTATAATCATGAGAGGGATTGATCGCAAGAATTTTATCTCTGGCACTTTGTAAAAGTGATTTGGACGCAGTGGTAGGATCGTAAATGATAATCGTACGGTCGCTAGGAGCTACGGGGGTCGAGGTGGATGAAGGGTCGACTCCAAGGACCGGATTTGGTGGAACATGCGTTGCCGGATTACCACGCACGGCGCCTCTGGCTAGAGTGCTACCAACGACAGGGGGAGCCAGTGTCGAAGGGAAGGAAAAGGGTTGTTTCTTCGCATCCGAGGAGGGAGCCTGATTAACGGTGTAGTTCAGTTTTGGGAGGATGGGCGCGGAGGAAGAGGGTTCAGGACCCAGAGGGGAGTTTAGGACAGGGGGTGAGGGCTCTGGGTCGTTATCCGACTGCAACGCGGTGAAAGTGTTGGAAGTCGTCAAGGAAGAGGTAGTGGAGACCAAAATAGGTCGGTATTCCGTATGGGTACGGCTCTTCCGAAACCCGAGAAGCAGATCGTCGACGGGAGCGTCTGGTGTTAACCATCTGCCAGTTGTTGCTATCCACATTTTGATCGGTGGTGCGAAGTTTGCGAGTAGGGCAAGATCCAAACAAGGTGTCCCACCATTTTATTATTATTACTGTTTATTATTATTATTATTATTATTATTATTATTATTATTATTATTATTGCAGTTATTATTATTATTATTATTATTATTACTATTGTTGTTACTATTATTATTACTATTTCTGTTATTAAGATTATTATTATTATTATTATTATTATTATTATTATTATTATTAATGTTACTATTGGTAAAAAAAATTCTAGTAGTCGTACCTTGTGTGTAACATTCTGAATCAACCTTTTAGGCCAAGCAATGAATTGATTTGTCGCTTCTCCCACTGTAGTGACCTCATCCGTCGGGAATGGAACAAGCGCATCTGCGACAATAATTCGTACCACTGCCACCCTGACTTCATCATCTTTCATTTTGTTACAGTGAACGGTTGCCCCTAAATCGTGAAGACGACCATATGCTACTAAACGTCTCTGCGGATCCTCGACATATAGCTCAACCTCATCATCGTGTTCCTCGTGGAGATCCTCTGCCATTGAACCAGGAGCACAACTACCTTTTGCACTCTGTACAACTGGAGTCTCCGGGTTCGACGTACCGACCCCCTGGGAGCTGAACATGAGCATCATCTCTGCTCTTAGTTTCTCCTGCGAACGGGAAACGATGGCATCCACCTCCGCTCGTGAAATCATTCCATCGTCTCGGCGTTGTGGCTTTCCGAAATAGTTCCTTATGGTATATCCTTTCCCAAGACCCCTCACACGGCCTGGTTTTCCTAATGCCACTGAAAGTACGTCATTCCTGCCACAAGGTTTGAAACTGCCCTCGGATTGTTGTTCTTCTAAAGAGTCCTGCAAAAAAATGGAAAAAAAGACTGTTCTATTCAAGAAATAATGTAATTGTACACCAAATAGCAAGAATTCTAAAAATTAACTAAAAATTAACTAAAAAGAATCTGAAATGTAAAGTGTTCTAAAGAGACCAATTTTATTAGTTTACCAAAATTATAAAAACAATTTGAAATTACAAAATAGTAGAATTCTAAAAATTAACTAAAACAAATCTTACGATTTTTTCACCAATAACTGTGGCTTCTTGAGTTATATATTGTCCACAAAAGTGATGCGCGCTCTCTTCCATAGATCATGACGAGAAGGCGGAGATGGAGGGGAGATAATATCCAACGGATCCTCTGAGGCTTCTTGTCTTTCCTTATACTTCTCATCCATGATTTTCTTTTTTAAAAGCTTGTAACCTCCACGAGAACATCTTTGTGGACACTTGTTATACGATTGAATTTTCTGTGCCTTCTCCCTTCTTGCCTACAATCATGATACATGGTTAAATCATCGATGAAATATATTGCTATACAAATAATAATCATATTTGCTTTATGACCATATATTTTTTCCCCCTGTTATTGGAAACAAGTGATTTTGGAGTTGATTTCTCTAAAATTCATATTTTGACCAATAAAACAATAAAAACTTATCAATTATTTCTATACCCACGACTAAAAAAAAAAAAAGAGACGAAAAAAATAGGTAATCCATCAAAACTCTTCTTTCTAATTTCTTGCCAATCTTTCAATTATCTCACTTATAGTTATATACATTTTATTGTCTTATTTTCTTAAATCTTTTTTTATTTTTTTGGGTGTAGACTGTGGAGGTTTATGTGCAGTGAGGTGTAAATTATCAGGAAGGCCAAATTTGTGCAAAAGGGCATGTGGGACTTGTTGTAATAGGTGCCAGTGTGTGCCACGTGGTACTTATGACAACTATGAAGCTTGCCCTTTGTTATGCTAAGCTTACTACTCGGGGTAACAAGCCCAAATGCCCTTGAATATTATTCCATTATTAATATCATCAAATTACTTGTATACTTGTGAAATCTTGTATTTACTTTGTTGTGTTTCTTTTTATTAAGGTTTTTTTTTCTCTTTGTGAGGTGTAATAATTTGAGTTGTTTACTCTTTTTATGTAGAGCAAATAAAGGGTTTCCTGTAGTTTTGTTTTATTAATAACACGTGTCTCTAATGGACTCAATTTAAAGTAAGCTGACTTATATTATTATCCGCATAATAACAAACTAATAAACACCCCCAAATAAAATAATCACCCCTTTTTCTCCATCTCCTTAAATAGAAAAATCAAAATTAAAATAGATATAAATTTCCAGCATTACAAGAATTTCAGTTTTCACACTGAGATTCTTGATAAGAATCCCTTCAAAAGTGATCCCAGGCCCAAAAGCCAGGATTAATCCCCAATCATTATCATCTTTATTTCCCATCTTCATCTCTTCCAACATGTACTCCAAGACATACACAATTGTGTTGCTACTGGCATTCCCATAATTAGCCAAGGCCCTCCTGCTAGCGATCAGTTTTTATTATTATTATTACTATTTCTGTTATTATTATTATTATTACTATTACTATTGTTGTTACTATTATTATTACTATTTTTTCCCCTGTTATTGGAAACAAGTGATTTTGGAGTTGATTTCTCTAAAATTCATATTTTGACCAATAAAACAATAAAAACGGATCAATTATTTATATACCCACAACTAAAAAAAAAGAGACAAAAAAAATTCATAGACTTTTTGACTAAGAGGTAAGTGCATCTTAATTCAAATATTTGCATATCATCGATCAAATTAGAAACAAATTAGAAACGTTACCCAAGTTTTGTTACCTTGTATTCATCAGTTAGACGTGACGCAACAAAAGCATCCCAAGTATCGGCATCGAAGAACGGGTATTCTTTTTCATACGGGAGCTGACCCTTTTTTTTTTTCCATATACGTAGTTGCTCGTGAGATTAGTCTTGAAGACAACCCAACGGCCCCCGACATAATCTACCCACTTCTTCTTGAATTTGTTCTGCTTTTTCTCATCAACTACAGAAAACTCAACCTCGTTCTGGTCTTCAATGAAAACAATCTCGAATTTGTCCTACATTATAGAATAAATAATTATATTTTCAAATTCAGATTGGGTAAATAATCACCTAAAAATATTCTTCGAACATTTCGAAAAAGTTCCAAGATCTAATTGAAGTCAGTTCATTCCCACACATATGACGATTAAATTACATGATAAAAAAAATAAAACATATTATATCAAATGTGTTTTCATTATCTAAAAAGAGGATAAAAAACAATTTATAAAAAATATTTTAATATATACATTTATAAATTACGCAGGGTTGCATACCAATATTGCTTGCCAAATCTTCTCCTTATTATTATCGCTCACATTCTTCCAACTGTCTACCAGGATGCTTATCAGTTTCCGGCCTAAGACGCCAAGATAACTGATAAAGTTGGCAGTACTATCCTTGTTGGGTCCACTTGCCTCCAAAAGACTATCAAATAGAACCTTCACTTTACCCGGCGTTTTGAATGTAAGTTTTGACATGCGTGTCGGCTTGCGACCAACATTTCTACGGGCCGGCTGAATTGTATGGGCCGGCGCATCAGAAGAGTGGAGCTGACCACCATCAACATCGTCACCCTCCATCCTGTTTACACAATAAAATAAATGACGTCAACGAGAGAAAAATGAGAAATGTAAATATTACTTCCAATTAATAAAAACAATTAATAAATTCAAATTTGAAAACTTAATTATTAATGGGTTGAATATATAAAAATATATATATAATTTTTTTCATTCTTACTACCTAATCGGTTGTTATGTTTTTCCATATCCCTTCACGATGATCAACCCGAGTTCCATGGACATCGTCAATTTCATCTTCACTATTCATATCGGGCAATCTCGATGAGAAGGCAGAAATCTCTTCAATATCTAAAGTGTACTCATCATTGTCATCACCGGATATTATTCTTTTGCTTTGTAGGACTACTGACAAGTGTATGTTACTCGGGTCGGTGACATAAAATACTTCTTTCGCTTGGCATGCCATGATAAATGGCTCATCTTTATATCCCTCTTTACTGAAATCAACCAATGTAAATCCTAACTCATCTACCTTCACACCATTATTACCATCGACCCATTTACATTTGAAAACAGGAACTCTGAATTTAATGTAGTCGATCTCCATGATTTCGTCAATAATCCCAAAATAAGAGCTTCTCGCACGTAAAGGGTTTTTATCTTTTGCACTTGAGAAATGCATCGATTCAGCTTCTAGTGTAACCCCGCTATTTTGCACAGAACTCTTGTCATCTTGTTCCTTCGTGTAGAAGGAATAACCATTTATGTCGTATCCACGCGAAAACAAGACATCAAAATTAGTACCACTAGCTAACCATTTAATTAATTCCGAAGCAGAAGCATCGTCCACAACCTGATCCTTGAACCACGACAAGAAGGTTTTGTTATGCTCGTCAACCAACCACATCTCAAGTTTTCGAGGATTTTGTTCCTTTATGAGCGTCTTATGTGCATCTAAGTAGGGATGAACTTCAAGAGTATTATTTAAAATATATAAATGTGCTTGTAGAATCTCTTCACGATCAACAATCTTCACTTTTCCCCTAAGTGTTCCCTTACCACGAACCCTACCTTCATGGCGAGATGTAGGATGACCAATAGATTTTGTTTCGGACAAATATCGACTACAGAACTCAATGGCCTCTTCAGCAACATAACATTCAACTATAGAGGCTTCAGGCCGATGAGGGTTCTTCACATACCCCTTTAGTATTTTCATGTATCGCTCAAATGGATACATCCACCGTAAATGCACAGGTCCACATAACCTTATCTCACTCACTAGATGAATGATTAGATGTACCATTATGTCAAAAAAAGCGGGTGAAAAATACATTTCCAGTTGACACAAGATAATTGTAGCATCATTGTCCAGATCATCCAACACATGAGGGTCGATAACCTTGGTGCATATAGCAGTAAAGAAGAAACATAATTTGCTTATTTTGAATCTCACTTTTTTGGGCAAAATACCTCGAATAGCGATTGGTAATAATTGCTGCATCAACACATGATGGTCATGAGACTTTAAGCCTAGCAATTTAAGTTCTTTCATCGACACCAACCTCTTCACATTAGAAGACAATCCCTGGGGCACTTTCACACCACGCAAGCACTCACATAAACTCTTTTTTTCACTTCTTGAGAGTGTATGACAAGCTGGGGGTAGATAAGTCCTCCTACCTTGAGGTATTGGAGCTAACTCCCCTCGTATTCCCATGGAAACCATATCTTTTCGCGCGTTGACGTTATCTTTAGTCTTGCCCTGGATATTGAGAAGCGTTCCGATAAGACTGTCAGAGACATTCTTCTCCACATGCATCACATCAATACAATGTTTCACTTCGAGACTCTTCCAATATGGAAGCTCAAAAAAGATCGACTTCTTTTTCCATAAATTCCTTTCTGCTGGATTTTTCTTTTGTGTCTTACCAAATGTCACGTTGATGTCTTTCACCTGGTCATAAACTTGCTCAGGAGTTAATGCATCTGGAGCCTTTTCGAACTCTTGTTTACCGTTGAATGCTTTCTTTAATTTACGATATGAATGATTTGGTTTAAGCCACTTCCGATGACTAAGGTAGACCGTCTTCTTTCCATGCTCRAGTTGATGATAACAAGTGTGCTCGCCACATTTGGGACATGCTTTATGGCCCTTATTAGAATACCCGGACAAGTTGCCATATGCTGGGAAGTCATTAATCGTGCAGAAGATCATCGCGTGCATCTTAAAAGTTTCTTTTTTGTATGCATCGAACACATCAAMGCCTTCCTCAAACAACATCTTCAAGTCTTTGATCAAAGGTTGAAAGTAGACATCTATGTCGTTTCCGGGTTGTTTTGGCCCCGAAATCATCATAGACAACATAATGTACTTGCGTTTCATGCACATTAAGGGAGAAAGATTGTAAATAACCAGTAGAACTGGCCATGCACTATGTTGGCTGCTTAGATTTCCGTAGGGATTCATCCCATCCGTGCAAAGTCCCAGAGGTTTCTTGCATCATTACAAAACCAAGGATATAAATGGTTTATCTTCTTCCATTGAGGCGAATCACCCGGATGTCGAATCTTGCCATCATCGATTCTCTCTTCGGCATGCCATCTCAAGTTCTTCGCCTCGGTTTGACTGGCGAACAAGCATTTGAATCTTGGTATTATTGGAAGATACCATAAAACTTTTGCCGGGGGTTTCTTAGTACGAACATCAGCGCTAACATAATCATCCTTCTTGTAACGCGAAGTGGCACATTTTGGACACTCGTGCAAATTTTTGTACTCTTTTCTGTACAAAATGCAGTCGTTAGGACATGCATGAATCTTCTTATACCCAAGGCCTAGCGGGCACAAAATCTTCTTCGCCTTGCATTTAGATTCTGGTAATTCATTATTTTTCGGAAGCATACGTTTTAACAAGACGAGCAGATCCGTAAAACTCTTATCGGTCCACCCATTCGTCGCTTTCAACGTGATAAGTTTCAATACTGCAGACAACAGTGAAAAGTTCTCACAGCCTTCGTAAAGAGATTTATCGGCATCAGCGGACAAGTTCTCGTAACTCTTGTTTGCGTGTGCTTGCTCAAACGCCTCTGCTCCAACGTCATTAATCATGTCCTCCAAATGATCATACATATCTTCAYCAGCTTCTTCATTTCGTGRTACATCTGGAATGTTGAATTCACCATGCCATATCCATCGTGTGTAATTCTTGTTGAAGCCATCACAAATTACATGCTCTCTAATTTCTCTAACAGTCAATCGTC
>BMAC01000627.1:230187-267139 GCA_014905375.1 Phtheirospermum japonicum | reverse complement strand
ATGATTCCATGTAAAAGCATCAGTTCAAAAATTCATGTCTTGACTTCAAGAATATAGAATTTATGAATTGTTAGGGATAATTACACACTTATCCTATCAGCTGTGGTCAAATTATAAAAAACCACATTATTTCATAATTACACTAAACCCCCTGATGTTGTCAGCAGAAACTAGCTAAAAAATTTGAAAAAGACAATAACCAATAATAAAGAGAACAATTATAATTCATTTCCCACCCCTTCACATTTCTTTAGTTATTTATACTGAATGATAGTAAACTCATTTATAAAGCCACTATAAAACTAATCTGAGCATAAATCTCAGAAAACACATTGTCACAACTATAGGGAAATTAAAAAGAAAAAAATCTTAGCATAAATCTCAAAGAGAACATGTAATAAAAAATTGAAGATGTATTCATATTAATATTAAAATCAGAGAAATATGAACAAAACCCCCAATTTATTTCTCCCAAACATTCTTAATTTACGAACAAAGTAGAACATCATATAAACCTCAATAGAAACAAATCCGAAACATAAATAACATGCTCTGATCTCAGCCATGATTAAAGAAGTAAAAAGGAAAGATGCATGACTTTGACAAATTTTGAAAAGAAAAAACAAATATGCACAAAAGATATTTAATCTACCTTAGGATCCCGTACTAACTTAAGTCCTATTAGATTCTTGTTGATTCGTTCCAAATTCTTCATTCTCGAGATGCCCGACTTAATTTAGATTTCATATTGCCACGATTCTCTTAACTAAAACAAAACAAATGCCGACGCTAGAGGCTCAAGTAGTGGAAAAAAATTAAACATAAACACAAGAAATGTCCAAACAACCAGAAAAATAGCCAAAGTCTCAAACTATGAACAATACTTGTACGTTTGAGCTATCTTTACTATTTGAAAAAAAAAATCAATTCTCTTTTTTTGCCTGCCATCCAGTAAATCAACTCAGTTCAAAATTGTCTTAGTATCTATCAGATATGAATGCAAAAGAGAGCACATATGAGAATACAACCTGTCAAACCGATTTAACCTGCAATCCCAATCTCTTAAAATGGATATTTTTTTGACACCCTTTAAAAGCCCGTGAAAAACGATCAACCTAAGGACCTCTGCACACCCATTCAAATATAGATACAACACAAATTACATTTACACCGTCCCCGATTTCACAGAACTTGTCCAAAAATTTATATGCCGCAAACAATGTATCAATAGAAATTAAGCTACTGTTTTTTCATGATCTAAAGATGGGTCCTTCAATGTAGATAATTTATCAATACTTCATCTACCAAGTAGTTCCCTAACAAATTCTGTATAAATTTTTGTTTCAATTCAATCAAAACAACATTGCGCTAGTATATACAGTATTTTTCAGAATTGGGAAAAACTTACCCTCAAATTATCAATCTCGAACTCCTCTGAAGATGAATATATGTTGGAGGGATGCTGGCAGGATGTTTTGGCCGGCAACGTGGTGGCGGGCGACGTGGTGGCAGGCAATTTATTATGGGTGACGGGAGAGAGGGGTTAAGGTTAATGTTTCCGTGGATGGACAGTGATTTTCGAATGTCGGAGGTGATTGTGGCAGAAGATTTTGGGTGGTGGGGGCGGGTGATATGGCGGCCGGCGACGTGGTGGCGAGACAGGGTTTGGGCGACGGGAGAGAGGGTGAGAATCGGAGGATGGCAGGAATGAGAAATAAGAAATACAATAATTAAAATAAAAAAATAAAGTGTGTAATATTTGATCGAATAAAATATTATAAAATCTGGAAAGTTTTACCAGAAGGTATTTTAAATTATACGTTCTAAATAGTTTGACATATCAATGGAACTTAAAATATACGTTCTGAAAAGTAGATATTCTAGAACGGGTTTTTAAATATACCTTCTAAATATGGGCAGTCTCCGATTTTTCAGAAGGTACATTTTAAAATCCGTTCTAGGATTCTGACTTTATTTACGAAAATGCCACCGGACAGACATTCTAGAAGGTAGCCGAAACAACCGTTCTAGAATGTCTGTTCTTGATTGTGTTTTTTGTACTAGTGGTGCTTTTCCTTTATAGCCTTTCGTTATCTTTTCATTTCCATTCATAGGAATCCAGATGAGAATGGGAGAGTGGGCAGAACCTTGAAGATGGATCCTTTAGGTGATGACATTAAGATTTTTGGTTTCCATTATCAAAATCGAATGATTTGTCAATCCAAATCATAAATTCAATAATTAGTAGAATTAGGCATAACATGCCGAACATTTATTAGTGAATATATATATATATATATATATATATTATATATATATATATATATATATATTATAATTACTAACCTGAGGGGCAATGGAGTACGGAAAATCACTGACCTGAGGGTCTCGACTAGGGTTTAGGCTTTTAGGATGCAACAACCTTGTTTGCAGATATTTGCTTCTTTTTTGTCTCTCTTCTTCTTCGTCAAATAGATTTGTGACAAGTAGAAGATAAACCAGAAGAGAAATCAGAACGAAAAGAAACCTCCGGGTGATCCCCCCCGGCGGATTAGCTCTTAGCAAGGTTGCCCCTGAAAAGAGATCCACCAAAACAAACTAAAAAAAATGATGAGGTTTATTGAGTAGATATATGGGATTGGCGACCCATAATAAAAATATTTACTATCTGCTCTTGATTCAAACACTTCCACTGTAGTGTCCCGGTTGAAGTGGTACTTTCTACAGTCATATCCTTGCTTTGCTCAATGCCCCAGAAGTTCCTTTTGCTTCTTGCGTACTAGAGCCATCGAAATACATTTGCAATGGAGTTGTGTTCAGACGCATGGACCTCTGATCGGGCAACTGCTTGCCTAAGTCCAATGGTTTATTTATTTCAAATTTTGCCTATACTTTGCCGAAATGCTATTCTCGCGAACAAACATTACACGAAAGTAAGGTTGTTTATCTCTAAAGTCTATGAAATTTGGAGATTAATCTTGGGCTTGAATGGCGGGAGGAAGATGGAGAAAGAATGGATTTCGAGATTAATATAGGGCTAAAATGGGATGGATCAGTGGAGAAGGAGATCTAATACACGGATAGATCGGATGAGAGGATGAGGGCTAGGTAAAAATGAACGCAATCTTTTTTCATTCCAGCCACAAATTATACTTTTATTACATTTCAAAACCTCTATGGAAAAGATGTTCTAAATAATTTGATATACCAGAAAGTCTTTACAAAATACGTTCTAATTAACTGAATATATCAGAACCTATTTATAATATACATTCTAAATAAGTTTAATATATAATAACATATTTCAAATATACGTTACAGATATCTAATATACCATAACATCTTTCGTAAAGACGTTTTAGATATGAATAGACTCCAATTATTTAAAAACATATATTGTAATACATGTTCTAGCGTATCACTTTTTCATTAAAAAAAATCCACCAGATGACATTCTAAAATGTATCCGCCAGAACCGTTCTTGAATGTCTATTCTAGAAAGTTCCTTTTTTGTACGAGTGCCAGGGAAGATTAGATTTAATATTGAATTTATTCAGATTATACTCTATAAAAGAACCACTTACCATCAGATCCTTACGAACTTGAGCCCTCTATGTTTTGAAGTTTCAAATCAAATTGAGGTTATACTGAGCTTGTTTATTAGTTCTGATTGTTTTAGTAGATTCTTTTTACGTAAATGAAGGATTTTTGGCCTCATTTTATTGGGACTTAAATTCAAATTAATTTGTTGTTGTTTTTTTTTTTTTTTTTGAGCTTTCAAATGTAATTCAAGAACATTTTAGTTATTTGAGATTCAAATAAAAAAAAAAGTTGGATTTGATCCATATGTATTTAAACATGTGATAATTACCTTTTTATTTTATTTTTATTTTCATGTGGGCATTGAATTGTCTTTCTATGGAGTTTGTCTAACAGAATAGATTATCAATCTTTCATCATTACAACAAGAACACCACCACAATGAATTTTATGTCCTTAGACTAGATTAATATTGTACTATATACCTTGTAATGTGTTCCCATTTAGTTTACGTGGACATAATTTATTTATGTTACGATATAAATATTAATTATAAGTATTTTTGTCATTAAAAAAAATCAAGATTCGTCGACAGCCATATCCATCGGTAAACCACTTACCGATGGATAACAGCCGTCGGTGAAACTTTGTCAGTAGTTTAAAATACCGATGGATATTTGACCCATTGGCAAATCCCGATGGCTTTCCGACGATAGCTCATCGCCGGTAAGTTATCGTCGGCATTCAGATTTTTCTGGTAATTATCGACGGACATGATGCCCATCGGTAAGTTTTAATGATGGAACTTTGCTCGTCGGTATATCGATAGATATGATGCTCATCTGTAATTAAAAAATAAAAAATAAATAAAATATTATTTAATATTACTGACGGCCGTGGAATCCGTCGGTATATATATATATATATATATATTAATATTATTTTTATTAATTGAAATAATGAACCTATTTTTTTTTTTCATCCCCCTATTTACAAATATTTTGAAAATAATACGAAAATGCAAAATAAATTAAATAATATAAATAAGACTTATAATCAAATGAATTTGACAATAGTATTAAAAATGAATTTTACAAAAATAATCCAACATCTCGAGATCAAACTCAACCAGCATGAGGGGGAGGGGGAGGAGGAGGAGGGTGTGCTCCAATCGCGGCTATCGTGGCCCTAATACGATTCTCAATATGTCGCTAGAGTCGCTCCTCAAAGTCCATTTGGGCCTGCGCCTGTGCCTTGAGCATCCTCTGCAAATCATCCTGAGACTGCGCTTGTGCATCGCGCAACCTCTCCGACTCCTCTTGATGCCTCATCTCAGCCGCCTTGAACTGCGTTTGCAGTTGCTCCAGACGAGGATCGACCTACTGGGATGACGTAGAGGTGGAGCCTGTATCAAACTCCTTGGTGAGTGATCCCATCCCAAATCGTCGACCCTTCTTGGGCTTGACTACGAAGAGGTAGACTTCGTTCGGGTTGACAAATGTGCCAGACTCCTGTGATGCAGCACTTCTGCTCTCCAAAGTAACCCGAACCTCCGTCTGATAGATTAAACAAAATATTTAATTTTTTCATGCAAAATAATGAAAAAAAACAAAGTTAATATATAAATTAATTTGAGTTTATAAATTAAATCAACTTACAACTATCTGCTGAGATTTAGGGTCCGTAAACAAGTCATCGCCTTTCCGACGCAAACTCAGTAGAAGATCGTACACATTGGGTTATGTACCCGTCTCCTCCCGCTGTAACAATTTTTAATTTAATATTTTATAATATATATTTATTATTTGAATTATAAAATTATAAATTGAACTTAAGATGTTATCTCGTATGCGATTCGCCTCCGGAGACCCGCCTCTATGCTTAGATATCCCAGTACCAGAACCTTCTGGCTCGCTCATCAGGTTCCTGCTAGCCCTCTGTGACCTCTCAATCTCCTCTAGCCTCGCCAAGGCCTCCAGCCAAGCTGATCGAAGATTTCTTAGCACTCTAAGAAATTGTCTCCGCAATAGTACGGAGTCGATTGTAGAGCGGTAAGCTTTCCCGAGACGTCTCTCTCGAGGATAGATATAATCGGCGGTCGGTGTGCTTAATTAATCTCTTGTTAATTTAAATTAACCTAATCTACACTAAGAAAGCATTAAGTCATTGGTTTGGTTTGAGTTTTATGCTAAATCTTAAGTTTAAAAGGAGACTTTAATTAAAAATGATTGGGTTTAGGGTGTTCGGTTCGTCTCCACAATCAGTCGGTTTTTGCCGAGCACTTAATCCACGATTCGGGGTTGTCAATCCCGAATGCCAATCAAGTAATGGGGTCGTCAATCCCAATTCTCAACAAATTCCGATTAATGGTTCTAAATGAACTTACACCCTAAACCTGTAATTTCTAAACTAATTGCATCAAATACTGATTAAAGATTTATTTAAAGTAATTACTTGAAGTATCATTAGTCAAACATAATTAACAACCTTAAATAACTTAACAACTACTAAACTAAATAAGCTTGTAAAATTAAAAGAGAAAGACATGGAGGAAAATTAAAAGCATTTGAAATTGAAGAAAGTCAAAGGCTTTGAAATAGGATAAGACAAATTATCAAAAGAGGAAAGTTTCATAGTTCATTCAAAACCTAAAAGCTTGCTTAACTAAAAGAGGTAAAAAGCTTCAAATGAGCATTAATGGAGTTTGCAAGAACAAGGAAGAACAACAAGCTACAAAATTACCAAGAGGATTTAAAATCAATGAACAACAAAACAACTAAAACCCAATAACATACTTTAAGAAATTTCAACAAAGCAAACACAACACAACAACATGAACAATTAATCATGAACAAAGCATAACAATGAAGGGAAAGAAAACTACCAATTGCATTAAGCACCAAACAAGAACTTCAAATGTAGATTACAACCTTCAAAAGCAAATCCAAATCTTCAACACAATTAAAGCCACAAATGAAGGAGTTGTCACCCTCTCCAACACTTGCTAACTAAAAAAACCTAACTAAACTAACTATTAAGCTAGATAAACTACACTAAACTAAGGATTATCAACTAGGGTTTATTATTGCAAAAGTAAAGGTTTGGAGGAAATGGAACAATTCCAAATTCCACCAAGGAGAGTTGGGATAAGGTTGGAGAGAGCTGGTCTTATTTATACAAAAATACAAGGGCAAAATCGTCAAAATGGACCAAAAATCACGAGCTGGACCGCGACTCAGCCGATCGACTGAGAAGCAGTCGATCGACTAAGGGTCAGTCGATCGACTGCTTCGCCCAAAATTTCCGAACCCACTGCCGAGAAGTCGATCTTGGCTATGTCACTCGATCGACTGGATGATCATTCGATCGAATGAGATCCAGTCGGTCGACTGGAACGGCTGCATCCGGCTCGATTTTCTCATTTCCGCTCTAAACGTCCGCCGACTGTTGCTCCTCCTGCGCGCTGTGTTCCCTTACTTGTCCATTCCAATTCGAGTCGAGTGGGATGCCTCCAAATGTGCGCGGGACCCGCTTGGTCATCCTACGGCCAAAAATACGAGAAAGGGTAAAAATGTACGAAAAACTACTAAAAACTGCACAAAAGTTATAAAAACTAAAAAATAACAAAATAGGCCAAAACGACTCCTAAAACCCATAAATGCAAGCAAAACACACGAGAATGCGACACAAAAAGGTAACAAAAAAGTGTACAAAAAAATACAAATCAACCACCCCACACTTAGAATGATTGCTTGTCCTCAAGCAATACTAATCTAGAATTACAAAACTATCCCCGGGTGATCCTAATCTAATGCACAAAAACTAATTCGAGACGTTGTATGCTACAATGCTTGTTAGCTTGGCTAAAAGGACAACAATGATGCATTGACAATTAAAGTTTAGATCGACTCCCGAAACCTAAAAGTACTAGGTAACCCTCTAAGTCGGTCCCCTCGTCCTTGCCCCGGCTAAGGTCTATCCACGGTCGAACCGTTAATCGGCTCCCTACTAGCCCTAATCGTCTACAACTCTCTTTAACAAATAAAATCTAAAAATAAGGAGAAAGAGAAAACGTGCAAGAGTTGCACGTTTTATTACTTAATAACTACAAGGATTTATAACTTATCCTTGTTTTATTCATCATCATTTTATTATTATTAATTTTTTTGTTCTTTTTTCAGATTTTTTTTCTTCTTTTTTTTGGTACCCAAGGAAATAAGGTACTTAAATAAAAGATATATACAAAGAGAAATCAACGTCTCCGACCACTCGTTGCTACTAGCAACTTACAATATTTTCGATCGAGCACATGGAGCAATTGACGACTCCAAAATACAAAACAAAATCCTATAGAGAGAGTTCGACGACGAGGCTAGTTGAGGCACTAGTTCTATATGAGCTCAAGGATAGCACGAAGTTAAAGCCGAACAAAGTTCCCAATGAGTCAAATTACCTAAGTACACTAAATACGATCGAAAATCTAAACTCCCTAACCAAATCATCAAAACCGCGTCACTTCGCCAAGAATCCAAGAAAAAATAACACACACGCTACTTAAATTATCACAAGCAAGCATGCAACAATTTAAAAACCTAAGACAAACCCTAACCACCCCACACTTAAAACCTAGCAATGTCCTCATTGCATATTAAGTTAAGAAAAATGGTAAAAAGTGTAGGGAAAAGAAAACGCCCCTATCTCCGAGCTTGTGTCGACGCGGTTGTGCGTAAGTCCTCTCCGGGGTCGAGGCGAGCGATCTACAAGAAATGAACAAACGGAGAGTTGCAAAAAAAAAATACGAATATTTTTTTTTAATTTTCTATTTTTTTGGTTTTTCTCTTTTTTTTTTTAAATTGAGTTGCCTCCCAATAAGCGCTACTTTAACGTCTATAGCTCGACGGTTATACAAAAGACACTATCCGGGATCCAAGAAGAGGTGGCGATCATGCCACGCCTTGGTGTTCTCGAGTAGACACACCGGGTGATAAAAATCACCAAGGCGGGCATGTCGGGCAAGCCGAAATGTCAAACCAATAAAAGAGCGGGCTTGCTTTGGTGGTCGGAAGAGGGAGTAGTCGACCACCCAAACGTAATCGTCCCAAAATCGGTCGACGTACTCCTTCGTCTCCCCGACCATAATCTCCTCTCTCTCCCCAACTACCTCTTCCATCACCTCTTGATCAAGTATACAAACGGCATCGGGTGGTGGCAAAAGAGGCTCAAATATCTTCACATCCTCCAAAACTGGCACAACTTCCTCATCCTCACCAAAAGAAAGTAGGCTCGATATTCCAAGTGCCGTTGGAGACCCCAAAAGTGACTCCCCCTCAATTTCCACTACAACGTCTTTAATAAGCACGAGAGGGGTAACGCCAACCTCTGACCCTTTCTCCTCACCTTCTAACTCCACCTCCTTGCACCCCTCTTTCACAAGACCTTTTACCTTTCCTCTCGTAACGGATCTCATTTCCTCGTCAAACCTTCTTCTAAGGTTCATGATTGGCGAGCAAAGTTTTTCTTCTTACGCTCTTCTGAGTCTTAGCCATTTCTTACTCGATGGCAAGAGGTATCCTCTCCCCAGGACCCAGTAATTGTAAAAAATCATCCCTCTGCGAACCACAAAGAATATAAGGACCTGGTCGCGAAGTGGCATAAATGTCCCTAAGACATGGTGAAACTTACCAAGTTCGAAAGGGTATACATCTTTTTGGGTCTCAGTCATCGACATCTTGACCAAATGTCACAGTTAGAGTTCGATACATCAATACTCCTTAGTTCTTCAATTATTATTAATTCACACTGTAATGATACTTAACCATTTCTTTTATTCTGTAGAAAAATTAGTATTCGACTACTCTTCCAGCTCAGAAGATGCTAAGTCTCTCTAACAGCCCAACTCAACCCCCGCTAAAACATCAGCAGCCTGAGCTGCAGATCTAAAGGTCGAGGTGGTGTTAGCTTTAAAGTTTCCAATTCTCTAACATCACCTCCTCACTACAACCTGTCGACCACCCCTGTCAGCACCCCTGGTACGACCCAAATATACCTTACTTGGAAAAATAGAGAGGAATAACTTTGGTTGGGATGACCTGAGTTGCTATTATGTGCCTGAAGGGAAAAGGAGATGAGTTGAGCGCAAGACTTGAGAAGATTGATCCTGGTCTGGGTTTGGTGACTCTAAGGAGGGATTTGTCCTGCTCAGGTCAGGAAAGAGAAAAGGGCTGAGGCAGAAGACGAACCTACAGCTCTGATAGATGTTGCCCTGACCTGATCCGAAGCCCTAGCCTTAGATAAGGCTTCAAGAAGATCAGGTCAGGAATTTGGGAAACTCATTGACAGAGCTGCCCTGCCCTTGGTAGAAGCTTCATGGTCAGAATAGCCTGAATAACAGCCCGAGATTCGTGGGTTCCATTTCCGAGATCTCGAATAAGCCCCACTTGACAAAAACTATATATACCACAGCCTTAAGGCTGAAGAAGGTTTGATATTCTAAGCATTCTTCTCCTGATTTTACTTATTCTGATCAAAACGCTTTACTTAATTAAGCATCGGAGAGGTTTCCACCGAAAAACCCTCGGTGGTCCTTTCTAATGTGTTTTTGTTGAAGCAGGTCGGGAAATCCTCAGGGGAAGGTGTCGGTTTTCTTGGTGTAATTTTCAGGATGAAACATTTGGCGCCATCTGTAGGAAAAAAAAGCTAAGACTTAGGCGGAGTTGGGTGGCACGCCAAGCTCTATTGCGCCAATGGGTGTACCAGAGACAACAGGGCCATCGGCGGCGGCTAGACCGGGCATAGTGCAGCCTCCTCCAAGTGGAACCATGCAAACTGATGGTGGACTGCGGAATGATTCCTTTCTAAGGCAATTATCTGAACTCGTTGGCAAGGCGGTGGAGGTAGCTGTGGATAAAAAATTCTCCAAGCTTTCATCGTCTCCCCCCAAGGTGGCCCGCCGCCGGAGACGGATCCACCACGAGCAACTTAGCGCATGGCCAGAGCTTCCCTCCAAGAATAAGAGGAGAGCTTCACTACTTCAGAGAGTGAAACGTCAAGCAAAACCAACCCAGACCTCACTGAGCAGATGCAGAACCTACATAAAGAGGTCAGGGAGGTCCAACAAAAGATCACGGGCACGGGCACAGGACAAGTGTGGAGAGGCACCCCATTTACAGAGGCGGTCATGCGCAAAGATCTACCGGACTCTTATCAGTCCATGGGCTTTAAGTACAACAGAACAACAGACCCATGGGATCATCTGAGCCGATTTGAGATCGTGGCTACCTTGCACAAATTCTATAATGCAGTCATGTGCCGGGTCTTCCCGATGACCTTCACGAAGTCAGCTGAGCTCTGGTTTATCCAGTTGCCCCTGTAATCTATAAGTAACTTTGATGAGTTTAGTTCAATATTCTTGCACCAATTTACCAATTGTAGGAAGTACCAAAAAATGTCGCTGGAATTGTTCA
Source organism: Phtheirospermum japonicum (assembly GCA_014905375.1). NCBI lineage: Eukaryota > Viridiplantae > Streptophyta > Magnoliopsida > Lamiales > Orobanchaceae > Phtheirospermum > Phtheirospermum japonicum. Next base: position 256,136 of record BMAC01000627.1, on the reverse strand, counting down.
GTTTGAAACAGAAAGAAAATGAAGATATGCGTGCATATATCAAGCGATTTACATATGCAAAGTTAGAAGTTCCATCAGTGTCTGAAGAGCTTTTGGTCAATGCTTTGGCTCAGGGGCTCAGGAGGGGAAAGTTCTTCCAATCGTTGGTCATAAAACAAGCGCTGAAATTTGGAGAACTATTGGAAAGAGCAGAAAAGTATATCCACCTAGACGAGGACTTGAAGATAAACGATGATGGAGAGAAGCGAAGGGAATGACCTGACAGGGAGGACAGTACCCTGATGAAGAAACCCAGGACTGATCTAGTCGGAGTCTGTCCCTGGTTTAATAGGTACACACCTCTAGCATCGCCTCAAGGAGAGATTCTACAGGCAATTGAGCGACACCCTGATCTTAAATGGCCTAGAACGTATTCCCAGAAGTCAAGGAAAGAAAAATCTGATCGATTATGTCGATATCACAACGAATATGGCCATGACACAGACTAGTGTCCTCATTTGAAGGATGAGCTGGAACGGATGGTGCAGGCGGGGAACCTTAAGGAGTTTGTACACGCAAGGAAAGAGGGGCCCAGATCTGACCAAGCGTGATCGACATTAGGGAAACAGGAGAGAGTTTGATAGTGGTCGTTGTAGTGGAAAAAGGAATGATTAGTCTCAAGAAATAAGATGAGACATCCTGATGATCACAGGCGGAGAGTGGGACGAACATTTTAAGTGAACCCAGAACAACTATGTCCGGGCGGCGAAAGACCTGGCTAAAAGAACACGCGAAGTGGGAAAATTAGCACCGAGCCCAAAATATTTGTTGGGTCAGAGGATGAGAATGGTATCCTTGCCCCACACATGGATGCCTTGGTCATAACGGCTATTATTGCTAACTACAATGTTCGGTGGGTCTTTGTAGACACAGGGAGTTCGGCAGACATCATGTTTTATGACTGCTTTAGGAAGTTGAATCTGGATATTGAATTAGAGGAGGTCACGACCTCACTAGTAGGATTCACAGGAGGAGCATTGAGACCTCTTGGTGCGGTAAACCTCCTGGTCACACTAGGGGATGAGCCATTCAGGCAGACTAGGTCAGTACAATTCTTGGTGGCGGATGCACCTTCTTCGTACAACGCCATGTTAAGGCGACCATCTTTAAGTAAATTTCATGTAGTGATTTCAATCTATCATATGAAGTTATAGTTCTCATCTCAGGATGGGGTTGGCAAAGTTCGAGGAGATCAGTATACGTCATGCCAGACATATGTGGAGAGCATTAGGCGCAATGAGGAAGAAAAATAGAACAAGAGGGCGAGAAAAATGAAGGTCGGCCGGAGTTAGCTCAATGGGAAGAAAACTTGATGGCAGTAGAAATGATGCCGGGGGACGACAGTTGAGTCCCGCGGGTAGGAACGACCTTGAGCCCAGAAGTCTTAGTAGAGCTGGTTGCGCTCTTAAGGAGAAACACAGATATCTATTCCTGATCTTCCCGAGACTTGGTCGGGATTGATCCAGCAGTGGCAGAACATTATCTCAATATAAGCCTCGCATCAAAACCAGTAAAACAAAGAAAGTGGAACTTCGGTCCTGAAAAAGAGGCCATCATTGAGGCAGAGGTGGAGAAGTTGTTACGTGCTAAAAACATCAAGGAGATACAATTCCCCGAATGGCTTTCTAATGCTGTGTTAGTACCGAAGACATAGGAGGACTGGAGGATGTGCATCGACATTAGGGATCTCAATCGTGCCTGCCCCAAAGATCATTACCCATTGCCAAGGATAGTCAAGCTCATGGATTCAACATCAGGATGTGAATTATTGAGCATGATGGATGCCTCACAGGTCTATCATCAAATCAGGTTAGCTGAGGAGGACTGGAAAAGGGTTAGATTTATAACGCAAAAAGGAAGGTACTGCTACGTAGTGATGCTGTTTGGCCTCAAGAATGCAGGAGCTACGTATCAAAGGCTGGTAGATAAAATGTTTAAAAACCAGCTTGGGAGAAACATGGAGGTATACGTAGACGATATGTTGGTTAAAAGTCTCAAGGAAACATCACACGTAGATGACTTGAAAGAAACCTTTGACACACAGAGAAAGTACAAGATGCGATTGAACCCCAAGAAGTATGCATTCGGGGTAAGAGCAGGAAAATTCTTAGGGTACATGGTCACGGAGAGAGGGATAGAGGCCAGCCCGGAAAAGGTCGGGGCTATCATGGATATGTCACCACCAAAAAATGTCTAGGAATTCCAGTGTTTGGATGGGCGAATCAATGCGTTAAGTAGGTTTGTCTCCAGATCGGCGGAGAAGAGCTTGCCATTTTTGAGAGGCTTACGAAAAAAGACCCGATTTCAGTGGGACAAGGAGTGTCAGGAGGCATTTCAAAAGTTGAAAGAGTACTTGGCAGGTATGTCATTGTTAACTAAGTCAATTGTGGGAGAGCCATTGATTTTATATATGTCTGTGGGGAAGTTGGCGGTGAGTATGGTCTTGATTAAGGAAGAGGGAAAATTAAAAAAAAACAGTATACTATTGGATCAAGGTCTTGCATGAGGCTGAACTCCGATATGTAGAAATTGAAAGAGCCATGTCATCTCTAGTGGGAACTGCACGGAAAGTCCAGCCTTACTTCCTCTCCCATAAGATCATAGTTTGCACTAACCTACCTCTGAAGTCTATAATGAGTAAGTCAGAGGCTTCGGGAAGGTTGGTCAAATGGATCATCTAATTGAGTGAGTTATATGTGCATTTTGAAGGAAGAACAATAATTAAAGCTCAGGCATTAGCGGACTTTATGCAAGAAATGGTCAATTCTGCTGAGGAAAAGAAAGAGTGGACAATCTATACAGATGGTTCAGTGGGAAACCTAGGGTGCGGCGCATGAATAGTATTGGTAGACCTGGAAGGTATGACCACTGAATACGCGGTGAGAATGAACTATCCTGTATCCAATAATGCAGCAGAGTATGAAGCCTTGCTGAGAGGAGCCCAGATGGTAAAGGAATTAGGAGTTGAGCAGATTTGTGCAAATGTAGATTCATAGCTTGTATGCAAACAGATAAAGGAGAATTCGAGACAAGAGATGGACAGATGCAAAAATACTTAGCCCAATTTCGTGAGCTGGCTAATACCCTGGACGCTCTGGATGTTCACCAAGTCCCTAGGGAGGAGAAAAACTGAGTTGATTACTTGGCTAAGGTAGCCAGCTCAGCGACAAGTTGCTAAGAGAGAACGATTACCTTGTTAATGGCCCATAGGGAATATGGGGAAGAGGAGGTTAATATGCTGAAAGAAAGCGAAGAATATTGGCGCGCTCTCCTTAAGGCATACTTGGATAAGGGAGATCTTCTAGAGGACAGAAGGGAAGTAGCAAAGCTACGAGTCAGGTTAACTAGATTTTGCATAATCAGGGGAGAGCTGTTTCGGAGAGGGTTTGGACAACCTCTCCTGAGATGTTTAGGCGCGGAAGAAGGCATCCACGTGCTCAATGAAATCCATGAGGGATGTTTTGGTAATCATATGGGGGCCAGAGTCTTAACCAGCAAGATAATGTGAGAGGCTACTTCTTGCCGAAAATAAGGCAAGACGTGGAAAACTTCATGAAAGCATGCGACAAATGCCAGAGATATTCTCCACTTATACACCGACCAGCGGAGGAGCTCATGACAATGAGCTCTCCCTGCCCTTTTTCCAAGTGGGGGATAGATCTGGTGGGACCTTTCCCCACAGCTCCAGCTCAGAAAAAATTCTTGATTGTGGCCATTGACTATTTTAGCAAGGGGTTTGAGACTGAAGCCTTGGTGAAAATTACCTAGGAAGCGGTAATGGGATTTTTGTGGAAGAATATAGTGTGTTGGTTCGGAGTCCCGAGGATCTTGGTGTCCGATATTGGCACACAGTTCGTGGGAGCTCGGATTCAAGCCTGGTGCACGAAAATGAAGATAGACCAGCATTTCACGTCTGTTTACCACCCTCAATCAAATGGTAAGGTCGAGGTAAATAATCGAATCCTGGCAGGGGATTGAGGCACGTTTAGAAAAGACAGGAGGCAAATGGGTAGGAGAACTCAGTTCAATCCTATGGGCCTATCGAACTAACCCCAAGGAAGGCACTGGAGAAACTCCGTTTAGCCTTGTATATGGCATGGATGCCATAATTTCTGCAGAGATAAGTATGGAGACTCACCGAATACAAATCTTTGATGAAAGCCAGAATGAGTTGCTGGTACAAGATGCACTAGATTTGCTTGAGGAGAAGAGAGAAAGAGCTGCAATAAAGATGGAGCATATGAGGGGACGTATCAGGGCAACCTATAATAGATCAGTTGTGAAGAGACACTTTCAGATAGGAGACCTGGTCCTCCGTAGAGCTGAATTAGGTAAGTCAAAGGGAAAATTAGATGCTACTTGGCAGGGACCGTACAAAATCACAAAAGCCCTGGCAGAATGGGCTTACGATGTAGAGCAAATAGATGGAGTCAAAGTACCCCGAGTATGGAATGTAGAAAACCTACAAAAATATTATGTGTAAGATTAATGCATGATGCTTATATATATAAAATAGGGTTCGAATTTATCCTTGTTTTATTGTATCTGGCCTGATTGTCAGTGAAATTTTTAAGCCAGAATTGGCTAAGGGCGGATGCCCCGATATTCCTGACCTATCGCACTGATAATGGGCTAGATTATCCAATATGGGCCTCCAATCTAACGGTTTACAAACCATTTGGAGATTATGTGTATCAAAATTCATGCAACTCAATTGAAACATTTTTCCCTTATTCATATAGTTTCGCATTTCAAAAAAAAAAACAAAACCCTGGAATGTAGGTAGTGGTTATGAACGATTGAGAAACAAACTAATTATAGAAATCTCTCCCAAAAGTTTACTAATAATTTGACTGTTGGCAGGTCTCTTTATATGTGTTGTCCGGAAAGAGGAGGACTCAATGATTATTCGTTCGCCGGAACCAGAAGTAGAATTTTGGTGGATAAGGATCTCGTAAAAACTTCTTTCGAGGAATGGGCCTGCTAAATCCCTTATTTCCCTGGATTGTAGTTCAATTGGTCAGAGCACCGCCCTGTCAAGGCGGAAGCTGAGGGTTCGAGCCCCGCCAGTCTCGACGGATCCAATAAATACATCAATTCATTTTTCTTTGCGGGCTCCGTAACAAGAAGTAATATATTCTGTTAAAGAAAGCCCTTCGCGTAAATTGCTTTGAATGGGTAAATCAATCATTTGTCCTTGAGGGTCTGACATTAATCCTCTCATACCTACTAATTGGTGTACCTGAGATGGATTTCCTATAGCTCCCAAAAAAGTCATTATATGAACTGGATTAAAGGGGTCAGTCATCCTAAAATTAGGATTCATTGTCCCAGGGTTTCTGGAATCAATATAAATAATCTAAGAAGGGATCGTAGTTAAAACTTTCAATTGAAAGAATCACGACGCGGGATCTTAGGTTGTTGAAGGTTGAAGGCATAGGCATTATTGACACAAAAGAAGCATTAAATTGGGCTTTATCGGGCCAATGCTACGAGATTCCGGAATACAATGGGATCCTCGTAAAGTTGATAGTTATGAGTGTTACGATGAATTTGACTGGGAGATTCAATGGAAAAAAGCTGGATCTTGTGGAATCATATTGAATATTTGTTTCCTGTACATTAGCTCCCCCCATCGTATATGGTTCAGCCATGCCCGGTGCCACAAAATGATTGAGAACTACGACGAGGTCGATATGAATTTTGTTCTTTGTATTCAATAAGTATTTCATGACCGAATAATTTAAGGAAGAGCGCCTCTCGGACCAGCTACTGATCATCGCCTTGGTAAGCTATTGCCTCAATAACTAGGTAATCAGACGCAAGCCCCTCCTCAGGCGGATTCCTCCTTTTGCTCCTCAGCCTACGGGGTATTAGCAGCCGTTTCCAGCTGTTGTTCCCCTTCCAAGGGCAAGTTCTTACGCGTTACTCACCCGCCGCCACTGGAAACACCACTTCCCGTCCGACTTGCATGTGTTAAGCATGCTGCCAGCGTTCATCCTAAGCCAGGATCGAACAATACGGGACTCTAGAAATGCATCTAATCGTCAAAAAAGGAAAAAGCAGTCACTAACACCTCTGTAGAAGCAGACAAGGAAGATGCCATTGAAAAGAGTAAGTTAAAGCTTTAGTTCTCAAGTCCCTGAACTTCTGAAGTCTCACTTTTGTAGTGGGCCAATTCGTTAACATCCTGCCGAGCCATTTTTTATTAACACAATGACATCGGGCCTTTATTGCAGCCCATGCTACTGAATCAGTTGCTTTATTTTTTGTACCAATAATCAAGAATTGTTTTCCACTTGCTGCATCAAAAACCAAATCGCAGGTTGAATTTGTTCATTTGGAATCTGGGTTCTTCTACTTCATTTTTATTTAATATAAATTTCTTTTTCCCTTTCCTTTTTTTATTTCATTCCTTAAGTCCCATACCTTTGATCCTGTAGAATTTGACCATTGAACGAAGGGTACGAAATCAATCAGATTCATTTCTCTATCAAAAACACTATGTGAAATCTTCGTTTTTTTCCTCCTCCTCTATCCCATAGGTACAGAATCAATAGAGAACCTTTTCTTCTGTATGAATCGATCTTATTCCATTCCAATTCCTTCCCGATACCTTCGGATCCCTTTCAGCGCTTGAGAATGTCTATGAACAAGGAAGTTATAAGTAATGCAACTATAAATCTCATGGAGAGTTTGATCCTGGCTCAGGATGAACGCTGGCGGCATGCTCAACACATGCAAGTTGGACAGGAAAGGGTGTTTCCAGTGGCGGACGGGTGAGTAACGTGTAAGAACCTGCCCTGGAAGGGGAATAATAGCTGGAAACGGCTGCTAATACCCCGTAAGCTGAGGAGCAAAAGGAGGAATCTGCCTGAGGATGGGCTTGCGTCTGATTAGCTAGTTGGTGAGGCAATAGCTTACCAAGGCGATGATCAGTAGCTGGTCCGAGAGGATGATTAGCCACACTGGTACTGAGACACGGCCCAGACTCCTACGGGAGGCAGCAGTGGGGAATTTTCCGCAATGGGAGAAAGCCTGACAGAGCAATGCCGTGTGGAGGTAGAAGGCCCACGGGTCGTGAACTTCTTTTTCCGGAGAAGAAGCAATGACGGTATCTGGGGAATAAGCATCGGATAACTCTGTGCCAGCAGCCGCGGTAAGACAGAGGATACAAGCGTTATCCGCAATGATTGGGTGTAAAGCGTCTGCAGGTGGCTTTTTAAGTCCGCCGTTAAATCCCAAGGCTCAACCCTGGACAGGCAGTGGAAACTACCATGGTTGAGTACGGTAGGGGCAGAGGGAATTTCCGGTAGAGCGGTGAAATGCGTAGAGATCAGAAAGAACACTAACAGCGAAAGCACCGTGCGAGCGGCGATGGATGAAGCAGAAGCAAGAATATAGGCTTGAGTAACGCAAACATTGGTGAGAATGTAATGCCCCGAAAACCTAAGGGTTCCTCCGCAAGGTTCGTCCACGGAGGGTGATTTAGGGCTTAAGATCAGGCCGAAATGTGAAAACACAGAGCCAGGGGATTAATGTGGATTTGTCTTTATTTTATTAGTATTTTAGTTCGTTTTTCTATTTGTTTTTGGTGTAAGTTGGATGATTTAAGCGTAATTCTGTATTTTTATAGTTCCAGCTTATTTTACCATATTTTGATCGTAATTGATACAAATAGGTGATATTTTGTTGTTTTCCACCTTACATCTAAGTAACCGGAAGAGTTCAGCACGTAATAGACGAAGTTCGATACTCAAGAATGGAGAACGAGTTTTCTGGTGAACGAGTAGCAAATAGATTGAGAAAAATGACACAGACGCTCTATCGCGTCGATCGACGCGAGCGTCGACGCTCTGTCGACGCGAAGCATGATCCGCGACGATTGACGCACAGCCGACGCAAAACCGACGCAACATTCTGAAGCATTGATTCAAGACGCGTCGGTCGACGCAAGGCCGACGTGACTTTTTGAAGCGTCGATTCAAGACTGTGTCAGTCGACGCACCCGCCCAGTGGACACAAGCACCCAGGCAGCATAGACGCCGAGTGCCAGCACGCGTCGGTAGACGCACCGTCAACGTGGCTGTCAAGATTTGCGATTTTAGGATTTCTTGTGCGCCAAGACTTGTTATATCTATAAATACCCTTCATATTTTAGAGTTTTGGGAGACACACGACATCTTAGGTTATTTTAGCTTAGAATAAACATATTTTCACATCATATAACAAGATTCGAAGACCGAGATCAAGGATCGAAGAACGACGAGTCTGAAACATCAAATTCACGTTCGGTATTCAATCTTCGCCCCAGATCAACGTTCAACTCCGGAATAGCTGGAGATTTTCATATCTTTTATTAGTTCCATTAAGTATTCTAAACTCTTAGTTAATTTCCTAGTTAATTGCTTAGTTAAATTCTTAATTAATTCTAGAACTAGTTTAATTAGTTTAATCATTTCATGTTTAGATATTGGATTTATTTAGTTTATTTATGCGAGTTGATTTATGCTTAATTATTTGTTCTTAGATTTGTATGATACAATTGCTTCATGTTAGTTTCTTATATTCATGTTCTTAGATTCATTAATTAGACTTAAATCTTCGTAGCATTTGATTGATAATTTAATTATTGCTCATAGTTGATAATATTGTTTAGAATAATTAGTTTAATTATCCTTAGTTTAATTATTGCTTTAGCTATAATGATCAATTCCAAATCTTTTAAAACCCCAATTGTATATTTATTTTATTTCGTAAATTGAGAAAAACATCCTAAAGACCGAACAGTTGTTTCCTCGAGGGATACGACTCGAGTCAAACTCATCACCCTACAAGTTCCTCGTACTCTTGCGAGCAAACTTTTGGCGCCGTTGTCGGGGAAGCAACGAGTAGGAATATAGGATGTTTTTCATTTTAAGTTATTAGTTTCTTTTTATTTACTTTATTTTTCGCACTTGGTCTTTGCCATTTGGTACGTTGATGTGTTGTTGAGTTTATGAAAGGAAGGCGATCACTTCAACACGACCTTGCACCTTTCATTGACAACATCTACCTAGACCAAAACCCGTTTTTATTTTCGAGAACGATTCTTCAGCAGCGACTGATTTTGTTTGCGACCAAGTTCCCGACACGATGTTAGGAGCACAATCGATTTGGAGCAATGATTCCCCACCAAGATCACCACCACGCCCCGTTCCAAATGGGTATGGTAGTGAACCAATCGTTCTGCAAGGACAACCACAACCCCGAGCCTATTGGGCTAATTATCAGCAAAACATGGAGATTGCGAGACAAGATGCTGGGAGAAATGAAGGAGTGAACCAGCAGCACAACGTAGTCAATCACCAACCCAACATGTCAAATATGAGGCAAAACGAAGAGATGAACGACAATGTCATGCGTCAACACAACATCGAGAACGTGGCATTTAGGAATGAGGATCTTCCGCAGCGTAACGCATATGCTAACAATCAGAGGCACGTAATTGGTTGGTTGGCGAATCAAGATCATGGTTACGAGCAAAACAATTTCGGAAGATACGAGCGCGAGAACCATTACGCATATGACGAAGACTACGAGAGAGCTAATGACCGAGTTAGGGAACCAAGTGGAGATCGAGCACCTAGACAGCGCGATTTGGCACGACCAAAGGTTGTACCTTTTAGGTCAGCTATATTGCTCGGACCAACCGCAAGGGAAGTTGAGATCAAACCACACCAACTTAATTTACTCCCGACTTTCCATGGAGGTGCTAATGAAGACTCTTTGGCATTTTTGAACTATTTTGTTGATGAGGTTGGAAGATTTGTGGTTCATGGCCTTAATCAAGAAGAGATACAAATGATTTGTTTCCTGTACAGCATGAAGGACAAGGCGAAGTCATGGCTACTATCCCTAGAGTGGCTCATTGACTGACTGAGATATGATCAGCGAGAAATTCTTAAATCAATACTATTCGGCCAAAACTACGGGGCATCTTCGGAGGCAAATTGCCACCTTTGAACAGATGGATGGAGAGCTATTTCATGAAACGTGGGAGCGTTACAAAATGCTTTTTCAAGTTTGCCCCCACCACAGCTATTCTCCTGAGATGACTAACCAATTTTTCTTCGATGGATTATTGGACCATGGGAAACGAGAAGTAGAGATAGCGGCGGGAGGAGATTTTAGAGATTTGATAGCCACCGAGGCGAGATGAGTGTTGGAGAAACAAAGCAAAAACTCTAGACAAACCAACTCTCGGCCTCGTAAAATGAAGGTTAATGAGATTTCCATTCCCGATCCAGATTTAGATGATGGCAAGTTAGTCAAAGAAAAGTGTGCAGAGATATTTGACGAAAAATTAGCTGCTTGGAAAGCCGAGCAGGCAAGCAAGGCCGCTGCATAGAAGAATACTGCAGCATGCAACCAGTGTGGATCCCCCCAACATTTAGCAGACGCATGTCCAAGCAATACTGAACAGCAAGAAGACGTTCACGCAATTCAGAATTATTCAAATCAACCCCAGAGGAAGCTTAATGCGCGACGTGATTCTCCGCTTTTGAGTTACGGACCTTCAAACCCAAATTATTTATCACCACATACCGATCCGCAGTTTACAACTCCACAACATGCTCAAGCACCATAGCCACCACCCCAACATAATTTCAATACGCAAGGGCGGACGTCTAATAAGACTCAACCAAATGATCAACTGTTGGTTTGGCAGCAAAATTAAGTGGCCAAGATAATCAGCAATAGAGAGGGACTTACAAAGGTGAACGCAAAGATAGATGAACTCTCAAAGAAGGTGAACGGAATTGAGCATCTTTCTGGAATAGTGCATGATCTAGCTAAAAACATGGAAAGGATGGATAGAACTATGGGACAACTAGCGACTGACATTGCGAGATCAAACAAGGATAAGGACAAGATCCCAAGTCAGGCAGAGCAAGCATCGGCGGTTCATGTCCTTCGCAGTGGGAAGAAGATCGAAAATGACATAGTGGACCAGAATGAGGAAATTGTCTCTACACCAATAGACAAGCTACATAAATCCACCAATAGATATGTTCCTGGATCCATTCAAGGGACGATTTCGAACAACACCCTTGGCAAAGACTAACCATCACTGCCGAAGCAATCAACGACGCAAATTATAGATGCTGTTCTTTTTCCGAGCCGGTTGCGTCCAGCGAAAGAGAACAAGAGGTTCATGGAGCTATACAAGCTCTTTAAGAATGTCAATATCAACCTACCACTTTTGGAGGTAATCAAAACAATGCTCGCCTTTGTTAAATTCTTTAAGCAACTTACCTCAAAAGAGAGACGTTTGGCGACGAATAAATACGTAACATTGTCGAAGGAAGTTAGCGCGGTTTTCAAGAAGCCATTGCCACCCAAGGAACGCGATACTGGAAGTTTCTGTATTACTATTTCATTGGCGAATGGACAAAAAGCAAAAGGGATGTTGGACCTTGGAGCTGGAGTAAATCTACTGCCGTATTCGCTTTATCAAGAATTTGATCTTGGACCTCTAAAGCCGACAACCATGTGCCTACAGTTGGCCGATCGCTCAATTCGACTACTCTTGGGGATAGTTGAAGATGTTTTAGTACAAGTTGGAGAGCTCATAATTCCTGTTGATTTTGTGGTTATGGACATTGGCGAAGTACCGACTGAGAGCACGGAGCATACCATTTTATTGGGGCGCCCGTTTATGTCTACCTCCCATACTCCGATTGATGTTCACAAAGGGAGGATGACAATGACCATTTTGGGTGAAACAGTGACGTTTTCTCTAAAAGATATTCAAAACACTCCCTCCCCTGCCTTGTTAGATGATTGTTCTTTCGTTGACCCCGTTACATCGTGCGTCCACGAGCTAAGAGGAATCGCAACCTTGAACACATTAAGCGACGGGGACGACACCGGAATTTCTATCGAGGAAGGGGATGCACGAGTTGATTCAAGCAAAGAGTACGACGAGTTTGAGGACCAGATGCACTTAAGATGGGAAGAATTGATCGAGTTACTAGGTATTGACATACGCGATATCGTAGAAGAATTTCTAGACGATTTAGATGTGGGGAGCAAAGCACATAAATTTGAGGAAAGGGTGGAGATGAAGCCACCAATAAGTCTCTAAGGGTACGGTTCGCTCGGCCCTAACAAAAAATTTTCGCATAGAAATAATAAGGGCGAGGCATATTCCGACGAATGGGAGAGGAATAAAAAGAAATCAAAAGAGGTTCGCGCTAAGAAAGTCAAAAACTTGCAATATGAGGTTGGGGAATTTGTGCTTCTCGGGAGGCAACCCGAGCGTTTGGTACCCTTTTGTATTTTATTTTATTTAATGTTTTATTTCGGTTTAAATCTTTTTAGAATAGATGGAAGAACTAGAATGAGGAGAGTTGATCGAACAAGCGAAGAAAAATTGACCCAGAATTCTGCCCGCGTCGACGCCAAGGATGCTCGCGTCGATCGACGCGGACTCGATGAAGCTTCCGAGAATTGCTTTCTGTCGCATAGATTGGGCTCGCGTCGGTCGACGCGACGTCGACGCAACCCTGAACCCAGCCCGAAAACATTTAAAAATCGGATTTTGACCCGCCAAACCCGACTTATGCATCTTGACCCGTGGGAGCAGCCCTGGAAATTGCTTTTAAGACACCGAAATCAACCCCCCCTGCTCTTATCACTTTCTTCTTCTTCTTCTCAAATCAAATTTTCAAAATTCTTGTTTCCTTCCAAATTCTTACCTTCTTCAAATACTCCTTTCACTACAAACCCAGAAAATACACACCACAAACTCATAAATTCTCACTTAACAAACTTCCATTTGAGGAAATTCTTCAAACGAGCAAGGTAGACTTGGAGAAATTCCGGGGAAAGTTGAAAAATTTCCGACACGAAGTTCGTGTGATGTTGAGGTACTTCGCTTATACTCTCTTGGGACCATATTATTGTTGTTGGTTGTGTATTGGGAAGTTTTTGGTGCAAGGATTACTCAAAATTCTAGTTGGTTGAACACGCACGCCAAGTGTTCGACAAAATTCCCCAACGAAGCAAAGAGGTTTATTTTCAAGGTTTTTCATTCCCGTTCGCATTCATATTGTTTGATTATGTCTCGAGCGGGTAAACGAAAAGATATATCGGGGAAATACGGAGCACCGTTCCCAATTTACGACAAAAAGGAAGGGGACGTTTTTAAAAATATTCGAAAGTGGGGGTTCGCTACACATAGGAAGTTGAACATCGATGGAATCGAGGAGGAGGCCTCGAATGGTTCAGAGCACCACACCGATCTTTCCCGATACGTCGTTGGCCTCGGGTGTGGGTATTTCGCTCAAATGCACCTCCCCGGATTTAGCGAGCTTATGCTCGAATTTTTCTCTACTTTGGCAATCCGGAACGACGAAACGTTCATGAGCCGAACTTTTGTATTCCTTTCAAAATTAAATTCCGGTTAACAAATACGCGTCTAAATTTTGAAAGTATATTAGTTCGCCCGCAAGAGAACGGGGTCACTTGTAGACTGATGAGTCAACTCGGGTTGATCTCTCGAGGAATGGGGATCGGATTTAACGATGTTTATTTTACTGATATCATAATTCTATCTAAAAACACACGAACACATTGGGTTTTGTAAATGTTTCAATTTCAATAACTTAAAATAAAAACGAGTTCTTCTTGTCTCGATGGTGTCAACCTCTCGACAAGTGATGAGAAAAGTAAAAGGTGTAAACCAAATAAGAGTTTTTCCTAATTGCACCAACGATTATAAACATGCTTTTGACTAATAATGCATCAACTATAACACCATAATGTTTGAACAATTTCAGCAACCCATTAACACTAACGATTAGCAATATTTCGAAACACAATAATATGAAAACAAACTATCAATAAATTATCCAGAACAATTGTTCATTCCATAATCCCAAACATAATAGTATCAATTCCAAACATCCAACACCTTAACTAAAGATCAACGAAGTATTATCTAACATGTTCCCAAACTATTCATAACATAATCCAAATTAAACTACTACAAAAACATCAAAACTATGAGTTCAGAAATTATGATTCGTTGAACTACTTTCAATGAGTGAAGAGGATGAACAAAAGCACTCCGAAAGCTGCGTAGAATCCCAAGGGTTGTCACGACCCCATAACCTTTGCCACGAGCGGAAGTTGCTGCGAACCGAACATTGATATGGAATCGAACGATTTTATGCTAGAGGTATGAGAGATGTGTCAAATCTCTCAACCTTTGGGTGTTTTTGTGGTTCTCTAACCTAGTTCCAGCCTCCAAAGGGCCTCCAAGGAGAAATGATATCAAACCCTCGCGTCTTCTGGCATTTTTAAACAGTCTTCAGTCGTTTCGTAACTGCAAATCTCAGAAATCTGCGTTTGTAACGCTCTTGTCCGACCGGTCAGACATCTTGTCGGGTTTAATGGAAGTGTCTGCCATCTAGTCCGATCGGACACTGGTCTTGTCCGGTCGGACGAAAGTGTATGCCAGAATTCCTGACACTGGATTTTGACACTGGGTAACCCAGTGTGGATGACATACCCAGTGTCAACTGCAATGTACCAAATTAGGGCCCAATTTCTTTGAAACTCCACTCGCGGGCCCACATTCGTCCACCTTAACAGCGAAAGACTTCAAAATACCTAAAATAAACATAAAATGTGGTAAATCAGTCCAACTTATCCCCAAAATTAACAACAAATCTAACTAAAACACTAGCCAAATATATCAGAAATTGTGACAAATACATGCGAGTCAACCACCCCATGCTTTATTGGTTTGTTCGTCCTCGAACAAACGAAAGAACCAAAACCACGTGAGCATGAAAGTAGCTAGATCAAAGTGTCATGTTGTGCATACAATATAGTTTTACAAATATAAACATTTTTGTCGAAAACTCTTAAGCTGAGCTCGTGTTACCTTTTCATCTTGAAATCAAAAGAATGCGTCCTAACAAAAGGGAAATATATATAATATTTCACTCATTCGCTCGTGTTTTTCAAAAGGTAAGTGTATACGCTCGGATCAAAAAAAATGCATTCAATGACTCGTGAAAATAAAAGACTCGTACATTGCATATGTGTGCACATTTAATCAAGAATCGGATTAGGACTTTCTAGGGTTGTAATGTAGGCTCTTTGGTAAGGTATGTCATATATAAAGATGTGTGGCTAACTTGCGAACAAATGCAATCAATAACTCACTCAATCTGAAATTTTAAGCATAGAGCATAATTTTGCTCTTCATTCTCCCCAAAGAACCATATACCATTATTCTTAGCCTTTTATAGCTAAGGCTATTTCTAACCCCAAAACCCGAATGTTTGGCTTTATAAATAGGCTTTATTTTTAACATCTAGATGCTCTCATGAACTTAAGAACCGTTAATTTCCATTTTTTTATATATTTTTTTACTTTTCTTTCTTTCTCTTCTTTTTTTTTTCTTCTCCTTTTTCTTTTTTTTTTATAATAACATCCCACTAATTTTCACTCTGCAATCCTCATATCTCAATAAACCAATGATAAATAAACTCTCATCTCACACACTTAAATGAAATAAGAGCTACAATTAAGCTCGTGGCTAATAAAGAGACGGAATAAAGGTTCAAGGGGGCTCATTAAGGATTTTTAGTGGTTTTTATTTATGAATAAGGCCGAAAAAAGGTTTTATATGTGCCCATCATAATTTCCAACACCAAATGTACACATGCAACTTTAGAGACTTCTCAAAACACTTATCGAATCAAAGCATGAAATGTTGATAAACACACAAGGCTCCTTACTAGGGTTTTATTCAAACTTTTAAAAACAAGGTGATCGAGTTTTTAAAAAGCTTCGCAAAATTGCTACGACTAAGTGTTATTTTAAATATATATATCTCGCGGCCCACATTCGCCCACCTTAACACCGAAAAACTTCAAAATACCTAAAATAAACATAAAATATGGTAAAATAAGTCGGAGATACACAAAAACAAAAATATGCTCAATCAATCCAACTTATACCCAATCACACAAAAGTAAGCAATGTCCGCATTGCTATTATACATATCAATACAAGGGAAAAGGAAAACGTCGAATCAATTAACATGCGAATAGTTAGTCGAATGGTTAAACAAACACCCAAGCAAAAAACACATAACAAAAGAAAATAAAACAAAATAACTAAAAATTAAAAACGAGGGTTGGGATAGAAAGTGATACAATACTGGGGCTCGGGCCTGCCTAAGTTTCCATGTCGTCCAGAGGGAAAGATGGAACTCTACAAATGGAGCGATGGTTTAAAGTAAGTCTGCTGCCTCCATCCGACCGATCACTGCACTACTCTGGTCGGACAACAGTCCAGTGTGTTTCGTCCGACCGGTCATCCTCTCTCATCCGGTCGGTCCCAGTGTGCTTTGTCCGACCGGTCAATTCCTCTTATCCGATCGGATGTCCTGGAAAAGCATCATTTTCCACATTTTTCCTGCACAACTCAACAACCATTATCACACCTATCCAACTCAAGTTAATCAAAAACAAAAATATGAACAAAAATGAAATTTATTTATTTATTATTATTTTTTTTTAAATTAAGCTAGAAAAATGATACCTTGGGTTACCTCCTAAGAAGTGCAATTTTTAACCTCTTTTGATCGACGACTTACAAAGGTGATGTTATCCGGGATCCAGAAATAAATGACGGTCGTGCCACGCCTTAGTGTTCTCCAAGAGCAAGAGCGGGTGATGACAACCACCAAGGTAGGCACGATGAGCATTTTCCATGATGATAAAAACTCCAACCGGCTTTGGGGGTCAGAAACGTGAGTGGTCAATCACCGAGAAGAGATCGAAGGTCAGCCAAAGTGTGGAACAATTCTCAGTCACCGGAACGGCTAGGAAGTCGATCGAACAAAAGGATCGGTCATCGACCAACCCAAACTCCTTCTCGATTGCTTCTTCTACCCTCTCAACATCAAGACTGATCAAATCATTGGGCAGAACGCAATGTGACTCAAAAGTCACAACTTCCTCCAAATTCGGTAACACAACTCCCACATCCCCACAAAGAGAAATTAAGTCCAAGTTGCCAATATCCTCACTCGGAATCTCCAACGGCAACACCTCTACACCATCACCCAAAACCTCATATTCAATCGCAAAAGAGGCGATCCCAACCAAATCCTCAGTCTCCATCTCCTCACACACCTCTCCTAAACAAGCATTCAAGCTTGAATCACGAACATCCAATATGGGCTCCACCACATCAAGAATCGGCAGGTCTTCAATGGTAAGCTGCTCCCCCTCAACACGGGTAATTGAGTAAGGATCATTGTCGAGTGGAGCATCGGAATGATTGTAGGTTTGTTGACTTTCCCTCTCTTCCAAAGAAGACATCATTTGACCCAACATCGTCTCCATATTGTTCATGAGTTGCTCGGTCGATTGCGCCAAAATCTGATTCGATTGCGCAAGTTCGTCCCAATGACAATTGATCTCAGTTTCTTGATCTTGCTTTCGCGCCAAAAATTGATCATCGGGTATGTATTCTTCATAGCTCGGATGGTCCGGAATCAAGTCGGGATGGGCATAAGAGTAGTAGCTCAGATAGGAAGAATTAAGTTCTGATGGAGCATACGAGTCATATCCCATGTAATAAGAAGGTGAGGCGGAGGGAGCGTATGAAGATTCGAAACTTGGATCATAAAAATTTTCATCAAGGATCGGGCGATAGGAACTATGTGGTGGGGTGTGAGGTTCAAAAATCAGATTGTAGTGGTTGGGTGACGCATGTGGATCATTAAGGCTCACGTTGTAAGGATTTGGAGGTGGAACCCATTCATATGAGCAAAACGACTCCATGAACCAACCGTGCACATCCTCCCACGTTCCCAAGGAATCAGGCTCTGAATGTATAAATAATTTTCTTGCCCATCCCTTCAATGTGTAGAGGAAGAGTCGCACCTTCACTTCATCCCTCGTAAGGCCTAAAAGTGGGAAGGTTCTTGTTATGGCATCGTACACCTAGATGAAGTCGAACGGATCCTCACTCGGGAGACCATTAAATACCGGAAGTTGCTTATAGTAGAACTCATCCGGATCATAGTCTCTCATCGCTTGACTCCATCGAGTGGCTGGATTCCCTTTGGTAGAAGGAAATAGTTGTCTCGGTCTTGTCACTTTCTCGATGCTATTGATGGAATGGGTCGATTCTCCTCTAAGACTTTGTCGACCTTGCATCGTCAATAAACAAATCACCGCATCGAGAGGCAAACCAAAAATATTATACAATTATCGAGATGAAAGCATTAACACGAATAAACATCATTATCACCTTGCCATTCCCCGGCAACGGCGCCAAATTTTGAGACGAACTTTTGTGTTCCTTTCAAAATTAAATTCCGGTTAACAAATACGCGTCTACATTTTGAAAGGGTATTAGTTCGCCCGCAAGAGAATGGGGTCACTTGTAGACTGATGAGTCAACTCGGGTCGATCTCTCGAGGAATGGGGATCGGATTTAACGATGTTTATTTTACTGATATCACAATTCTATCTAAAAACACACGAACACATTGGGTTTTGTAAATGTTTCAATTTCAATAACTTAAAATAAAAACGAGTTCTTCTTGTCTCGAGGGTGTCAACCTCTCGACAAGTGATGAGAAAAGTAAAAGGTGTAAACCAAATAAGAGTTTTTCCTAATTGCACCAACGATTATAAACATGCTTTGGACTAATAATGCATCAACTATAACACCCTAATGTTTGAACAATTTCAGCAACCCATTAACACTAACGATTAGCAATATTTCAAAACACAATAATATGAAAACAAACTATCAATAGATTATCCAGAACAATTGTTCATTCCATAATCCCAAACATAATAGTAATGATTCTAAACATCCAACACCTTAACTAAAGATCAACGAAGTATTATCTAACACGTTCCCAAACTATTCATAACATAATCCAAATTAAACTACTACAAAAACATCAAAACTATGAGTTCAGAAATTACGATTCGTTGAACTACTTTCAATGAGTGAAGAGGATGAACGAAAGCACTCCGAAAGCTGCGTAGAATCCCAAGGGTTGTCACGACCCCATAACCTTTGCCACGAGCGGAAGTTGCTGCGAACCGAACCTTGATATGGAATCGAACGATTTTATGCTAGAGGTATGAGAGATGTGTCAAATCTTTCAACCTTTGGTTGTTTTTGTGGTTCTCTAACCTAGTTCCAGCCTCCAAAGGGCCTCCAAGGAGAAATGATATCAAACCCTCGCGTCTTCTGGCGTTTTTAAACAGTCTTCAGTCATTTCGTAACTGCAAATCTCTGAAATCTGCGTTTGTAACGCTCTTGTCCGACCGGTCAGACGTCTTGTCCGGTTTGACGGAAGTGTCTGCCCTCTAGTCCGATCGGACACTGGTCTTGTCCGGTCGGACGGAAGTGTATGCCAGAATTCCTGACACTGGGTTTTGACACTGGGTAACCCAGTGTGGATGACATACCCAGTGTCAGCTGCAATGTACCAAATTAGGGCCCAATTTCTTTGAAACTCCACTCGCGGGCCCACATTCGTCCACCTTAACACCGAAAGACTTCAAAATACCTAAAATAAACATAAAATGTGGTAAAATAAGTCAGAGATACATAAATACAAAAATATGCTAAATCAGTCCAACTTATACCCAAAATTAACAACAAATCTAACTAAAACACTAGCCAAATATACCAAAAATTGTGACAAATACGTGCGAGTCAGTTCACATGTAGGCTAGGTGGGAATGATGTTTTTGTTAAAGAGGAGATTATTGGCAACATCTTTTGTTTCCCAACCGAAGGGGCAACCCGGTAGGAGTTCAAGGCTTCGACTTAGCCTCTATTGGGGGGATGATCACCGGGGGAAACACGGGTGATTAAAAGCGGTTTCCTTGCTCGAAGATTCAAGACGATGCCCTCTATGTCGCCTACAAGATCCTCAGCCACATTATCTTATGCAATAACGAGGCCACCTACGCGACCAAGTCCGAGCTCTATGTTCTTCAATGTCTTCTTGATGGTCGTCAAGTCCGGCTATACCCATTGGTCTTGCAAGGACTCTACAATGTTACTAAGGGTACGCCGGGGAGCAAGACGCCACTTCTCTTCTTCGCGCCATATATCACCGGCCTCGCCCTTCACTTCGGGTTCAAACCGGCGGGAAGCAGAGTAAGCCCACTCGGGACATCTACACTTTCATTGACACGAACCACGAGCAAAACCGTCGGAGCTTAAGGAAGATGCGAGCTCGCATTTCGAGGCTCCAGGAGCGGTTCGAGGTAGCGTATCCCCAGCCTAGCATGGACGTCGATGAGAACCCCGAGGATGATGGTTCCCGCGAGTTTTAAATCTTGTATCTTTATTTTTATGCTTTATATAATTAAAAAAAATGAAAAATATAAAAATCCAAAAATATTGTTATTTTCTTTGCTTTTGATTGTTTTATTTTCTTAGGTCAATTCATATCGCGCACGTTGAAGTAGCAGGCTGAATTGCACAAATCAACGAGTAACAGCTCGACTACTATTATTTCAGGAATGTTTTCTTTTTCCTTCCTCTTTTTGAATTTTGGATGTATTTGTGACAATCAGGAGATTGTCGGGATTTTTAGAGAGGGGGTGGTCGAGTGTGATTTGTATTGCTTAATTGTGTAATTTTTAATACTTGGCCTGTAATAATTTTATGCTTAAAATGTGATTAATTGTTATTTCTATGCTTAATTGTGTTTGTATGGCTTGTCTGTCGAAGTTGAATATGAATGATTAGTTGTTCTTGTCTTTGAACTTGCATAAGTGCATTAATTTTTCAAAATATTATAACTTATATATTGTAAAATGGTACTTGGCCGCAATTGATTTCGCAAAACCTTAAAAACAGCGTCAATTCAAAACTTTTTCATGCAAAAAGCCTGTGAGTAGCCTGAGTGATCATCATCTTTGCATGTACTTGAATAAGTTTCAGTCTTGATATCTCTTTGATACCGCTGTATGTAGTCGACTTTGAAAATGAGGTTAAGGCACAGAAAAAACCCTATTCCGGCCATATTCATATATTTAAGCCACTATAAATTTCGAATGAGGCAATCATAGCCAAATAATCAATTCCTATAGCCATGAGTGTTTTTGTGACGACCCCTACAACCCATTAAAAGCGTGGGGTAGGAGTTTGTATTTTTATTGGTTATTTGAGTCTTGGAAATTTTTATTAGGAATTTATTATTTTGTAAGTAAGGACCACCATCTAACGTCTCTTGCTCGTTAAAAAAAAGAGAAGAAACCCCATAAAAAGAATAAAAGGGGATAAAATAAAAAAAGAAAATAAAAGGATGGTGAGTCTAGTGAATTGTTTTAATCATTGCCTACGCGCTTTATTAAGGCTTGAGTTTTATGGTTTATTTTATGAAGCCTTATGTTTAAGGGGCAAAAGAGTTGTATAAGAAGCACATTATAAGCTTCAATTATTTTTAAGTGGTTTGAACTTACAGTCGGTTTACGAGTTTCGAGTTGAGGAATAGCCTAATATCAAGGCTACGGTATGAGAGTTAAGTGAGGTTTTTATTTTTGAGCGAGGTGAAGCAATTTGCTTCTTGATTAGATTAGGTTGAGTGAGCGATTTAGCCACACGACTTATATATTCCACACCCGTCCAAAGAGCCTTACATTACAACCCGTAAAGACCTTACCAATTCTTAGTTTTGATAACACACTTAATTTGCGATTGAGAAGAGATTGATTTTCCGTGCTTATTTACTGTGCATGTAATTGTATGATTTGAGTGTATACACGTCCTATGCAGAAAATGCTTGAGTGCTTTGAGCGTACATCTATATATTATCCTTCGTGAGGAAGCATGATTTTGTTTTTGTAGCGACAATTTAATAATGGTCAAGTGTTTGACGTTGCGTGACTTGTACCTATATTTTCAAAATTACGTATGTAGCATAGCACGACTCTTTGCTTGAACTGATTTTCATTCTAGTTATACTTTGAATCTATCATTTGTTCGAGGACGAACAAACCAATTAAGTGTGGGGTAGTTTATTAATGTGGATTTTTCCTTATTTTATTAGTATTTTAGTTCGTTTTTCTATTTGTTTTTGGTATAAGTTGGATGATTTAAGCGTAATTCCGTATTTTTATAGTTCCAGCTTATTTTACCATATTCTGATCGTAATTGATGCAAATAGGTGATATTTTGTTGTTTTTCACCTTACAGCAAAGTAACCGGAAGAGTTCAGCGCGTAATAGACGAAGTTCGATGCTCAAGAATGGAGAACGAGCTTTCCGGTGAACGAGTAGAAAAGAGATCGAGAAAAATGAGACATACGCTCTGTCGCATCGATCGACACGAGCGTCGACGCTCCGTCGACGCGAGCTTCGATGCTCCGTCAACGCGAGCTTCGACGCTCCTTCGACGCGAGGCATGATCCGCGACGATTGACGCACAGCCAACGCAAAACCGATGCAACATTCTGAAGCGTCGATTAAAGATGCGTCGGTCGACGCAAGGCCGACGTGATTTTCTGAAGCATCGATTCAAGACTGCGTCAGTCGACGCACCCGCCCAGCCGACGCGAGCACCCAGGCAGCGTCGACGCCGAGTTCCAGCACGCGTTGGTCGACGCATCGTCGACGTGGCTGCCCAGATTTGTAATTTTAGGGTTTCTTGTGCGCTAAGACTTGTTATATCTATAAATACCCTTCAAATTTTGGATTTTTGGGAGACACACGACGTCTTAGGTTATTCTAGCTTAGAATAAACACATTTTCACATCATATAACAAGATTCGAGGACCGAGATCAAGGATCGAAGAATGACGAGTCCAAAACATCAAATTCACGTTCGGTATTCAATCTTCGCCCAAGATCAACGTTCAACTCCGGAATAGCTGGAGATTTTCATCTCTTTTATTAGTTCCAATAATTATTCTAAACTCTTAGTTAATTTCCTAGTTAATTGCTTAGTTAAATTCTTAATTAATTCTAGAACTAGTTTAATTAGTTTAATTGTTTCATGTTTGGATATTGTATTTATTTAGTTTATTTATGCGAGTTGATTTATGCTTAATTATTCGTTCTTAGATTCATATGACACAATTGCTTCATGTTAGTTTTTTATATTCATGTTCTTAGATTCGTTAATTAGACCTAAATCTTCGTAGAGTTTGATTGATAATTTAATTATTGCTCGTAGTTGATAATATAGTTAGAATAATTAGTTTAATTATCCTTAGTTTAATTATTCCTTTAGCTATAATGATCAATTCAAAATCTTTTAAAACCCCAATTATATATGTATTTTATTTCGTAAATCGAGAAAAACATCCTAAAGACCAAATAGTTATTTCCTCAAGAGATACGACTCGAGTCAAACTCATCACCCTACAAGTTCCTCGTACTCTTGCGAGCAAACTTACGTGATTTAATTTAAATATCTATAATTGGGGTGCACAAAAGTTTGGTTCACCAGGTGCTGATCTTTAAATAGGGAAAAGATTCTCTCCCAATTGGTTGGACCGTAGGTGCGATGATTTACTTCACAGGCGAGGTCTCTGGTTCAAGTCCAGGATGGCCCAGCTTCTGTAGGTTTTCAGGTAATAGGGATATCCGCGAGATCTCTTACCCATATCTTACCATTTCTTCGGAATTGTCCGCTCATAGCACGATGGAAGTGTCCGATTATAGCCCGACGCGCTGCTTCAATGGCTCGTCCTCTTCAAGGCATAATATTGAGAATGCTCTCTTTCTACTGGCAATTCGAAAAGTTTTTTGTGCGATTTAATTCATTGAAATCCCATCCCACAAAATGGAAGAATTACAAAACTCCAAAATAATAGATAGAAATACTACAAATAGAGCCATTGCGACACCCATCAAAGGAGTCATTCCCCACCCAGGCCAGGATTAGCTAAGGGCGGATGCCCCAATATTCCTAACTTGATTATCAGTAAAGTTAACCCCTATTGGCTAAAGGTGGACGCCCAAAGAATCCTATCCTGACTGTCAGAAAAGTCTTAGCCCCGACTGGCTAGAGGGGGGTGTCTTGAAGAGCCTGATCTGATTATTGGTAAAGGTTTGGCTGAATAAAGATTACTTGTTAAACCCAACTTTAAAATTGCATTAGAAAAATAAAAGCGGAAAACATCTATGACAATTTTTACACAACAGAACTTGGTGAGCTTGATTAAAGTGAAAGAAACAAAAGGGAATGCTCACAGAAAAGCAACAAGAACACAAAATACATCAAAATGAAAATTGAAATCAGCCATGGGAAGAAGAAGCCCTCTTATCAGAAGCCAAAATACGACGAATACGCCACAACTCGCGCTCAGTCTCATGGAGGCGTTGATGATACCTATCTGCTTGCCCGGAGGCAGCGTGAACTTCGCTAGCAGCGACGGTCAGTCGGCATACTAACTCAAGTATATCAGCTTTCTCCTCTTACAGCTGATGGTTGATCTGGCACAGCTCAGCCCATTCACTCTTGTAATAGCGTTTCTTTTGCCTTTTCCTCTCCAGAAACCTACATACTTGAGAAAGTTTTTCGCGAAGAGCAGAAAGCTTGTCGAAGAGTTTAAAGTTTTCAGCAAAGAGTGCGAGATTCTTTTTCTTCAAACTATAAATTTCTTCGAGTAAAGAGGAAGAATCCATAATGAGATGCACAATGGAGAATACGTATATAAAGAGAGCAGGAGCACGTGATCTATAACAAAATAGTACTAGGGTTTCCTTAAAACAATGAAACCCTAAAATTATAAAACGAAAAAGAGTTTTTTAAAATACAGAGCAATCAGAATCAAAACAAAAAACAGAATGCAGTCCAAATCAGCCTAGCCCACAACACCACCATCCCCAGCATCTAGGTCTCTAGCAAACTGATCCACAACATCCTCCTCAGAAAGGTCGCTGGGTGATACCCTACCGGGTAGCTCACCCAGATCAGCGAAGGTCGGGGAGGGAGTAGAGGAAGGTAGTGCTAGAGTCACACTCTGATCTGGGTGAGAGGAAGACCCTGGAACAGGAGCACGGAAGAGCTCGAGGATGTCACTAGTACAAAAACAGGATTCAAGAACAGGGATTTAAGAACGCCTCAGGAGGCGGCGTTCTTAAATGTCAGGCGGTGGCATTTTTGTAATAAAACTGTCACATACGAGAACGTCTTTTTCAAAGACGTTGTGGTATACTGGATATCCAGAACGTCGTTAAAAAGACATTCTCGTATGTTAGATATCCAGAACGTCGTTAAAAACGACGTTCTCGTATGTTAAATATCGAGAACGTCTTTAAAAACGACGTTCTCGTATGTTAAATATCGAGAACGACTTTAAAAACGACGTTATTGAAAGTATTATTAAGAACGCCTTTAAAAAGGTGTTCTCGTATGTCATATTATTTATGTATTAAAATACACCCACAAAATCAATATTTTTAATTAAAAATTAAAATAGAAAACCCTTATCCCCTTATCCCTTCTCTCCCAATCCATCTCCTCCTCTGCCATTCATTTCCAAAATCTTACCTTCACGCACGAAACACACGGCGAGAAAAGCCAACAGTGGCAAGTCTCCGAGGAAGCAGCCGGCGACTAGGGCGGCGAGGGAATTTGCTCCGACGACTCACCGAGGAAGCAACTAGCGACTAGGGTGGCGAGGAAGCAACCGGCGACTGGAGGCATCAAGAAGCCCCATCGGCGGAGGCTCCCTCCGCCCTTTCGCGGTGGTAATTGACGTCTGCTCCCCAGTTGGTGGCTGCCGGGGTTCAATTGCAGCGCCGACAAACCCTACTAGGGTTAAACCGGACTGGTATGCCTTCCATTTCACAGAGGTTTTTCCCCTTCTTTTTCCCCTTCTTTTTTTCTCGGTTTCGCAC